>JAUMHF010000017.1:20321072-20362625 GCA_032359275.1 Microctenopoma steveboyesi | reverse complement strand
TGTTTTTATCAATTTTATCTGATGACATTCTGAGAGTCAGAATGACTTATGAAATATAGTCCTATATAAGTCCCACTGAGAAACCTTTAGATTTTAGGATGCAAATAAATCTATAAGATTGACCACAGACTGCAGATCTCTCATATCACACTGTTGCCTCCAGAATCTGATCAGTACAGTTACATCTGAGTAAGAATATGTTCTTAAGGTTTCCTGGTCCAGTTGTATTTAATAAGATGTTAGAGCTTAAGGTAAAATTAATTATGCAAATGTAAGCAGTAACGTAGTAACAACTAAATCTGTTAAAGGCGGCTGTAGTTTATTCCTTCATTTCAATATACAGTATCTCCCGCTTTTTGTTTATACTCGTGGTTTACAGGCAGCTAACCCCCACTCACTTAAAATACAAATTTATTTCTTTCCTTTTTCTAAATATTCTTTTAAACTCAAGCAGCAGCAACAGTGGAATTTGTTTTGCGGCTGCCTGAAGCAGTTTTATAAAACTGCACTATCTTTCAGTTTGGATGCTGCACGAAGCAGCTGCTGTGATGACAAAACAGACAGAAGCTTCATCAGATTCTCATGTGTAAAAAGAATTTACTTTGGCATTACAAATTGTCCAACATCTCATTTCCACTGCAAAATATAAATTAGACCACAGACGGCAGCCAGCAGCAACAACAGGATGATGAACGTGCAAATCTGTGGTTCATTAAGGGCGCAGGTTGGACTGTCTGCAACAGGAAGCGACACTGCTCATAAAGGGCTATTTATTTTCCTCACTTTGTAAAACATTTGTCAAAAGGTGTTTAAATTAAAAAGTAATTTGCACAGATACAGTTAATCATCAGTCTTTATCAGAGTATCTGTTCCTAGGATGCTTTGACCCTGAAGACAGTGGCTCTGCTTTGCCTTCTAATGTTGCTATTGAAGTTCTTCTAATGTTTTCCTATAAGACTGTTGTATGAACCATTGAAAAGTCATGAGAAAACTCATCGCATGACCTCTTAGTAATATGGCTCCAAACTTCAGCACTACATCAAACATCGTATTGTCCTACAAATGCCCGAGAAATGTCAAAAAGCACTCTAGCATGTCAGAGATGTGTTCTAATAGGAGATGTTAACTGAGTTATTATGAGTAATTTATAACAAGCTTGATGGTAAAATGGTGATTTTTGATTGGTGGTGGAGTCTTTACCAGACACAACCCCAGTAGACAGTGGTTTGGTGCATGTCTGTCTCTTATCTGGACTGAACGTCTTCTCCAAAGCTCAACTACCATCATTTGTGTTTATATCATGTTAAACAGATGAGCAGCTGCTTATATTAAAAGAAAACTTGGTTCATACCAGACTTTCTCGTGTGTGTTTGTGTGTGTGTTGTTATGTGAGCTCAGACGAGTAACACGGCTAGCTGCATAGTAATAAAGGTGTTTTAGTTCCCCACATATAAGCAAACTATTTGAATGTGGCCTAACACAGCTAGGTGCAGGGGTTCAGTCCCTATGGTTACAAGTTGTGCGCAGTGTCACTGGTGTTAAACGTCTCTCTTCCCACACAGCTCCATCAGTGTGTACGCTGTCTGTGAACATCAGTCTACTAATGAGCCTGAGCGCCTGCAGTGAGACTGAGGATTTATTCATGTGTCAACACCACCAAACTGAGACACCAGTGATCTGTTCATTACTAACACGGTCTGCAATTATTGCCGGAAATTAATTACGCAAGGTCTGCTCAGGGCCAGGAAAGTCGCACAACAAAACATTTTATTAACATATTACAATGCAGCTGCTGCCTCCTGTTCAAGTGTATTCTTATTCAGGGGGATCACGTCCTTCTGGCTTTCCGTGGGCGGCATCCGTTGTGTGGCACGGGGGTGTTGTCAGTGATGGATACCACCTCAAGGCCTCCCATCGTCAGGCCTTTGATTGCAGACTGCACAACAGAGATAAATACAAAGTTAGTGGGAATACAGCGCTAATGGGAACAGATCTAGATGTCTCTGGCACTTAACAGCCTTAAATGATCCTCATTATAAACAGTCTGATTTTAATTAGAGGTCTCATTTCTTTGTGCTGTGGCAGATGTATTTATGTCAAATACTCACGTTTGGTTAAATACAAGCAGAGTCACAAATACATGATGCAACACAGATCTGCTATCGTATGATCCTATTTACAGTTGCTGAACTTTCATATGCTGAATGTAACTTTTATTAAGGAGGAAATGAAGACTGTGAACATGTAGACAAGAGCTTCATAGTAGTGTTCAAACAGTAAGTTGATTAGTTAGTTCATCACGTGACTTAATATTTGTATTGTTTGGCTTTGTTTTGTATAGTGTAACATTTAAACCAGCCGCATCATTAGATTTTTTTATAATTTCATCTGTACATACAATAACATCCAACAATATCCCCAAACTACAAAAAACAGTACTGAACAAGCAGTAATATATATATTCGGGTATCGTGGGGACATTAGACGTCCACACTCTCTAAGGAAACCACAGGGGTCCCACTCGGCTCTGTCCTTGGTCCTCTTCTTTTCTCATTATACACTCGTTCTCTCTGTAACATCATCCAATTCCATGGCTTCTAATATCACTCCTACGCTGATGACGCTTTATTTGTCCTTCCCACCAGAGGACACCACAGCGTCAACAAAAATCTCAGCTTGTCTCTCAGACATAACAGCTTGCATGTCTGAGCGACACCTCCAATTGAATCTATCAAAAACTGAGATCTTGATCTTCCCAGGAAGCAACTCCCCTCAGCAAAACATCTCAATCCAAATAGGCTCGCAAAAAATAAAACCTACAGTCTGCCAAAAGGCTTGGAGTTTGGATAGATGACAAGCTGAGCCTGAATGAGCAGGTCACAGCGACCTCTAGGTCCTGTAGATTTACTCTTCACAACATTAGAAAAACTAGGCCTTTTCTCTCCCAAGAGGCTGCACAGCTCCTTGTCCAGGCAATGGTCATCTCTTAGCTTGACTATAGCAACTCTCTACTGGCTGGAGCTTCTGCAGTTACCATCAAACCCCTCCACATGGTCAAAAACGCGCTGGCCCGCCTCATTTTTAACCAGCTGAAGTACACTCATGTCACCCCTCTTCTCTCCTCTCTTCACTGGCTCCCAGTAGCCGCTCGCATCGAGTTTACATCCTTGATGCTTGCCCACAGGGCTCTCAATGGATCTGCTCCATCTTACTTTAACTCACTACTGGTACGTTACACTCCTTCATGCTCTCTCAGATCTGCGAATGAAATGAGGCTAAAAATCCTGTCACGAGGATTCTGTTGTTTAGGACTAAACCATTCCTAAACATGTTAGGCCTTATCAGGGTTCTTTGTTGTAGTATCTCCGTTTTTACGAGAAACTGAATGGTCATTGCTGGTGTCTTCTCCTTGTAAGGTGCTTTGGATAAAAGCGTCTGCCAAGTGAAGTAAAGTAAAGTATTATATGTATATATATATTTTCTACTCACCAGACGTCCAGGACCAAGACCTGTGACCACAACACGAACAAACGTAAGTCCCTTTGCTGTGGCTTTCTGTTCAAAGGATGAGAAACACTGAAAATGAATATACAGTGTCCGGTGTTCCTGTTCATAGAAGCAGTTTATTTAGTAGGAATCTACAATATATTATTTATTTACTTATTTATAAAAAATACTCAAGTTGGCATTTTCTGAGATTTTCAGATTAGCAGTTACACCACTAGTTGACTGTAGAGCAGTTAACAATGGAAATATATTTGATATTACTATAAACATTCTCTTATCCTCATTTCTCTAAGATTTGCAGCTTTTATGTCTTATAGAAATTAAATGTTCTGGTTTGGCACAAAGTATATTTAAACTCACAACGTGTAATATTCATAAATTATGTGTTCTTGATTTAAATAACAAGGTGTTTAAGACACAAAGCAGCTTTAATACAAACGTGTCCTCAAAGTGCCCTCAAGTAACACGCTGAAAATCCAGCCTGCTGCCTCACAGCAACACGTGAGAACTTACCGACGCAGCAGAGATGCCTGCAGTCTGAGCAGCGATGGGTGTCGACTTCTTGATGTTTTTGAATCCCTCTGTTCCACAGGACGTCCTGACCATTGACTGTCCCGCGCTGTCAGACAGCTGGACGTGTGTGCTGCCACAAAACAGTATAGTTAACTCCCTCGCTGACTATCAACTGATGGGCATGTTAGGCAAATGCCGACAAATGATGTTTCCCACAGCAGGTCTGTTTAAGTCACAAAACTGTGCATATAATGAGAAGCCAGTAGCTGCTATTATTAATACACCTGCCTCTTACTACTCTAGTCACAAAAATGCCAAAATGTCTAGTATAAACCTGCATACATGTATAAACAACATTACCTTCACCTTTGCAGTTTTCACTTACTTGTTGTACGTGGCTTTGATGTGAGCGATAGGTAACTCATCATACTTCTTTCCACCCCACCTCAGTGAACTGTCCTGACCCGGCAGAGGAGGCAAATGGCTGAAGGATTAAAGATAAAGGTCTCATCAACATACCGTGTAAGTGCACACAATTTATAAGGAAAATGACATGGATGCTACCCTACTGTCAACGACAGAGGTGCAGAGTGTCACTTGGTCTCACCTGAACTCTTTGGAGGTTTTCTCCGACTCTGTGGTGGATGCTGCGGTCTGCTGAAGCCTCACAGCACTGCTACACAATGTTCGCTGCAGCCCACTGTTTCCACATCTATTAAAACAAAATACACATATTGGTGTAACTTGTCTAATAACTTCAAAAGTGGCATCTGCTATGATGATCACGTGCAACTGAAGCTACGCAACGCAACTGTCGGCAGACTGACTTCTGTTAGCTAGCGAGCATGCTAATAAACCATGAAACACTTACAGAGAGCTCCCCTGTGTGTTTAGGGAGGCAGCAAGCAGTCGGCACACGCTGTTTACCGAACTCACGACTATACAATTTAATTTATACATGTTTGATACACTAATAAACAAATTATTTATTTGAAATTGGGCTCTGTAACACACAACAAATGTGACATTGAAAATGTTGCAAACCCAGACGATAGCATTAATATGGTTCTTTTCTGAGGGGGACAACTCAATATCACGTTGTTTTTTATCTACAAAAACAAACAAACAATACCTCTAAATTTGCTAACAATTACATTTATTATTTATTTAGTCTTATATTTATAAATTGTGCCTCTAATGATACATATTTTGTTTTTATAAAAGTCTATTATTATCATCCTCCCCCATTTTTTCACGAATAGACCATTCGTTATTCCTGCACAGAATTGTGGGTAGACGTAATAAAATGCTGCGTTCCTCTCTTCCGTAAACCCTCGTAAATCTGATACTTAAATTATAAACGCCCTCCTGTTGCCCTGTGAGTAGATTGTTTGACAAGCTGTGCCATACTTTAAGAAATAGCGGTAGACTATTTTACAATGAGCCAGAATATTATGGTTTTATCAATTTATCACAAGTCCTGCTTTTATGATTAACTCCCGATACAACTATTTTTCATGTATACATTGAATGCAGCATAAAAGATGGCTGCGCCGTTTAGAGGTATGGCGAGTCGGCCTCTGTCTCTGTTTTTGACTTGTTTTAGCAGAACAGCAGTGGGGAAAATGGTGTGTCGTCCGCTTTGCAGCACTTCTGTTTGTCGGGCGACTTCGCAGACCAAAACTGTCACAGAAAGTTCGAGCTCTCCTTGGACGTTGATGGCAGCGGTGTGTCTGGAGAGGTTGCCGGTGATTTCGGCGGAGGCCAGCCCCATAGAGCAGCAGTTCAGACACATGATGCAGCAGGTGCGTGTGTTTGGGATGAAATTCCTGTCGTGTCGAGAGGAACAGAGCATGTTATCAGTCATTACTAGCTGTGGAGGTCCTGAGGTGATGGTCTACAGGTAACCTAAATGGCCATATTTCTCTGCTCAGTGTTAGTGTTTCGTGGCCCTACACATAGTGTGATGATAACCGTGTAAGTCTTAAATTGGTCTGTGCCGTCCTTCCCTTTCTGTTTGTGCCTGTGTAAATATCTTACCGTCAAAACACATCAGGACTTAAAACGTGTGACCTTGACAGTAACGGATGCAAATTAAGACATTTGCTGTCACTGATTAGGACAGAGCAGATCAGATAGCTGTTGGAATTATATTAATATTAGTAATTGATACTTTATTGATCCCCTTCAGGAATGTGTTTGTACAGCTGCTAGACATTGTGCAAACTGTTGTCGCTTTAATTTCTTTCAGTGTCAAGGAATTAACACAGATAAAACCTCAGACAAGGAAGTATTATTCCATCTTAGAAAAATGTGAGGCAGCAAGAAATAACCAATAATTTTAGACATTATTATTATTATTGATTGACTGTGGAATGAATAAAATATCAGAAAATAGTGAAATGAAGCCAAAGTTAACATAATCAATGTTTTTCTTTGTTTTGCTTAAAAAGTTGGAGGCGTGACGCAACAATTCCCATATTTATTTACTGTCGTAGAGTTTGAGATGGAGGTGTGTCCTGACTCGTTTTCAGATTGAGCTGGAGAAAAGCCTGCTGTCAGACCATGAGCTGCGGCTACTGGAGGACGCGGAGAAAATGCGGCGCAAGCAGGCGGACGACTATGACTCTGATGACGAAGATCACAGGGACCAGGAGATCGTTTTAGCTCAGGACCTGGAAGACTCCTGGGAGCAGAAGCTGAAGAGCTTCCAGCCAGCACCAAGGGTTAGAGGTCAGTTTAGGCTGTAATCACATGTGATATGCTTCAGAGACATTTTGTCCCTATTAAAATTAAAACTGTGAGGAAATACAACTGGTGAGGAAAAAGACGTGTCTTATTTTTAGTGCAGGATTCCAACATGTTTTGACATTTAGTAAATCTATTCACTCCAGTGCTCCCAATTTGCATTTTACTTCCTGTGACATTTTCAAAGTTTGTGTACATTTTGCTTGACGTAGCTGTTGTGTAGCGGCTGACAGCTGTGTGTCTCTGCCTGTTGTTTAGCTGATGTAGATAAGGACGTGACATCAGTCGAGCGCTGCCTGGCGAACTCGCTGATTCTACTGGCTCAGCAGCAGGTCGGCAGCGAGAAGCTGTGGCTGCTGCCTCAGACTCAGTGGCAGGAGGGAGAGACGCTGCGACAGACGGCTGAGAGAGCCCTCGCCTCTTTGCCAGGTAACACGAGCATGAGTTGTTATTGACTGGTGAAAAGTCATGTTTAGATGAAGCTGCTCATTTCTTCAGCGTGCTCGTTTTAAGCCACTGGAATTACAAGTCTTTCCTTATGAATATTTACCAAGACTGATATCAGATATTTAATAAAAAAAAAAAATATATATAAGTTTTTATGTTTATGCAACCACCTTTTTTCTCAAACTCTGCTGCTAGGCCTTTTGTAAATAGATTTTAGATTTCCCACTCACATGCTATGATGCTATAGTACATTTTATTTGTAGAGAATTTGTGTAGTTCTCACACATGTTGAAAATCTACATTAAGGGGTTTTAATAAAAAGTCTATGTTGCATTTATACATCTGTAAATTAATCTTTTAGTCTACATGCAATTTATAGAAATAGAAAAGACAAGTAATGTGAGTGATGAGTCACATTGGAACAGCACTCCTCTCATTTGACATAAAGCTCAGTTTACATCATGGTTAGTGCTACTCTGGCTTGAAGGAGCACAGCAGTCAGTCTAGTGGTCGTAAAAATACCTGGGATGATGTCATCGGCCTGAAACTTGCAGAAAACCTGCATTATGAACTAAGAGCATTTAACATTATAAAAAAATATTGACTTAAATATTTTTCTAACCAGTAAAACATGCGTACAGTACAATGTGCAGTCAGACCCCTGAGTAATATCTGCAGATCTTCAGTACAGACCAAACCTGCTCCACCAGTCATTGGCATATTCTCCTCATAGCCTGAGAGGACAAAGAACTCAAACTGGAAAGTTTTCCATGCACATGCTGCTGCTCACACAGCTTACTCCTGTGAGCACGTTATTAACTGCAGGCAGCTCACGAGTGTATCAACACTTTAACAAATCTGTACTTTCCTCATTTGGATTGTGGCAGCTGGTCAAACTGAGGAGAGCGTGCACAGGAATTTAAGTGAGTTAATCATGGAGATGAGGTACCATCCATATCCTAAATACCAGCTGTTATAGGATGTGTTTTTGTCAACACACTCCATTTGCTGCAATCTCACTGTAACTACGTCCTAATCTCTTTTGTTGTAATGGCCCAGTTTTATCCTAAGGATCATTAAAGTTTGATGTGCTCTAATCTAAAAGAGCTCTGTGGTAATTAAAGTACAGTCGTCTGTATTCCCCACAACAAGAGCGTCAAACCGACCTCCAACCCGCAGCTCATTTACATACACAGCATTTTGGATCGGTCTTATTTCAGTAGCTGTGTCCGTGCTGAGTTGATTACACGCTGATCAGCCACGTTATTAAGCTGCTGATAGAAAGGAAGCCAGCGGCCGCAGGTTTTATCAGTGACCCTGTAAAGATCCCTCTTTTAGCTGTATAACTGCCTGATTCTTCATGTTTTTTTCTTTCCCTGTTACCGTTACACAACATTGCTCACACAGCGTTAGTGTGCCAGCTCCATCAATCACTCCCTATTAAAACTTTCCACTTGACATTAACACGTGCCATTCGGTGTCTTACTGTAGCAGGAGTGAATCCATTTTTAATACAGCCGGACTGTGTGGGAATTGAATCTCTTTAACATGGTTGTGCTGGTGCCTTACTGCGCACGTTAAACCAGCTGGGGCCATGGGATGCAGATGAAATGAGATTAGATTAAAACTTAATTGAAAGTCTGATTGAAATTGAAAGTGTGTTGTGTTGCAGAATGAGAAACGGAGCATTAAGGTAATAAAACACTTAATTACAGCAGTCAAACACTGATAATCCAGAGAAATACAATCAAACATACAAATAGAGCTGCAGCATCGTGTAATCTGTACAGCTGTGCGTCAGCTCACCTTTTGTCTACTGCTGCTTTAACTTAACAGCCTGATTTCTTCTCGCAGCAGCAGCTGGTTTCAAGGCGACTTTCCTCGGCAATGCCCCCTGCGGAGTGTACAAGTACAAACTGCCCAAAGCCGTACGGACTGAGAGCTCTGTGGGAACAAAGGTGTTCTTCTTCAAAGCCTTCCTGTCAGGCAGCGGACCCCCTGCAGCTTCAAACTCTCCGTTTGTGTGGGTGAAGAAAAGTGAACTGCAGGGCTACCTGAAACCAGCTTATACGATGAAGGTAGACCGCTTCATCCTCGACCTGTGAAGCCTAAACTGATACGAGGGACACTGCTTTACAGAACAATGTTCATGAGATCAGATCTGTATCTTATATTAACAAGTAATATCTACACTCACCCAAGGATTGGTCCAAACAGCCCCAACAACATCATAAATAAAAACTCAAGAATTTCTGAGAATCAAAAAGTAGAATTTACTGAATGTTTCTTTATTATATAAAGTTTTACTGGGGATTTTTTGACTAATGATTGGATTGTTGGGGTTTTTCATACATTCCTGCCCCGGTCAGCCATCACCACAGTGTCATAAAGTTTTCCCTAATAAAAAAAAAAAAAGATTAAACAAATGTTTCATTAACTTTATCTGGAGTCCAGCTTGAAGTGTTTTGTTTTTTAGCACGGCAGCAGTCAGCGAGTGTGTAGTCACTCTGTTGTGAGTGGACACTTGATGCTGAACTGTGTGGGCCTGGGAGGCCTGCTGGAGGTGAACCGTTGATCCTCAGCAGCAGCCAGGTTCTCGTTCAACGGTAGATGGCAGTGTTTGCTCACGGGCCGCAGAGGAGCCGTGTAATTATGCCTGTAAGTGTGTGTGTGTGTGTGTGTGTGTGTGTGTGTGTGTGTGTGTGTGACATCAGAGGGGGACTGCAGAGAGAGCTTTTCTGATCAACCTGGCTTCCTCTTAGTCATACTGGAAATATCCATCATAGCAGGTTAATGTTCCTTTGGAATAGCTACAATAATTTGTCTTGGGTAAGAGCATTCTTATGTTCCCGACCCATTCTGACTGCGAGCAGCCCGCTCTTTCTATTTGGGTCTGCTGAGACAAGCAGTCATTAATGTTGTAGACATTGGCATTAGATTTTTCCTTCTGTATTTTCAGGGTTTGTTGAAAGCCTGCAGCCCGAGCTGTTTGTGAAATTGGCCGAGTGCAATACAGCCCCCGATCTGTCAGTAGAGATGTGAGATGTGAAGGTCAGGGCGAGCCGATAAAGGCCATTTCTAACTGTTAGACAAGTTGGTTTGCACACAGAACGAGAGCTAACTGTTCTGTCTGCTGACAACGGCCTGAACTCAGATTTGGTACCTGACGTCAAACAGTAGAGACGTTTCATTCACCATCCACAGAACTTTTTCCATCTGCTCCAAAAAAGGCAAATAATGTGCTGTAGGACTGAGGTCAAATCTCAGGAAATAACAATGGTGGAAATAATGATGCGTTCATCAGGGACTCTGCTTGTAGAAGCTGGTATTAAGATGCATTGTGGGAAATGTAGGAGCAGAAGTCAGGATATCTTGAGCCCCTGCTGCTTTGATTTATGTCTTTTTAAAATGTCTTCTGTGGGTCTCGCAGCTCTGTGGAAGTGCAAAACTAAATCACCGGAGTATTCGTTAACAAGCTTCTTTATCCAAACCTATTAGGACCCAGTCTTACTGGCGCTCCAGCAATATAATACTGCACTTTTGTCAGCGACACATTAAAGAACGAAATGATTAAACATAAAAGACTGTGGGACAAGTTTCAGAAACACTGGATCCTAAAATTCCCATAATACAACTCAACAGCATCTTCAGTAGACGCCAATCCTGGATGGATGTCCCAGCCTTTCAACCTCTGAGCCCCTGATTCTAACTTCTCATTTACATTAGCCTTCAAGCTCCGTCTGAGATTATGACATCACCGTGACATCATGGCTGACGGCTGCTCTCCTACCTGTGCCGCAGCCTCGGGAACGTTCGCACGTAGAGCAGAAGTTGTTACCACTGCCGCACTGTCACATCGGCGCTGGCCTCGTTCTCGCTGGGGATTTCAAACTGATTTTAAAGCAGCCACTGAATTTTTTAACCTTATTCTCGCGGTCCTTTGAAGTTCAATGCACAGAGCGAGACACTGCCAGGCTGAGGGGCTCAGCTCCATTGGGGTGACCTGTGCTAATAATAGTGCACTCACTTATGGCAATGTCAGGCACTATCAGGGGTAAAAGCTTTCACCAAATGGTTCACTCTATCTCTTCTTCAGTGACACTGCTGGTGGATGCAGCAGCATGTTTATATATAAAAACTTGTATATAAATACCTGTGGAAATATGCTGTACAGATCAGATCTACAGGCTTTTGGTAGCCGTTTGGCAGCGCTGCGAGCACTGGGGCGCACAGTCAAACCTCTCCACTCTGACCTGTCAGCCTCTAAACAAAGCCTGGCTTCAGAAGCGAGGCTTCCATCTATAGAAAACAGAGCAGGTCTGTTTGGAGTGAGCCTGACTTAGCTCCAGATTTCTGCTCACAGATGGAAAAACCCCACAGCAATCCCTGCACTCCCACTAATTCCTGCATTTCTATTTTATTTTTTTTATTTTAAGCAAATCTCTTATAAGGGAGTGAGGTGTAAGCAGGCTCGACTTCCCCAGCAGTTTACATTAGATAAAGAAGCTCATTAAGACTTTTCTTATGTAATGTGCATGCAGGTGAGAGAGTGCAGCTCAAAGCGAGGCTTCTGGATCACAGACCACCTTAAGATCCTTACCCACCACCCTGCTTAGTTCCACTCTCCCAGCGTGCAATACTATCAGCACTGCACTCCATTTTTTACCCATAATTATGCAGTGACATTCAGTTTAAGACACATGGTTTTAGCCCCATCCTGCTTCGCCTTCAGTCATCTACACGCATGGAAGCAGACATCTGCTCGGGGAGTCTTCCCTTTTTCTCACCAGCCAAGTGCACTCACTCCGCTGTGTTCCTACTACCTGAGCACCTCACAACAGATGAGATTAGATTCAACTTTATTGCCAGTGCCCAGAGAAAGTGCCAGTACAACAAATGCAGTTTAGTATCTCGCCAGATAGTGCAAACAGCAGCAAAAGTTTATCTAGCGATGTATAAAGATAAATGTACAGAAGTAAACAAGAATACCTTGGCTGCTGCTCGTGCCAGCAGCGATGCTGCAAACAATCCCTTTCTGCAAACATGCACAACATTCTGTAATCTTTAGAAATTTGCTAGTATCAAACAAGAAGATCTACCACATCGGAGAGAAAAGAAGGACTTTGTGGAATTTCTTGAAACAAACAACAGCCAGGCAGGACTAGACGACCATGCACTGTAATGGCGGCCTGGTACCTCAGTGGATTAAGCGTCATGATTGGGATGAAGAAGGTTGCAGGTTCGATACCCGGTCTGACTCCTAGTCCATCCCCCACCAGGTGTGTCCAGACACTCAGCACCAGCTCCCTGTAAGTCGCTTTGGATAAAAGCGTCTGCAAAGTAATGTATGCTTTTCAAGATGGGAACAGAAGCCATGAATAGCCAGAGAATGTTCACTAAGTGTGTTGATGTCATGTGTTTCTTGGTACCAGTGTGTTTGTCTTCATTAATCAGATGACGAACACACAAAAACTTTCTGCACTACCAGGGCTGCGTGGGTGTGGTTTGATCAGATGTGATTGACAGTGGCGTGACACAAAAGAAAACCCACCAACTGTTGTCATGTTTAGATCAAGATGTTGCTAAATATTGATTGGCGCACACAAGTACAGTACATGATGTCTCCGTTTTCTGCCTGAGCCCCGAGCTTCTTCAAACAGGGAGGCAAGCAGAAAAATACAAATAACTCTCCTAAAGTAAAGAAGAAGGTTCCAACGGAGACAGGAAGTACTTTGTTCTTCGCTTATAGTCAGAAGCTAGTTAGATAAAAGCCGTTTAGGCTACAACCAGACTAAAAATACGCCTTTAAATACTTAAAGATGAAGAGCATCTGTCTCAGCAGATAATCCTACAGCCACAGAATAACCAGGAGCACAGATTGTTCAGCTGTGGCAATGCTTTGAGAAAATACAACACATGCACCTGCTGCAATGAGAAGGGCATCCTAACAGCCTCCAGACTGGAGGAGGAAGAGGTGCTGGCAGGCAGAGCCAGGATGAGGCATGTACACGCTGATGGTTCTGGGATGTGACACTGAGTTGGGCATGCTATGAACCATCTGAACCCATAGTCTATCATCCATCCTGCCAGAGAGGCGACACCAGGGGCACAAAGGAAAGGAAACGAAATAAAAACTCACTCACATAAGAGAGTACAATATTATCAGAAATCGGATTTTGCAGATTGGAATCAACATTTTTACATCTGGTAACATTGAATTACATATAGTACTAATGTCCCAGTTACTGTGGCTAAACCGTTTACACTTGAGTCTGTGCATTATAGTCAGCACAAGCAAGATCTTATCTCTTAAAATACCCTTTTTGACTTTATGTTTTTTCTCAGTAATTCAATTTACCTCCACTGGATTGTGTGTGTGTGTGTGTGTGTGTGTGTGTGTGGGGGGGGGGGTGGCAGAAATCTAAAAAAAATAAAAATAAAGCTAAAGTGAAATCATTTCAGGGAATTAAGTGTGTATTGTTTTTAAACATTAGGCTCATTCCGGGAAATGTAAATGTGTCTGAAATTATTTCCGTGTAATAGAGTTAATGTGCAATGAGTGAAATCATCAAACTTCCGTTTTGACTTTTGGCTGTTCCTGTGTTAAGTCCAACTCGAGTGAGTAAGAGAGTGTGCGTGATGTTGTCGGGATGGAACAGTTGGAGACGGCAGACGCTCCTCCTGCTTCAGTCTCCGCTCTGCAGGAGGACGCTTTAGTCCCCCACACCTCCATCTACCCTTCCTTCTTACCCTCTTCCTTCCCATCCCTCCACCTAAAGCTGTGTTTTTCTCAGTCATCTGCATTATGAATATATTATACATATTTTGCGTTTATTTTTTTTAGCTATTACTTCCTAAATTGTGTATGTGATGAAAAAGGTGTCTTTTATTTACATGTACAGTTTTAAGTGTTACAGTAGATGGATAAGAAACATATTTCTTGTCTGTTGGTCTTATTTTTTCTCTCGGTTCTTGTCTTTCTCTCCATAAACCCATCCAACTCTGCCTTATCCCCTCTACCACAAACACTGGCATATGCACACACACACACACACACACACACACACACACAGATCCGGTTATACTGTGTCTGGCAGGCAGGCCTCCGGCCTGCAGGGCAAGTCCTCCTCCCCTCTTCTGACTGTCTGGATCTGCCACCTCCTTTGGATCGCCCAGATACTTCCCCCCTTTCCCTGGGAGCTGTCAATCCTAAAAAAGACTCAGTGGGTTGGGTGAGGGGTGGTGGAGTAGACGGACGGATGACAAATCGGGTGTTGGGGTTGGAGGCATTGAGAGGAAAAAGAGAGTGCGAATGGACAGCAGGAGGGTTAAGGTCACATCCTACTGTGCAGTAAGATGGCACTGTGTCAGCACAGGATGACCCCTCCTCTGACCCCGGCTTCCTCTGTCACCATCACTTCCTCACAGCACTCCTTCTCCTCTTCTTCTAGCCTGCAGGCAGTCTGCTGGGCTGCTGGGGTTAGCAGTTCACCACCAACCACCAGCTGTACTAGAGCATCGCCACACCTCCGGGTTACTGCTAGCATATGGGAGGAAGTCTGTAACCAGTTCATGTAGTCATGTAGAAATAGTGGGTCATTTTTTAATGTCATCAGAGAGCTGCCCTTCAAAACAACTGCAGACACAAAATCAAATAAAGCCAAATAAGGTAACCTCCCTACATGCACTCACATTTAGTGTGGCCATTGATTGGTGCTTTAATTTTTTTGGCAGTGGAGCGTACAGAGGCTCATCTCCTTCCAAAGACCTCTCTGGTGACGATCGATGATCAATGATCCCTGAGGGACATATGATAGCCTTCCCTGTGGCAGCAGCTCCTGTCCAACATCCCCCCAGGATTAGAGGGACAACAGCTGCTACAGCGGGACCAAACATCTGGCAGAAAGGTTTGAAAGTCAAAGTCTTGTCCAGGTTGTTAGGAGAGACGGTGGCACTGAGCATCGTGTTCAATGATGCTGTCGTCGTTAACAGAGACGGCAAACAGCATCACACACCGCTCCCCCGACGAACGAGTCATCTGTGTCTTTCCTTCAAAGTGTCATGGAACATTTCTGCCATGATGAAAGACACAGTGGTTTTAATAGGAAGGCCGGGGGGACTGTGAGCTGCTTGCTGCATGTAGGGTGGCAGCCAGCATGCCACCGGAGAGCTTCCGTTTCTTCCTTTTTCCACCCGCTCCAGCTTCTTCAGCAACAGGAATAAGTACATTCATTTCATTTCAACCAGTGTGGGTTGTTTAGCCTTTAAGGTCACTCGTGAGTCATTACGTTCATGTGAGTCCGCAGAGACACAAGAAGTAGGATGTGATTTGTGGAGAATAAAATCTGGCACGAAAGGAAATCTTTACAATGCACTTGATAATGATGTAGGAATTTTATGATCACGAGGAGAAAGGCGAATTCTGCCAGCAAATCTTTTATGTCAATCCAGATCTAGTACATTTTCACAATCCTTCAGCATAGAATTTCTTTAAAAAATAGGAGTCAGTGGACCACTTGCATTTTAACAAGTGTAACCTTTGGGGGGGCTAGCGTATTACACACAGCCCACCGTATACAAATGTGCACAGGGGCTTCAATGAAGAGGCCACAACAGTCAGTGTGGGTTCACTGCCATAAACGTCTATTAAAAACACTCAAACCTAACTAAGCTGGAAGAAAAGGAGACAGACACTCATACTACGGCCAGGAGGCCAAACGGCCACCGGCAGGGGGCTGGGAGTATCTTACCTGTGAAACTAAAGCACAAACCAAAGCAACTACAAATACCACAAGCACAAACCATGCAACTATAGAAAAGTGAAGGAACTCCCAAACACCACCCACACCGGGGGAGGGAGGCCGTCACCAGCCGCAGTACTATGAGGAAAGAAAGACGGGTTAAAAACCATTAACACTAAACAATAGAACTACTAAAACATTCAGCAACAAAACGGTAGTCAGTGCTTTGCCTCGGGCAGGTGACAAACCTGCACAGCTTGTCAATCAAGAAGATATCAAGAAGATATCAAGAAGATATCAAGACAAGTGACTTGACTGGTCCCCTGATGGGACCAGTCAAGTCCCATCAGGCAGCTTGGCACAGCTGCTTGCCATCAGCCTAATAAGGAGTTGTGTCCCTCTCTTATTGGCTGATGTCTCTGCCACTGCCCCTGCTCAAATCCCAGTAACCCCCTGCTACACAATCAAACTGTGCGAACACATGCAACCTTCACTAACATGGCGAAGCATCAAACCACGTTGAGTCATTGTCAACAGCTAATACACCAGACACGGTCACTTACATGTCCACAAATGTTCACTTTGTACAGACAAGGCAAAGCAGCAGATCTTTTTATTTTTAGAAGAATATTTAACAGAACTTACATTTTTTCGAGTTAAATAATATGAAAGGATCGAGTAATCAGCTAATACAGACCCAACTTAACATTTCCAGGGGACACAAAATATCCTTGAGCTTCTCGGGTTACTATAACAAACAGTATTTTCTCATATCAACAAATGACTTTTGTTTCATTAGCACTCATAAGTGATAGCATATCTTTGATAACGTCATGTCAATCTAATGTCTGGAGAAAAGTTATGTCAGGTTGTCCACCAACAACTGAAATGACCACTCACCAAAACCAAACAGAAGAAATTCTGCCAGCCTGGCTACGAACAAACACCAACTCCGGGCATCGACTCTGACTTTGATAATGATTTCAAACACTGTTAATGGTGATGTCAGGGTAGCTTCCGTCCCATTGTGCACTTTGCGTTATTACAGCCAGTCAATGCTCTTTCAGACATTTTTATTTCATTTGCCCTTGTCAGTACTTACCCCTCTCCTCTCTGATGGAGAAGTTCCACGGGAGGTTGCTGAGCATACATTCTTAACAGAATCCCTTTTCAAATTAAATTTAAATGACCCCCTCAGCTCATAAGCAGAGGCTCTCCTGACAACTTAATTCATAATTCAGTGCTGAGCCAGGGCCTTGAGGGCCGTAATGACGGCCTAAATGGAGAAGAGATGCTACTAAATGGGCTGTTTGTTTTCATCTAAACCTCTTTACAGGCCACAAGTCCACAGCTCAGCACTGCAGTGGTGAGAAAGAGAAGGGCTGATTGAGGGGGGAGTTGAAGGGCCGAGCCAAATTGCTGACCAGCGGCTTTGCTGTCTTAGGTCACCATGGGCTGCTTGACCACAGCGATTATGTATGCTTTAAAGAGCATTTCTACTTGTAAGTCATGCATGAGTTAATGGCTGTGGTTTATTTGTGTCCCCGTGTAGGTGACAGGAAGAGACAGAGACACGCTCATGAGATATTTATGTCAAGAGGAGGATGGTGTGAATGGAGACACAGTGAAGCCACAAAACGAAGCCGACAACAATCAGTTTGTGTGAAGGAAGGTCTGAGTCTGTCACACAACCTCTGTTTGTGCCGAGCCTGACGCCATGTACAGAGAGATGTGCAAGGGGGAGGTGATGATGGAGGGAAACAGGGAGGGTGAGAGAAGGCAGGGGACCAAGTTGATACATTGAGATAAACAATAGAAGTGGAGAAAAGTAATTAAGAAGAAGAAGAAACCGTACCTGTGATCATGTAATCAGAGCACGAGTGAGAAGTTGGAATTATTCATCAGACATTTAAATTCTTACTATAGGCTGAAACAAAAGAGTTAGCCAACAAAAAACAACAGTAGCTAACAAGGGCTCAACTCCTTTGGCTTCAGGATATAGACTTCAACCGCTGAACAGACTAATAGTTAGTTAAAGCTTATAGATGTGTAACGGTTCCCTCGGGCACAGTCTGATCTTTTTTTCTCTGCATAAACTGAGCAAGCGCATAAAAGTCCAAATAGAAACAGACTTACTAAAACTTGCTCACTGCTTCATTCCCTTGTTTCCAAAAAGATAAAATAAACTGTACAAAAATGATAATTAAAAGCAATTCAGGGGGCAAATGAGATTTGATGTTATGTCGTGCCACCTTAGGAATCTTTCCTTTAGCTTTTTTAGACAATGCTATGTTACGTTTGAATTCACCTTCCTTCCTCAATGAGCAGACAGAGGGTGAAAGGAGCTCGTTACTTAGTGCTGAACAGAAAGGACAACAGAACAAGCATGTGCCACACTTTAGATGACACTAACGCCACAGGAGGTCGCTTCACTTGGTGCTGACAAAAAGACCACTTGATGTGTCCAAGTCTGTGCAGTGAGGATGGAATAACTGCACTAAGCATTCAAACTATCGTGCTGGAAGTCACAAACACTCACATCCTGGGGTCAGATGCAGAATAAACCCACAGTTATTTTGTACTCAATTTGTATTCCACTCAGATATTTCATAGAACATGGTCATCCAGACATCCGTAAAACTACAAATGCAGAACATGAGACAGTCATTTGAAACCCAAAGCAGATATTTTATTTATTGATCTACCAGATATTTAGACAGCGAAATCTGTTGTTGTCCAACTTGTTTGTCCAGTTTGAGACTTACTCCAGTTTCTCTGATTAGTGACGACATTCACTCTGTTTATCTTCTATTTTACAGAATATACAAACCAAGTGAACATGATGGCGTGATATGAGATAATCATTTATAAGAATTTACAATTAATGATCTCAAACTACAAACGGAACAGAGCAAATATTTGCAGAGTTTAAGAGGCGGCTGGTGTAATCAGTGTGGATGGATCACACATAATGGTTTCTCCACAGTAGATGGTTTGAGATTATTTCTTTCTTTTTTAAGCTGCATGACACAAGACACAGGAGTCACCAGGAACTGTTTGGTCAAGGTTGTATATAGGGAGTTGTGCATCATCCAGTAACCTGAGGGCTGTGATGACACATATCATTAAACCTCCACAATTGCATCTGCATTAGTGGAATTTCTGGCATCTTTGTCAAGACGTTTCCACAGTTTCCACAGGCCAATGAAAGAATATTACCTCACCTGGTGTGTTTGTGCTGCGCTCTCCCTTCTCATTATCATCCTTAAACGTGTTAAAGATATCCTTAAGTGTCAGTCTCCTAATTTAGCACAGACAGCATCTCTTCATAACAGTATGTGTAAAAAAACTCAGCAGACAAAACACAATTTAAAACCAGCACATGGCAACAGTCATGGAATAATTTAAAAAACAAATGGTGACCTCACGAGGGCCAAACGTCTTGGTGTTGCTGCACTGCAGCGATCAACAATTTACGACACAATATTTCAGCCTAGATTAAACTGAGGCTGCAAAAACACTGAAACTGTTGAGGCAAAACAAGACTTTTTCACCTTGCAGTGTTTAATCAGACAGGAGAAAAATACAGCTCCAAAAAAGATAGTAAGATGACTGCGCAGCTTCCTCAAGGAGACCTTCAGCTCGACCTGAGAACTGACAGCTCGCAAAGTAGTTAGAGACACTGACGCTGCCTAAATGGAAGCTTTTATTGTCATATTTTTATCCCCGTTTATTGTCTTGTAGGAAGTGACAGGTGGAAAATGCTGTAAGCTCGTGTGTAGTAACAACATTTGAGAATTCAGGTTCCTGTCCAGATTTTTCTGATAAGCTGAAGCTCTAATGTTTAAAAGTTGCTTTTGTCCTGTGATTTCTTTTCCTACTGACTCAGCTTTTTTTAGTTTGTGATTTATATTTCTCTGTGAATAAAAATTTGTGGTAATATTTCAAGCCCCCAGTCTGCTAACAGAGCTGAATTCCCCAAACTAGTGTTTTCATTTATTTCAGATGATTACGCCTCACTTTTTCAAAGGGGTGCATGATATGTCACAACACCTCCTCAGCTGCTGTTGGAGTTGTTGGCGTGACCTAGAGCCAGAGATTTAGAGCGTAATTCTTCCAATGTAGCTGCTCAGTGGCAAAGTGGTTATTCAGTTCCCAAGTGTGTGTGTGTGGGTGTGTGTGTGTGTGTGTGTGTGTGTGGCTGTGGGGGTCTGAGGAAAAAAAGGAAACAGATGTTGCACACTCTCATATTTAATACATCTCACACATCATAAGTTAAGAATGCATACGCTTGTGATTGTTTGCATTTCACTGGTACACCTATAATTTAAATAAGGTGCATTATTTTGTCTCAACATTTGAATAAATGTCCAGATTCTAGTGACAGTGACCAGATGTTACTATAAGCACAGTGTCTGTCCTAATTTCTCCAGTGAGCTATCTGTCACATGTTCCCTCGTAGCTCTCTGTTCCCTGATGTTCATTTGCACACGGTGAAAACTGTAGAAACACAGCAGTCTTCAGGAGAAACTTCACAACGCGTTTTAGCTCATCATTTTAAAGAAGTGAACTCAGAATTAGTATGTGTTATTTAGAGAGTAACAGCAACACGAGTAAGAGATGTGGACGAGTCAAAGGTCCATGACACGTTTCTCCATTTCAGCTCAGTTTATTCTTGCTACTGCTAAATCCTTACACACTGGTCCTCATTAGCACAGGGTTTGAAAATAGCCTGTGAGCCACAGTTGACAGTGTGTGATTGTAGTAAGAAGATTTTCTCTAATAATCAATGAGACAAATCCTCTTTGTTTCTTACTGTACCTGTGCATTATATAAACGATACAGTGCAGATCAAAACAAATGTTTAGGGTTAATTTACAGATCAACTAGACCTGATCATGCTTATATTTAAATGGTAAAATGCTTGTCTGTACTAATATTCTGCGTGTACTGGATCTGAACCAGAGACTGAGACTATGCCAAGGTGTTCAAGGACAGTACCAAGTGTAGGTCATCTGTGCTATGGAAGTGCTCAGTGCCCTATTGTGTAAAAGCCTTCCTTGTTTTTTTCATAGTCATCCCCCTCACCCCACTCACAAAAACAAACATGCAAAAGAACGCTAAAGTATGACCTGAACTACAAATTTGTAGTAAATAAATGGAGACAGAATCTGAACGTACACAGTCCAGAGGACGTTACACAGCTGAAACTCGAAGCTTTCTCACCCCATAAAGTCCTTTTATAGAAGAAATGTGTTGCCTGCTCATTTTCTTTGAAGTGTCACTAATGTGCAGTAGGTATGTAATTTTATAAAATCCCTCTCTAGAAACCTTATAGAGAGGGATTATTACTTAATGAAAATCACATCACTGCTGCGCCTGAGGAATATAAAATACAACAGTTAGTCACGTCAGTAGCTGTAGGTTCTGTTCCACATGTTGCTCAGAAGTAGGAAAAATTTTATTTCCTATTTTTTCTGCCCATTTAAAATTTCATTTCCTCACAGATTTGGCTAGTTTAGGTTCCTCAGGCAAGTCGGTCACATGACTCCAGTCGAGCGTGAACCTAGTAACAGAGAGCACAACACACATCAGCGGAGAACTGCTCTCACCTAAGGGGTCAGTTGCTTTTCAGAAGCCCAGACCACCCGTGTCCTGCTGTGCCATTACCTGCCTTAACAGCAGTGATTTGTCGGTGACTCTCACTGGTACTCTGTGATGTAGGTTTAGGAGTGAGCTCTATTAAAAAGTCATTAAAGCTGAGAGAAAGCACGGTGGGCTCAACCCTCTTGGCGAAAGGCGCCTCTCGAAATTACTCCATCCATCATAATTACGCCGACCGGACACTGCCTCACACAGGCCAAGGGACACAGATCCTTTCATGACCTCACTGAACCAGCAGGGAGGGTGGAAGGAAAGAATGGATCAGAAGAGGGAATGTGTGGAGAATGAGAAGTGAAGGAAAGAAGGAGAAAGAATGACAAAAGCAGACTTGGGTGAGGTATTGCCAGGATAAAGGAAGTGAAAGGAGCAGTGGGAGAGGAGGAAGGCTTCAGGGAGCGATAGAAGAAAAAGGAAGGAAGACGGAAACAAAGAACCTACGACTGTGTTTGAGTGCAGATTAACAGGGAAAAAAGGCTGCTGTCATAAAACAGATGATAAAAGAAGGGGACATATATCCTCCGTGTCTGACTCTGGGGCTGTGTTTCTGTGAATCTGTTGCACAGGGTGTGGCTACAGATTTTTGTTAATTTGAGGCCCGAGGCAAACAGTGCAGCTGGAAATGAGAGAAATATATTATTTGTGTCTCTGGCTTCAGTCATGACTAATCAGATAAGCAATTTTCGTTCCTTTTAAACTTTGAAATCATTGTGATAATAGTCCAGAGGATCACAAAAGCCTCTCTTGAAAGGAATCTAATGTCCTTGTGTGGGAGGTGCAGAACTGCCACAAGTGAATATACGGTACCTTAAATAAACTACTTGAGGCTGCTGATTGTATTTGTTGCCGTGGCCGTGGGGGACTGCTGCCCAGCGCAGGAAATGGTATTAGGAGAAAAGACAATCAAAGGTTGGCAGCAAATCGCAGTATTATCCCACACTATTGACTGGAGAGTGTCCCAGTGCACATTATTTGGAGAAAATAAAAACAACCTCTGTGACCTGTCAGTCCATTATGGGGCTAACACAGATAAACACACATATACATTGAAATCCAAACGAGAATTACAGTGTTCTTTGTACAGCTGCTGTTTGTGTTTGATTGAATCGGATTACAATCGCCAATATCCAATTAATTAACAGTGGTGAGGAACTAAAGTGTAAATAACTGAAACTCACTGATGTGTAATCAGCTTTCGTGGAGCCACTTGTGGCTGTAGATTGGTGTTGCACTCACAACACTCTGACAAAGTGACGCAGGCTTCCAGGGATCAGTTTCACCAGACAAAAGCAAAGAGGTGACGCTTTTATCCACAGTGACTTACAGGGAGCTGGCGCTGTGGGTCTGACTCAAGGACACACCTGGTAGGGGTTGGGGGTTTGGAACCTGCATCTTCGTGTGACGCTAAACCCATTGAGCTACCAGGCCACACATCACACACATTACAGAGTAAGATTAGCAGATCCGCCATCTAAATAATCTGCTCACAGTTATGCTGCTGAATTAAGGAATATGTTAATATTTGTATGGGACGTGTCGCACTTTGCTAAGAGTCCCATTCTCAGTCATTGCGTACTGGCTGCTTTACATTCACCAGAAACCAACCCTATAGATCATCTGTGCAAATATATTAACATAAACCACAGTTACAATTTGTGTTATTGTTATGTGACGCCTAGTAACAATAGTGTTTGTGATGACTGTGAAGGAGGATGTCACATGTCACATAGAGCACCAGAGTCAATGCAGGGAGAAGATCGCAGTGTTAGTTCCCTGCTGGTTTCTTTATGTTACCACCTTTTGCAGTAAATGAAATGAAATGCTACTGTGAAGAATCGTGGAGTTGTCTTTGACTACATCTTTTTCTGCATAAAAGAAATATGTAGAACATTATTCTTTCACCAATGACAAACTAGTCCATGATTTGGTTACTTCTGGACTACTGTAATTCATTGCTGACAGGATGTCCCAATACCTCACAGTTAATCCAAAAGGCTGCAGCCAGCGTACTGACTGCAGGTATCCTCGACCTCGGAGCTGCAGTTACTGGTCCTAACAACCTGCCCAGTGCCTTGTTGTATTGATCTCTGTTGTTCCCTGATGTTTTTTTAGGGACTAAGAAAATCTAGATAGTTGTTTAGGTTGGAAGAATTTTTGTCGTCGTCATATCACTTGCATATTCTGCAAATTGGAATAATGGACACGGGACTGATTTCTAAAGTAGTTGTGGGGGGGTGTATGTACAGATACCTCACCTCATAAGATGACTATGCAAAGTTGACACACACACTTTTTCTTTTAAAATAAAAAGACGAGCTTTGTAATTGAGCTTTTAAATAACCCAGCTGTGTTTTGATTGACCCAGGAACATCACGCTAAAACCTTCCTTCTTTTATTTTTCAACTAATCTAATGTAGATATGCTGGCGCGTTTCCGATCGATGTCCAAGCTCATGGTCGACTCAGTGTCTGCAAGGTGCTCTGGGTCTGTGGCTGCAAAACAAGCCCCTGTCATCACCCCAACACCTCCGTGCTTGATGGTGACTATTTGTAGTTTCACTTAAATTGCTGTGTTTGTGTGTGTGCTGGGTATTAAGACTCCACTTTGGGCTTATCTGTCCTAACTACATTGTTCCAGTATTCTTGTGATCTGTGTGTCACATCTGTGAGTGGTTTGTGGTTTGATGTTTTTTTGAGACAGGGCGATTGTGCTCTCATGGACTCTCATGAACATTCAAACTCGCTCAGTGAGGAATATGGGGCCTGAGATCTGGCTCTGGTTTTTGTTGGATTTCTCAGAGCCTTGCATGGCCTTGGGATGAATGTGCTGTGACGTTCACACCTTTAAAGATTGGCTTGAATGCTTTCGTTAAACTTCAAATCCAAGCCATTTGAAATTTGCTTTTAAACTCTTTCCAGACTGATGAACAGCAACAAGTGTGACCCCTACCCATATTTTTTTAGTGTGACCCCTACCCATATTTCTCTGTCTTTGTTCTTGTATTAACACACACAGGAATTCACCAGATCAGCAAACTGCCATATTTTCTGCTTATAGAGGTCTGTACTCCTGCTGATGATCAATTTATCGGGAAGTGGCACCTGGCTGGCTGGAATCTAACATGGATATTTTAAGAGGTACTTAGTAATACTCACAGGTTTTGGTAAATAAATAATGGTACGTGAATAGAGTTGTATTTGCCTAATACTAATACCCACTACGATAAAATGAATTTTCTTATGTTTTTACACAAAAAGAAACACATAATTAAAGGAGGGGGGAGTGAATGTGAGATAATCATCTTTAGTATTCTTCAGTCTTACTTTGCTTGTTATGTTGCTGTGCCCAGCTTGCAGTCTGAATTCAGCTGCTCGTGTGTCTGGACTGATCTAACTCCTCCATCTCTCTGTGAACTAGAGGCTCTGAGCCTGGCAGCGCTGCCAACAGGCTGAAGGAAACATCAGCCTGGAGCCACAGAAGCAGGCAGTGAGGAGACCTGGGGTTATTAATGATGACCGCTGGAGCTAGGTAGAATGACAAAACAGGGTAACAAATAGTGTGTGAAATGCACACCTGTCTGCTGCAGTGGCAAGAGTCTTGGTGGAGGCAGTGAAGGAGAATACTATGAAGATGGACGAGGAGGTGTGGGGCAAAAGAGGACAAGGCTGTGGTGCGGGGAATGACAGTGTCACAAAAAAGAAGAGCAGACACGGAGTAGAAACAGAGGAGATTTTAGGAGCTGGATGAGGGAAGTCAGTATAGGAGGTGGCGTGAGTCCCCGTAGAGAAGGAGGAAGGGGTGTACAACACTACAGAGAAAGAGGAGGGGGAGGTACAGAATACAGAAGAAAGAGGAAAGTAGAGGCTTTGTTTAGCTGCTTTTGAGTCTGGAATAGAGTCACATCTGCTAGGCCTGCCAGAAAAACAAGGGAGGAGAGAGGAAGAGAGAGAGAGAGATGCTAACCCATATTTCTATTACTATGTGTCAGTGGTCAGTGTGCGAGGTTTCCTGTTGCTTAGTTACTGTATTGCAACAGCAGCATCAGTGTCTGTGTTTGTATGTGTCATCCTCCCAGTGGTGGGTGTCTGCACGACTCTCCCACTGCTGCCGCCATGTCGGCTGCCTTGAAAGTATACTGCTGTTAACAAGAATCAGTCTTCTGGTGGAGATCTTTCACCCCGAGCCAGTTCCTATAGGGGCCTCCATCACCTTGATGCATATTTTGCTTCAGACTGTTGGTAGTGTAGCAGGAATAACAGTGCCCAGCTGGTGTCCGGGAGCCAACGTGATCCCCCGACGAGCCGTGTGCACTGGGCCAGGTGCCCTGTCGTGACCCCGCCCATCAGTCACCATTGGCTGACGTCTCCAGCCCTCAGGAAACGTGAATCTGCCTTTTCCCCACTTTCAGGATGATGAATGAGGTTGGAGCTCTGGGCCCTAAGAGCTGGGGCTCTATGGAGTGTGAAGCTGCATGGAGGCAGTGACAAGGGGAGAACCTTGATGTTAATGTAAGTCTTGAAAATCATATATTTTGTCTTAAAAAAGCCACAGTGTGAAGATCCCACTCTGGGGCCTATGAACCCATTTCTATGCTTATCTTCAATTGCATGACACAGAAATGTCACACGGCTGTCAACTGACCCGGAGTTTCTTGATATTAGCAAGTGAGCTCAAAAGAAGAAAAATCCTCACATCTCATGTCGGGTTTATTACACCTGTTTGAGGAAAAGTGAGATGAGAAGAGACAGTGCGAGATGAAATTACTTCCTCGCTTGGACAGTTTCTGCATCATGAGGCTCCGTAAGCGGGGATGAGCGAGAGAGAGGAGAAAGTTCTCCTCTCAAAGCGACATACGCTATGCAGTGAAATGTGTCCCTGGGAACGCGACTGCTGTGCTGTTTCTCCAGCCCCGACAGTTAGTACATCATCATGTCGTATATGTGCAGGTAACGTGTAACAACAAGCGATGAGTGGTGTCTTTTATCGTGTTGCGTTATAATTTATTGTTTAACAAAAACAGAAACCAAATGAACATGTAAGATCATTTTCTGACACACAAAGGACATTACAACAGAGACGCTCAATGTGTTGACATGTTTAAAGGTTATAATGCAACTTAAACTATAAGTGACTCAGACTCACGAGTTTAAGTACTCTGACGTACTGCAAACACATGTCTAGAGACTTTAATTGAGCAGAAGGGATGCAGTGAGTTGGTGAAGGACACCTTGACGCGCCACCGTGACAGCTGATGGACACACCGACTCTATGAGTTCAAAGACTTATCACTTTGCCACCATGTCATTCTGAGTGAGTCGTAAAACAAATTTAAAGCCACTATTTGGAATATGAAGTATTTTGTCTTGGATCATTTTCACGGTTAAACAGAAAACTCTTTAGCTCCTATAGAACTGCTACTCTCAGTAGCGTGAAATGTGTGACTGGTTTCAGTCGACCTTCTGCTCTGTGGATGTAAAGTTTGACTGGAAGCAAAGGAACTTAAGATGCCCCCCACACTCTATGTGTGTGAGAGAGAGAAAGGGTGAGAGAGAGGCATCATTGTACCATGTTGCCCCCCACTGGCTTGGAGTACAATTACCCAGATACAAATAAAAACGCCATTGATTTTACCCTTCAAAATAAAGGTGTTTGAAGTTGCATGAAGTCTCTTGTAGCCTCAGAGGAAGCTGTCTGAAACTGTATCATGTGAGGTCACATACTCAGTGTGAAATTGAAAAGCAAAAATGATGGTGTGGAGTTAACAGACCTTAGTAGCCTGTTCCCCATGTCTGCTTGAGGTTTGTAGCTGGATGCTACATTACACTAGACAATGGGAAACACACACCAGAAACTCTGACTGATTGTTGGCTGATAAGATGCATTGTAAATGCTGTAGGTGCCAGGTTAAACTATAAATGGGTTCTGTGTGTGGGTCTGCTTCATCCATTTCTATATTTATGTTTATCTAGTTTTCGGTGAAGTTACCTCCTTTTTCACCAAACCTATTTTTAAATTACAATCAAAGACATGGTACATCTCCTTCCCTTTAAAAACAAAGAACCTGCTGACAAATTTATTTAGCTATAAAAAGTCCACTTTTCACCAAGATCACTTTCTTTTTACCCTCCTTTTTTATCACCCATCTTTTTTACACTCTTGTGTTAATGTGTCTCTGGAAGGTGTTGTTTTATGTCTTTTATTACATTAGGACGCCCCTGTGAAAACACTAGCACTCCTGAGGGCCCTCACCTTATCTAAAAGGTAGCCTCTACAGTACAGCATGCGCCTGGCTCTTGTTGGCCACTTGTTTTAACATACTTGTAAAATAATATGTCTCCCAGAAGACGAGCTCGCTAAATGAACAGTGGCAGTCATGCTAATAAATGTGAAAGAGATGAATAGTTGATTTTTGTTGCTCCTCTGTTAGCAGTGAAATGATGAGAGGAAAATTAGGGCCATACGAGTTGATTTTGTTGCGAGCCAGCTGCAGCATTGCTTAGATTATGCAAATTTGTTTAATGCCTTATCCTTCAAATAAATAGTTGCCAACAATATTTTTTCCCATTGCGAGAGACGCGCTCAGAGCCGCAGCTCCACTTTACTCCACATACTCCAGCTAACTGCTGTAAAGAGGATTTTCCCTGTAGCATGGTGAAAAATGGGAGACACTGTCTGTAGCAGCGTAATGGTCATAAACACCGGCCTACAACTGGAGTTCTGCTGAACACATTAACTGCTTCATAAATGAGCCGACTTTATTTGGACCCTATTAGACGTGTCAGCGGTATGATTTAGATGGAGTTAAACTCTTAGTAGCTTAATGAGATCCTCACACAATGGCATCTCTACTGTCCCAGCCAGTATAAAATATGGAGCCGCTCACTGCAGAATAAGAGCTAATTGCTGTAGATTCATAAGTAATATTTTAGACTTTTATGGGAGACATTTTAAGGCTCTGTATTATTTTTGTAAGGAGGTAAAAATGTCAAATAGAGGGGGGGTTTTAGAGCATTTAAACCTTTAATGAATAATGGGAAATTACTGTAATGCTTTTAGGCAAGGTCAATTGGACTGTTATTGCGCGTTTTACAGTGGAGCCATCGGGACGACGTGTAATACGAGCTGTTTGGTGAGAGAGACCATTTCCAAATCAAAACGTTGTCTACTGTAAAGTAAAGTAAGTAAAGTACTGAGCCAATGTGAATCTATTAACGGCAATGTGTGACTGAGTTGGACACTAAAAGTCATTCGATGTCAGGTGTGACTTCATTTTTACAGATTTCGTCTGCACGTTTAATTTCCGATGACTGCAACTCAGTGCAGATCGCTATATTAATAGTTCTCTAAGATGGAATTTGAATCGATTTTGGGGAGACAGCATTTACTTAGGTTCATTGTTCATTGTCTCTAAAAGATGGAGTACCCAATCAGTGTAATAAATGATTAGGATTTTTCCAATGAAGAACTTAAGTAACTACTGTTGCTCAAAATATAAAAAGTCATTTACTTGAATGTTTCTGATAATAAATGAGTGTAGATTTATTTGCAATATAATGAGTTATGAAAAGCTGTGAACTCACTACCAGCTGACTCCTGAATGCTCGCTGACTCCCTTCGGTGATACTGATAGAGAGACGTGGCCCCTCCAACACAGTGCTGCTCTCTCCAGAGCGAGGAGTAAAACTGGAACTGACAACGACCTCCTAGACACAAAGTAGGCTAGATGGGATTTTATAGCGCTTTCCTGGAGTGTGGCATTTCCACTGATTCTCGGGTGAACAGTGTTGGTGTGATGTGAGGGAAGGATTCTTTGTTTTGATTTTGAGTGTGGCTGTTTTAATTATATATCAGCTTCAATTATTCAAACTTTACAGGGGACAACTCACAGTGTCTTGAAAGAGTGTTTTCATTTTCTGTATGTGCTACTGAGCCGCATGACTATTGAACATACATTTAGAGCAGGAGAGGCAGAGCTGCTCTGTTTCTCCCGCACGTCAGTAAGTGGTCCTTTTCCAGGAGGATGAAATATGAATTTATGAATAAAGGCTCATGACTTGTGTTAGATTACCCAGAACTATTTGATCACAATTCGCTGAAGATGTTTTTCGATCTCTACAAAGCTTTGGATAGTCAGAAACACCCTTTACATGTGAGGCTTTCTACATTATTTTGACTTTGAAATATCAATAGTTCTCTGTCCTTAGTACACTGCAGTCCTCAATTTGATGGCAATCATGACACTAAACGAGGGAGCTCAGGTTTCACCATATTTGCTGTCTTGTAATTTTATCTCAAGTAAATTACCCGTTCGGCCTTTCAGCGTCCAGAAACAACCCACTGACACTTGGAAGACTGCTTTCACTCATATGTATGTTAATGGACATATGTCATTTTAATAATCAACGTGTCACATGCAAAAAAAAGGACTAGGGATGACCAAGTTATTTTGTTCACTTCTGCAGCTACTCATGAAGAATTCATCATGTGAGAGGAATAGTTTCTTGTTCAGTATTTTAAGTGCTTCAAATTATATCCACTAAATAATCATTAATTATATCTCTTATTAGAGCTTCATATGAACCTTTTTCATGTTGTAGTCTCAGACTTTGGATTGGGGGAAATACAAAACCAATAACAAAGTTTCACCTTGAAGTTTTACACAGATGTATTTTTTATAATGAATTAACACGTAACAGTAGACCTGGTGTTTCACCTTTATGCTGATTCTACATTATGGAAACTATGTTTTTATCACACTGCTCTCCTTTTTCAGGAAGGAAATTGCCGACACTAAAGATACCACTTTGTGTCAGAATAAGACACACAGAGATTTCAGTTGGCTGTGTGAGACATTAGGCCCCTTTTTCTCGCAGGTGCAATGCCAGCATTCGTGCAAATGCAGCTCTTATGTAATTTTCCTCAGCGCTAGCCTGTGTTTTTTCATTCTTTTTTGGCTGCGCCTGCTTTTGCCAGTTTTCTGCCACCTGGCGATCTTGATTGTGCCGGTGTGGGAGAAGAGGCACAGCTTGGGCTGTGTTTATGCAGTTGAGGTGAGGCAGTACATTTTTGGTGCTCATTTGGGACTAAAGTGCAGTCCAATTTTGTTCCATCCCGTTGCACAGGTGCGTATGCACAGTGGCCGCCTCTTCCTTTTCTCTTCTAATTAATTCATGAATGATAATACATTAAATACCATTAGTGAAATTACTCACAATATCATGACTATGAGCACAGGGATGATGTTGAATCCTCTCTCTGTAGTTAATTATACACCTCAACACTATTACACATTGAAGATATTTCTCATTCCACCTGAAGTTTCTTATTTTGGCAAAAAGCTCGTGTGGATTTTTGGCACAGCACCTTAACTTTCATTATTTATTCATAGTGAATACTGATTGGATCAGTCTAGATTGACTTTTTTTTCTAGTTTCAGCTTTTTCCCAAGATATATGACACAGCAAAGCATGGTCCCCAAATTTATCTGGCACAGGTTTTGTGCTGTACACCTCTCTTTACTTTACTTTACTCGGCAGAGCCGTAAACTAAGGATTAGCTGTATGTTTCAGGTAATCCTCTTTATTGCAATTTGCGTGGATGTTGATCTGTTGGTCAGCACATTCCTGCGTTACAGATGGCTAAAGCTGAATTTGACATGGAAGATTTGCTATGATCTCCTTGATTGGACTTACCCCGATCACAGGGTTTCGTTTTCGGTGTGAATGTGATTACACCGCAGCATTTTATGAAATTGTACACGGTGAAGTTTACGTGAGGAAAAGGTTTGGGCTGGCTCACGGCAAAAGATGCCAGATTGTTAAAAAGTAAGACAATACAAGTTTAACTAAGAAAAATAAGTTTACCCTTTCTAAGAGGTTAGGGTTACGGTTAGGGTTAGGCCTCAGAGGCTGCACGCCCAGCTCAGCAGATCTTTGTGGTGATGAACGGTGATGCTTCCAAGCTATTCAGACTTTTGCACCTTAAAGGTTTTTTAATTCTTCCCAAACGTAATTTTCTCGTAACACTTCTCAGATGATAACTTAGGATGACAGCAGCGCCACTGATAATAAAAAGTCAGACTTGTTTCAATTTGAAACAGACAAATGTCACCTAAGGCCAATTAAGAAAATAGGATTTGCTTAGGGTTTTTAAAAGTGCTGTCAGAACCAAAGCTCGGTGTGGTCTAGAGAAAAACAAGTGTAATCTGCCGTCTTCCCTGGTGACAGCGCTGGTGTTTTTAATATTGTTCAATATTTTATTTGGAGACAGAATACTTAAAACAGTGTTTTATCTTATGTTCAGACATTCTCTCCATGAAATTGTGAATATATTTTCTCACATGTTACAGTTGTGGAAGTTTTTTTTGTTTCTTTGTTGTTGGGAGCCTGTTGGAAAAATATTCCTTTTTAACCCATCTTTATATATCTATGATCAAACAGTGTTGATATCCTGCAACACTGGCTGCTGCACATATTAAAAGATTTATTCATGAGCTTGTGCTCTTCAAGTCTTTCCTTTTGTTATCTGATTGCTCTGTCTGTGGATGCACAGAAATCTCCCCACTTGTTTCTTAACGCTGGTTTAGCATCTCATCCATCCAGCATCTGTCTGTTACGATTCAGGCATGATACAATATTTCTACCCAGAGACATAGACGGGAGGAGAGGCATCACTTTCCAGCTCAGGGTTAGGCTGACAGAACATCTATTTATGGAGACGCTGGTTGCGTTGTGGGTCAAACCTGTGTTGTTACAATTATAGTCTTTTTATCCACTTGGCCATCCTGTTGCCCAGTATGAAGCTATCTGTATGCAGAGCTGACAGACCCGATTTGTTCTAGGTGGTGCAGTAACGCATTTGGGAATGTCCACCTAACACAAACGACTCAATTGCAGCGTGCTGGCTATACTTCATTGCCTCATCTCATATCTCATCCCAACCAGCCCCTCCACTGCTTTTTCCCTCTGATAGTTTTCTCATTACATTCCTGGCACTCCCAAGGAACCAGTACAGAGCTTTTCTATTGGTCTTTTTTGGAAAAATGCATTTCCTTTCATCTAGTCCTACGCATGTGTGTGCGCAGAATCCACATAGGACAGTACCTGTCCTGTCACAATGTGAATGCAGCCCCCCTCCCCCACTCGTCAGGCTCTTTAAATAGGCTATTTTCTCTTCTAATGTTGTTTCCCTTCTCTTCTTTTGTATTGATTGGACAAGCTCACTGGATCAATAGATTGCTGTAGATCAGAGCGATTGCTGCTCAAGCAGGCTACCATCTCCCAGCGTTCAACGTGGTCTACCTATAAACCACTCAGAGAGGCTCTCATTTCTGCGCCAAGGTTATGAAATAGGGGACTGATAAAAGTTGACGGTGAGGCTTGTTTGTTTTGACCGATGAATAGGTTAACTGCTATGGCATTGTAGCAAGCCTTCCGCAAGCACTCCGGGTCTCACCTCATTGTGGAGCAAATTACCTTGAATCTATGGTCTCTTTATTGCACTCACAAATCCTGAAAGTTGTTAGTGCCACGGGGCTGAAGAACAAGAGGGAAGATTGTATACTAATGGCCCCATGATGCTTGTGGTTTTTTTGATTCAGCTGAAATATCAAACCATCAATCACTGTGTCGTACTATTAAACCAGAAGTTCTTCCCTACTATCATTTACCTTACTTTTCTTTTATTTCACAATTTCGACAGTCGGCTGACACTGCATTCCGGGCAGACGTTTAAAGTTCAGTACAAAGCCTGCAGTACCTCAACTTAAATTTCTCCTGCGTTCGTCCTGTAGGAGCAGAGAACGATTCCCTTGGGTGTGTCGCAAAGCGTCTCTTAGATAAAATCCACATTGTCTGCACTGGATTTTATTCCCACAGAATTTCTCAGACAGAACATTAACACAGTCAGCTCACACACAATATCACTCAAACACTTGGAAACACTTAACAGTCCTATAGTCTAAGGACGGCGGTGTTTGTGTTGGCTGGTCAGTCCTTCACAGGTTTAGCGTGGAAGCTTTTTTAGATGGATACTTTTTTGAACAGACTGGTATGAAATGAAACGCTTGATGAATGAATTATTCAAATTGGCTACAGATATTCATGATCCCCTCAGGATGAACTGTGATATCGATGAGTTTCCGACTTTTCTGTCAGATCTACAATAGCATGCAGACATTATTACTTGGCTTAGCGCGTCTCCATGCTAAGGTACAGCCTCACAGAGCTCCTAGCAGACTGCTAGGCTCAGTTTGATGGCAACCTTATTCATATTCCCACTTCCACGTAGATCCTCCTAAACAGTAAGTAATATATAGATGTTGCTAGTTTTACTAGACACGGAGCCAACGGTTCCAACTGGCAAACACAACTTTCTCTCTAGCTGCAGAAAATGCATCTTCGTCTTTAGTTCTTAAAAGCAATTCCCTGAGAGACAATTTTGGCCCAATTTCTTTCTCTGTTCTTTCTCTACATGCTTCCTCTGGCAACATCATTTGTAAACATACCATCAACTGCTTTGCAGTAGATGTGTAGCAAGTGCGTTAAAACCAGCAAGCCATCTATATTTGCTCTTTGAACACATAAGTACACGTTTGGTATAATGAGCAGATAAAATACACATGTAACCAAATATTACTGTAGAACAAAGGATACGTGTGTATTTTAACTGTTTCTGCAACATTGTTAATAAATGTAGATGTATATTAAAATCTTTTGCAGACCTTGAGTCATTTATTCTCACTTTCATTCCATCTTGTTTATACTAGTGGAACAAACTGCACTGTGGGTTTAATCAAAGATTGCTTTCTGTGCTGCAGTGTGTCCAAAACGAAGGCAAGATGCAAGGCTTCTAATAAGCTTCAAAAATAAAGTGAGCATATTTTTTTTCAGTCTCCGTTTTTGTAGCTGACAACCTCAGGACTAACACTTTAAGAAACAAGTTAATGCATTTTATCCTGTTTTTTCCCCTTTGTTCCTTAATTTAGCTATTTTTTTACAAGCTATTTAAACTTCACACCTGTGTGTGGCACTGAAGCTGATCATAACACTTTGTAAAGGTGCAAAAATGCACAAAGGAATAATAAAGTGGATGCGTCGCATCAAGATGAGAAAGAACAGGGCGCCCTCCACGCTCGTGGAGTTATTTTACATCTATATGTTTCTATAGGGACACCGAAACCAATATGGAGACAGGAGAGAGGGTTTAAGGGGAAAACAGGGACAATGCATCATTATTTGCATTATAAAAGAAAATTGTTCATTTGTTATAGTATCATGCGAGGGCTTAATGAGACCTCATCCATCTTTCCTGCTATGCAGCCTACAACCACAGCATTCAGAGCAATGAACTGCACCTCTTTCCATTTTAAATGACTGACTTCTTCACCTGTGCTACATGCCCTGGGACATTATGCAAATGTCTCGTCCCCTCGCCAGCAGACCCTCCTGCCCCCTGCCTGTAACCAGACGCGATTATGCACTGTTGCCTTCAAACAGCAAATAAATTCACAATGACCATTATCACAGTCGGACCTGGTGGGATGAGACGAGGGCAAGGGGCAGACAGGTGTAGTATACCCAGTAATGCATATTTCTATAGATGTGTGTTCAATGTTTTGGTTGTGACGGGGAAACGTCAAGGGAAGAAATTAAGCTAACAAGTGGGTTTGATCATTGTCACGAATAAATGATTATATTTTTGAAATAAACTCAACCTACTACAATCAAACTCTCATCTCTTTGAGAAAAGAGTTTCCTTACACTAAGTGTGAAACAAGGTCATTGGACCACCTATTCCTGGTGTAGTTCTGTCCATCTTTCAGATTGTTCTTGTTTATATTGCACCATAGCAGGACTAACTCTGGTCTCATTATAGGGAGCAGATTCTGCACTGATGAAAGCCTGTTGGCCATGCAAAATATCTGGTTCAATATTTCAATATTTCATCATGCCCTTATGGCCGAGAGAGTAAACAACACGCAGTAATTCCCCTGAATGCCCAAGCTCAATCTCCTATTCTTTGCATATACTAACCTTTCTGTATTTTGGTTCATTCTGAGTTTAATCTTAAATGTTGCCTCTTTCCTTTCCTCATTCAGATTTCTTTCTTTCTCTACATTACATCCGTCTATTACCTGTTTTCTCTTTGTCTTTCCAGATCAAATCATTTTAACCAAGTGCACTGCATCATGCCAGGTGTGTAATTCCAACTAAATCTACAGTTGGATGTGGTTTTCAAAAAGTCTGAAATGTGTTTGTTAATGAACCAGCTGGACGTAGCTAAATTATCTAACTCATCAAACACCTGGATTTGTCCTGTTACAAAGAGAGAGAGGAGGAGTAACGTTATCTAGCACCTCATTTTTACAGTGTACTTCTTCATGGGATTAGCATTTTCTTGCAGACCTCCTGTGCCTTTAGGAATTACTCCCCAGTCAACACTTTTAAAAAATGTCCAATTTCCAAGACATGTTAACCCTGAAGCGTTTATTTTTCTGTTATATCCTTTTCCTTTTGTTTAGATTCAGATCTTTGTTTGTTGCTTTATCTACAAACCCCATTTCCAGAGAAGCTGGAACCTTTTCTAAGGAACAAAAGAAATATGTGATATGTGTGACAAAACAAAATGCTTTTAGTATTTTCACTGACTAACATCTATGAATTGTGTAAATGCCCACAATACACTAAAAGATGTCGTAACAGTCGGCCTAAATAAGACAAAAAAAGTTTATGAAACCAAATGTTTCTCAGTGTGAGACTGCAAAGGCTTTAGGTTTTTCACCACGTAAAATACACAGTATTGTGGAGAAATTCAGGGACTCTAGGGAAATCTCAGTAGCTGAAGACCAAGGGAGGAAGTGGTGGCTAATCCTGGACTCTGAGAGCCACCTCTGATTACCTGGGTCAGTTCAGCCAGCTGCATACAACTTGTGTATATTTATACCATTAACGCAGAAGCATGTGTTGGCATTTTTAGGAAGCATAAAGATGTCTTTTACTGGCAAAGGTGGAGTGGATATTTGAGCAGGATAATGCCAAGCCTCATTCTGCATGCAACAGTGTGGCTTTGTTGACACACTGTGCTTGATCTGTGTCCTGTTGAAGAGGAGAATCACACAATGGCAAATTGATAACAATTTTGATAACAACATTGCACTTGCAGAACTACATTATTAGTAACTTCAGTTCCTAAACAATTTAAAAGTGGAAGGTTGATGATGAAGGTTGACAGTGGTAATCATGCCTATGTCACAACTTTTTAGAGCATCTTACCAGCATCAAACTCTACAAACATTATGTTATTAACTCAGTAAAAAAATGTTTTATATGTCTGTATTCCAGGTGAATACATGTTCAAGCAAATAAACAAATCAAACATTTTAGTTTTCCTTATTGTGGTTTAATGGAAACGAAAGCTTTTCCATCCACTGATGTAGAGGAAGAACACAGTAAGTTCGAACAATGGAAACGCACTGAATACAATTTGAGTAAAACCAGCCATGGCAGTTCCTAAACACAATATCTACACTTTAATAATAAAATCACTGCAATTAGTATAAAGCCACGGATTGATGCTGTTGACCAGCAGCGGACTGTCTTGGGAGCACAGACCTTTGAGAGTATAAAGGCTTGAACAGGGGAGCCTTTATATTATTTTTTAAGCAACGGCTCAACTCCAAATTTCACAAGATGATAAAAATAGAGTGTACCTGGTTCTATTTCACCTTGTATTGTGATGTCAACCGGCTAGTGTTACAAAGTGTTAGTACTCTTCAGTTTGAGCATTTCTCTCAAGTGAAAATTTGGATTTGGTGAAAATGAAAAATGGCTTAGAAAACGGATCTGAGCTAACAAATGTGTTACTCAATCTATTATTTGTGCTCTCTTTTATTCCATTCAGCACTCTTCCACTTTCTACCAGTTTAGATGACTAAATGTCAGATCAGGTGCCACAATTGTTCATTTTATGATTAACTTGGCCACCGGCCAAAAGGAGTCTTTTGTAAGGACAGATGCTCCAATCTAACACTACAACTACTACAACTACAAACATGACATGTTTGTAGTTCCAGCAACTTACTTCCTCCAGTAACTGCAACATCACCATAACTCCGGTGAGGATGTGTAAACGAATCTTAGCGCCGCCATACGGTGTTACGTACAGTTAGCACAGCTGTAAGACGATGGGTTGATGTTGCTTTATAGCCCACAGATCACACACAGCAGCTCTAAAAGCCAATTTTATTGGACTGACAACAGTGATACTGAGTGGATACTGGGCTCCTAGGTGTTTCCTGTTTGACTATTTAAGGATCGGTTAATAAAACATTGGTGTCTGTGTATCTGTGTGCCAAAATCTGGCCTGACTCCATCCATCATAACCCAGAGAAGGACAACATTATTACACTCACAGGCATGACAACCAGGTCTACTGTATGGCCAGTTTGGAGCTGGTCATATTGTCGGTTGTCAGGGTGAATTGTTGAAACAAATGCTGAAGTTCTTCCAAACTAGGTCAGCAAACCAGTGAATCACTGCACTGCATCTTATACCCCCACCCACATCTTCCTCCCTGTTCTAACTCACTGAAAAATAGCCTAACTACCTTTCTCCTTTGCTCTGTTTCTTCATGTATTTATAGCACATCTGTCCCTGGAATTTTGCAAGGCTACTTAGCACCTTGTATTTGATATACTTGCAATGTTGGTGATGTCAGATTTAAAACTCAATATGTTTTTAGCTTCAAAATACAAACCAGGGCTCTAATAATAAGACTTTAATGCAGGAGACATGGAATCAGGAGGAGTAAGTATTGATTGATCCTCTCTCTCTGAAGGTTTACCAATTGTATTCTTCAAACAGGCTCTGAATGACCAGCCCCCAGTGTGCTGCAAAGAAAGTTTGACTAAACCTGAATCAAGCTCTGACAATAATTTCCATCTCTCTGCCAAACACAAATTGCCTGCGGGGGGACCCATAACAGGTGTGTAATCTACATAACGCAATCACCACATAATCACAGCAATTGCATGCACACAAAATTGTGGTTTGCATTAAACTCCGCTGAGCATGTTGCATGTTGTGGTTTCAGGCCTCGCTCCACCAGGACTCGCTGCATTCTCCCATTCTCCCATTTGTAAGTGAGTTTTGAACCAAATCAACAGAGCTTCAACAATATATGCAAGTATAATTAAGATGGTTGGAGGTGAGGATCCACAGTCCTGTGATCCTGCATTTGTGCACATCAAAAGTGACAAATGTAAGTGTTAGATCAAAGTAATTGATTATGTTAATAAGCCCACGGTGACACTGTGCAGGCCACAGGACGGGGGACGAGGCCATAATTTGCCTACTGTCTTGAGCTCGAGCCAGAGTTTTTGCGTTTTTAACCCTCTTTTGTTTTTGACTACTTCTCGTGTTGAGTGTATTTCAGTAGTTTTTCGCACTGTGTTCTCCAAGATCATTTGTCAGACAAACAATGTGGGCAGCACTGTGAGGGCTTTATGAATTGATTTTTGTTTAGATGGATTGCAGCTGGTGACACACTCGCTGCTGTGTTACCTTGATTGACGGCGGAGAAGAGGATCAAAACAGACATTTAATAAGGTGAACGAGCTGCAGAATATCAGTTTGTGCTATTAGTCATCAACAAATACACCATTTCTTTCTGTTTGAATATCACATGGTAAAAACTAAAGTCTCTAGTGGTAAAATATTAACATCCTCACATTACCTACATATATATATATATATATATATATATATATATATATATACATATACACACTAGATATGTATCATAAACTACTAGAGATGTGAGATAAGGAGAAGTGAAAGATATAGAAAAGAAAGTCGGGGCTGCTGATTATGTCCACTGGAGATTTTAAACAGCAGGTCTGCAGGTTAAACAGCGGCTTCACCCTGGACTGTCATGTAGAACTCCAGATGATCGATGAACCAGCGTATGGCTGCTGTCGGTCCCATTAAGGACGGTTTATCAGAAAAAGGAGAAAGAAAACTGATCAGCAGCGCATATATTGCGGGCTGATACCCATTCTCCTGCTTGTGCAGATACATAACTGGTGGAATCACACAGAAGCCTCAATCATTTGCTGCCATTACAATGGCCATAATGCTGACAAACTGCTGCTGCATGATTATTTATTTTTGGATATGATTATGCCAATTTAAAAGCTGTTCTCAATAAATCACCAGCGATGCGGAGCGTAGCCCGGCTTTATTTGTCCAAGTTATCGTTGATGAGAACGATACGGCAAACAATCAATGATGGGTGATTGGTTATCATCTTTTATTGCTCCGTCATCATCAACAGCCTCCAATCAGCCAGATGGTTCTTAAAGCAACATCTTTTTGTGCTTGTGAAAGGAAGAGATTGTGTCCTTTTTTGTTTACAGCTCCAAGCCATCTACGTTAATCTGTAAGTATGAATAGAGTGTGACGTGGATGGATATTAGACTGTCACTGAAAAGGGTAAGGGCTTATTTCATCGAATAAATTGCAGCGAGGTTACGAAGAAACCGAACAGATGGCAACTGCAGAGCCCAAAGGCCCAGAACAGCACCTTTAGCCGATTAGAGCGCAGGTATGATGGATCTAAAAGGGTTCAGAAACATGTGTTGGGAGACAGGATGGATGCATCACGTCATCAGTAAATAATAGCAAAATATCTCCCAAATGTGCTAAATTCTGTTTCAGGTTGTCTCTTTGATCGAATGTCTGCATTTGGCAGTCTTAAACGTGACAATGTGTAGATCATAATGTTGTATCACAGTCTTTGATTATGTTAATGCTCTTCATGTTGATAGGGGTGGCAGGGTACTCAAGTACTGGGAAAGATAGACATCCATCTCTGCAGCCTGTTCTTTATCTGATTTTGTAGATAGAATTACAATTGCCCCACATTAAACTCAAATGTCTCTAACTATTTTTGTAAGACCTCACTGTACGCACCTTTCTGTGGCTAAATAATGAGATCTTTTCTCTGAGGGGCAGTCGAAGACGTTTGTCATGAAATGCAAGTGTGCTGACTTCTCCGTTAGTTATTCCTGTGATTACTCCAAGTTTCACATCAACCTAAATACTTGTGTCATATCTCACTTGTGCACTCGGGAGCACAGGTTGTAATGTTTGGAAAAAGGTCTGTCGTGCAACCGATGACGAAGGTCCTCGTTTTAACCTTAAGGTGAAATGAACATAGAGTGACAGCGAGTGACTCCAACATTTAATCCCTCAGTTTAATCCCAGCCTGAAGAGAGCATCAAAATGCTGACAAACTAATGCTTTCGTTTATGCAGTGGAAGAAAACTCCTTTGACGAAATGTGCATTTGCTTAACTCAGTATTAACATTGTACGTGAGGTTTGCTGCAAGCCGAAAAACATCCAGCAGACGTGATGCAGATGGATGAGTTCCAGGTATGTGTTGGAGTCATTATTTCACATAACATCCTCGATACCACTGTGGGGCCGACAAAGCAAACACAGCAGCAAATATTTAGGAAAAATGAAGGCCATCAGAACGGACTATGATCTGTGAGATATTCTTTTATTCAGATATGCTGATATACTTTTAGTTTACAAGATACTAAAAAACGTCGTTCCTGCTGCGAGTTTGTGAAGGTAATGAACAGCAGGAGCACTAGGCCTGTTTAAACTGTTCCCGCATCAAACTGTGCAGCTGTTGTTACTTCCTTCCTGATCCAAGTTCACTAATACTAATAAAGATACTTTGTTTAACAAATTAAAATGGAAAAACGCAGCAGGGAGGCATGGAGAACATTAAATACACTCTTTTGTTATTGTTCCCCCCTGGTCACATTATTCCTAGAAGTCTCTTAGGATAGGAATGGTAAGGTATAGTATGACTTCACTGATATCCCAAGGGGGAAAGTAGAAATACACAGAATAAAACAATTTT
>JAUMHF010000017.1:20302277-20320972 GCA_032359275.1 Microctenopoma steveboyesi | reverse complement strand
TAGGAATGGTAAGGTATAGTATGACTTCACTGATATCCCAAGGGGGAAAGTAGAAATACACAGAATAAAACAATTTTTGTAGTAATAACATGAACGATTCATAATTAGGGAGGAGAGATACAGTAGATTACAGAGCATGTTACGCCATTAAAGGCAACAGTGATCGAAACTTGACAGGTGCCTTTAAGCTCTACAATCAGGCCAATCAGTCTGTAATTATCTAAGATGCGTGAGACTACCGACTACTACAGACGTGAATCATTTTTCCACGGTCAGTGACCAAAGTCACCATAGCTACACACTGTGTCTGTAGCTGGATAACGTCTGCCGAGCCTTTACTAATGTCGGGCTGCCTTGCTTTAGCCTAACCCTTCGTTTAACAACCTGTTCCGACTTATTTTCAGAACATTGCTGTCCATAATGTTACCAAATCATGTGTTTACGCTCAATGTCAACACAGAGTGGAGTTTCCTGTGTAAATATGACACATTCTGTTCATGCTCTCTATGTTTAACCTTATATTTAATCCATGAACAACAGATACAAGCTCATGAATTACCAGTAGCTTTCATGACTCTGTTCCTACGCTTTTATTTTGATCATTTCCTGTCTGGCCCTTTTTTCCTGTGCCCTTCACATTTACTGTATCTAATCAGTCTGATTGGTTTCACCTTAAGAGAGCTCCACTCACGTTCTCACTTTTCCAGACTGTCTGTTCTCATCGTCTGTTTGACCTGAACCCCTGGTAAACACGCTGCTGATCCCATTTAGCTGAACCTCTCAGTGCATCTGTAAGTCATATTCTGGTTCTCTGCCTCGGGCCCCTCTAGACTCTCAGGCCCTGGAAACCCTGATCATATTTGGACTGTTGACCTGGATGATTATTGCTTGTAGGGGATCTGGACCTGTTTGTGGATTTATTATCTCACATAACTCATCTTTCCCCTGAACTCTGCATATTGTGGTGGTCAGTTCCTTGTATTCTCAAACTTTTAACACTCTCCTGGCATTCCTGAAACACAGTTTTATTTGGTGACTCTCTTTCAGGGTCGAAACAGTGGAACATCTGATTCGACATGTTTGATTTGGCAAAGATTTTACCCTCTCTGATGCAAGCCTCCTCATTTATCTGGGCTTGGGATCAGCACTAGTGAGTGCACCTGACCAGCGCAGTCATTTCCACGCTAGCTTGCTGAAAACTCTGGCTACACCTCACTCCTGTGACCCAGAGTTAATTTTGACAATAAATTTCAATTTAGTTTTAGTTATCATCATCCCCCGAGACTTGTAATTTATTTTGGTCACACTTTGGGCATTTAAGATTTAGTGTGTGACATAAAGATGAATGCAGCTGACCTACAGCATCTGGATCTGGATCCAATACAGAGAGATCTTTAGAGCATCTGTATTCTTAGACACAGCATTCTGCAGCGTCTGACTTACAGCATGAGCAGCTACGAGCTTGGTGAGTTTTAAAGTGACTCAATATACTGATAAACAAAACCGTAACAAAAGGGGGTGATTTTAATTTTGTGATTTAATTTTACAGCCTTTTTAGGATGACAGGAGTCACAACAACCACACACAGCTGTTGTGCAAAGCAACGAGGTCACCTTCTGAAGGCCTGATTGCAAATACGTTCCAACTCAACGAAAACATGTTCAGAATAAATGTAAATGACAACTTAAACGCAATCCACACTTTATTAACCCCTTTGGGGAAATTCTTTCTTGACTGGCTGCTTTTTAGGCCCAAAGGGTTTGGTGTTCAGTGTGGGACTGGGAGGCGAACCAGCAACCCTAGGAGCTACAGACAATAGATTAACGCTGACTGCCCTACCCACTGCATCACTGCTGCACTAAGTTGCAAATACAGTGATATTTAACATACACAAATCCACAGGCAACATATTTTTGTCCAACAAAATATCATCTCTTGCAGTTTTGTGGTTCCAGTGTTATTACACAGCACGGGGTTATAGTCAAGAAAATATATCATGCTTGATTTTTTTTAGTTCCAAACACCATGATTGGTGCAAAAGTTTGTTTAAACAACAGTGTACAGTGCTTTCAATGTGCAAAAAGTAATGACTTGTCTATTGTCTGACCTCAACTGTAGCAAACATTTTTGGACGTTGCTTAAATGTTGGGCTAGTTATAGGAAATCAACAAATGTAACTAATCTTCAGTTTAGGCCTTTTATCCAACAAAACTTCCTCCAGAAGCTTGCTGATGGCTACCAAAAGACATGACGCACTAATGAGACAATCCTACATCGATGACGGTAAGATGATGTAGCTGTGTTTAACTAAAGCGGGAAAATTGTTTAGTGGCTACATGTTTTTATGAAATTACCTTCGAGTGAAAAATGATTGCGAAAGTTTACAGTGAAGTAGTCATTAGTGAAGAAAGTGCTTTTTTAAGATGTCAAAATAAAGTGTTTTTCTTTGACCACCTTGTTTGATGGAGTTGAGGAGCTGCCTGTAAACACTGAATTATCGGTCCACCCTGTCAATATGACTCTGTCTTCATATTGATGCATCAAAGAGCCCCTGCATGTTGCAGGAACATTTTAAGTCTGAGATGTTAATTATTCCTGACAGTAAACATAGCAAATTCACATGTTTCTCCTCCTTGCCTTTCCTGGGCCATTAGTTTGGCTGAGAAAAGAAAATCAGTGGTTGTGAAGGGAAAAGGATCCACACGAGCCATCATTCTTCCTGATGAAGGCCCTGAGACAGCTTGCTAATCTCTTGTTTTACCTTTAAATCATTATTTCACTGATTTCTCTGACATCGCTTTCCCCTCATACTCTAGAATAATTGGTAGACTGTTTTTAATTTGCGTCAAATCACGCTAGGACAGAAAGAGACAGGTTCTTAGTTTTGATTTTTTTTTCTGACTCACAGTCTAGACAATGTCTTTGACACAAAGTCTGTTTGCTCACCAAAGTGGAACAACCTATGTGTTCTTCTACTTTAAAATCAGACAATAAATGTTAGTTATCTTATCTTATCTTAGAAACGTAGCTTCTGTGTTAAAAGCACGGAAGGAAAATAGGGAACTATAAAATAAATGGTTGATTTAGAGATTTTAAGTATAACCTGTTTTACAGGTGTTGATGTTTATAGAAGTGGATAACAGCAATGTAATAATAATCAATACTTTATTGGGGAAATTGTTGTTTGGACAGCTGCTAGACATGTGTCTGCGCTACTACAGGGTATCGGTGTCTTGTCCAAGAACACTGACACATGTAACATGGTAGGACTGGGAATCGGACTCGCTCACCTGTCGGTTTGAAGACGACTGCTCTACCCGCTGAGCTAACATGCCGCCCCAATGTGGTTCTGTCCTACATTTTCCTGTATCGACACATAAAAATCCATCCTCTCTCTTTTTATTTAAAGTAACTATGAACACATACATCTCTTAAATATATTTTTGTGAATAAAAAGAATAAGAAAAATATTTTCACTGCGACTATTGAAGGTATTACATTGGCCTGAACCCAATTAACAGATTTTCCCAGTGAAACTCAGATTTTAATGCCCCCTGCACACCTACCATGTCTCATTAAATGGCTTCTCACCTCTGTGATGTATTTGAGCATGAAAGGTATGATTTGTATGGCCTTTCTTTAATGTTCTCTCTCTGCATGTCTTTTGTAAAAAAAATATTTTCCTTCCTAATTATTATATGTATTAGGTATTTTTTGCTATTGTGGAAAAACGACTGTTCCTGTGATTATGTGCACTTAAAAAATGTGGTTATTACTGGCTTTTTGCAATATTAATTATCTTGCCTGATTAGACCTCCTAAGAAGTGTGGGTGTGCGAAGTCTGAGATTGACTGAAACTTCTCTGACCTTCCTTTTAGCATGCTTCTTTAGCATCTTTATTTTCATCGCTCTTTTTCCATCAGTCTTCCTGTTTAAATTAAAATATAGCTTCTTTTCATTATATCAACTTAGAGCTGGAGGCTGGATTATGGTTTGGCACTGCTGCCTTACACCAAGAGGAGAGTGGTTTGTTCTTATTCACAAAAAGAATAAAGACATGTAAATCTATCAATATTACAGCTGAACAGTAGCGCATTTAAAAAAAAAACAGAGCTTCTCACTACACACGCCGTCCTCTCACTGCAGTGTCAGTCCAAATGCTCCAACAGGAAGTCCACTGACTCATATCACTCAGTCATTCAAAGTGACACTGGTTCAATAAATGAATAAGGCAGGAATCTGATCATTGACCATGTCAGTAACCATCTCACTGGAAGGCATGTAAACTGATTTCCTCATATAACCCAGTTTATTGCAAGGCAATATTAGGCATACAACACAAACACTGTATTACTTTTTTATTTATTCTGAATCCAATTTCATCCAACCACCAGCAATGGGACTGCATTTTGAATCAGAGTGCTGATGGTTTTGTTGCTCAGCAATCATGGTGAGAAAAGGTCATTATTCACAGATGGAGTCTGAACCAAAATCTTCATTTTTCTCAACAACACTTTATACAAGTGGGCTAGTCTCTCCTGAATGAACTGTCTTGCACATTTTCAGCGTGACAAACTGGTACTGACCGACTGTCAGGCTGACTTGGTACATATAAACAATGACAAATAGGTGGCACACACTTACTGCGCCCACCCCGCATAAAATGAATTATATGTGACTGCCTGTGACCACTACTCCTTAAATAACTGCATCGCTTAACTACAAATCATTTTGTAATAGAGTTCACTGCTCCCAAGGAATACAAGACAGTATCATGAAACAGGTGCAGTGAGAAGAAACTCTGCTTAAAGAAATGGCAAAAATTTAGAAAGACATTAAACCAACCCCCTCCATCAGCAGTTTGGTTCTGGGAAACATACAGGAGTAGTTAGTGCTGCATTGGCCATTACAAAGTATAGAACAGCTTACTGCATTTCCAAAATGCTTCTGGTAAACCAACTACCAGCCATATGGTCTGTAAAATATCCAACCACAGAATGTCTGTGTTGCTTCTAAATTGATCAACTCATCTCATTAATATTGAACTGTTCCAGCACCTCAAGGCCCTGAAGAACCCCTCATACAACCCGACTGCACTTTACCTCCACAAATGACTCTGTGCTTGGGCAAATCGTGCTGATGTGCATTTTGGGAAAATGTGGAATAACATTAGCGGTTTGGTATAGCCAGAAGGAGGGAGAGATTGGTAATTTGCAATAATTACATTAAGAAAATGATTCTGACTGAGTTATAATGGAATAAACATGAGTGCTTAATGCATCCTTACATTATACTTCTCACCCCCCCCCCCCCCCTCATTCTGGGGAAATTGGGCTTCTACTTGTTTTATTCTTGGCCTTGCTTATCTGGAGAGTTGCTGCAGAAATGCTTTTTTATGCCAATATCTGCGGTACTTATGACAGAAAGGGATATCTCATAAATGAGTGCTCGTGGACACTCATGGCCACTCTGATAGATTTGTCTGAGTTAAATGTAACGTCAAAAGTCTTTTCATGCTCTGCATGCTGGTATGCTGGACAAGCGAAGCCCAGATGAGTCCTAAAAGGGGAGACGAAGCAGGAGAAAATAAATGACGTGGAAAAACATGAGCTTATGATACGTCTACAGAGAAATGGTTTGCTTTGCTGGCCCTGTGCCTTTTGATATCAGTTTGAATTAGAATGATATTATTGATTTTTGCAATAGCGGCCTGACAATGTGCCTGTAGCAAGTCCTCAGAGACTGAAGAGACAGAGGCAGAAAAAGACAACGGGACAGAGGGAGGTAACAAGGGAGAAAAAGAAGAACTGGCCAAGGAAGACGAATAGATAGAGAGAGAGAGAAAGAATAATGGGCAGTTAGGAGGGAGGGCTGGCATACAGGAAGAGCAAAAGGCAGAGGCATGAGTGAGGGTCTGCTTGCAGAAATAGAGCGGCTCCCCAATCAATTGTGCGTTGGTGGCTCTGCTGTGAGACTGCAGGGGATCCCTCAGCAGGATCACATAAAGGAGAGATCGTAATAGGCCAATACATTAGATAAATGGCATTTACTGCTATGGAAACGACTCCAACCTGGCTGGAGGTTGCCCACCGTGCTGGCAGCTGGTTTGTATTTATAGTCTTCTCCTGCACCTTGTGGTACAATTCCTCTGACACCCTAACACCACAATAACACACACACACACACACACCACCTCCTGCTTCATAGCTTTGTCTTTTTTATCTTTCTTCACCCCCCTTGGTCTCTGTGATCCTACATGTGATACTCTGCCACCAAAAACCCAGTTGCCCCAACCGCCCCTCCCCACCCCTTCCTGCAACCCAGTTCCTGGCATCCATGTTGTTCCAGGATGTTGGCCACTCACCACTTCCTGCTAGCGCAAGAAGTGACCTGCTGGTGCTTTAGTTCTGCACCCAGAGGGGAGGGGCAGTCATGAAGAGTCAACATCAAACACGTCAAGATTGTTTGTGGCAATGGCAGACATAATTATTTATTAGTTTACTAATGTGCGAGAGGTTTATTCACTGGTATATATATATATATTAATATATTGTTATCGAACATATTATGTTATTGGCTATGAAAAAGTGGAAATCATTCTGGAAGAGGACATCTGTCTGTGGAAAACAGATATTCCTTGTGACGTGGACCTGTGTGAGCTTTGTTTACTAGTGATGCAGGTAAATGACCTGGAATTTGGTCACAGTGCTCCAGAGGCAATAGGTCTGTACAGAGATCTGAGACCTTGAATCAGGGTTCTGCTACTGCAGCCTGATCAGGGATGTATGTCTTGATCATAAAGAAGTGTGAACTATTAACTGTTACTGGCACTGTCCATGGTCCTGTTAATCAAACTGATTGCATCTTCACCAACAGTCTGTTTGCTCTATTGTGGTATAGACCTTGACATCAGTTGATACTCCTCTAACACAATTCAGAAAGAAGTCTGTATTTTTCTGTCACGTCTTTTGACATTGTTAACACCACATGTAATACAAATGCTTAATATACAATCAAAAGAGGGCAACCTGGTGGCTCCATGGGTGAGGCGTCAGACTGGGATGTAGAAGGTCAGAGGTTCAAATCCCTGTCTGACTCCTAGTCCATCCCCCATCAGCTGTAACCCTGAGCCAGCTTCCTGTAAGTCGCTTTGGCTAAAAGCATCTGCCCAGCTAAGTAAAGTAAAAATTGTAAAAAGAAATGTAACGCTAACAACACAACTATTTATTCTCTGTTCAAACATTTTAAACTTTACAGCCAGTACATTGTGTCAGTGATCTACACCGTATAAAAACCAAATGTATTTTTAACTAAACCAATCCACAGTTTCTGGCAATTATACTATGATAATATGATAATATAAATTAGGCAGTGGTGCAGTGAACTCCGCAGTTGATTTTCCACAGCTCGTCCATTAGGATCAGATTAATAAAATCACAGAATCTTAGGATAAGATCACAGCATCATTCTGCAAACTGGAGGAGCTACTTGACTTTGCTTTCTTGAGAAAACAAGATAATTATGATAGCAAAATACTGGACCGACAACTGCCATCTAAACAGGCTTGGTTTATTGACAAGTGTCTGAGTTCACTGCACCACTGCTTAATTCATCTCAGAAACATATTCATAAATAAAAATATTAACGGTTGTGGCCCTCCTTCGGCTTCCGTACTGCAGAGACTTCGTCAACCTAGAACATATTTACACACGGACTTAACGTTGACAGCTGAAACGGCCTGCTGCCAGAGATGTTTGCCATTGTAACCAGTAAATGTAGTGTCAGCGCTGGCTGAAAATGAGGAGCAGCAAGCTGAAGGTGGAAGAACGCTGACATAGGCTGAGTACCATCAAAGATTACCAAACCAATATCAGCATCTGAACCGACAGACAAAAACATGTTAGAGTTCTGTGAAGAAAAGGATCAGATTTAGATCGGCTTGAGTTCTTTAAGAAATAAGCAGATCAGCCCTAAATCAATGCTCTGGGACAGTATCGCGCCACCTCTAGATCTCACATCTCGCTTTAGAAGTGTGGTGACAATGAAGCTCGCCTCCTTCATCCTAACACAAGCATTGCCCTTTATGATGGGTACTTTAAAAGTAAATTGACTTTTACACTGACGTAACATATAAAGCTTTTAAAGATATAAACTCTGGTGTCATTGTATTTCTTTGTTGAACCAGAGTTTTATTATTATACAGTTAAATCATTTCACAGTACAATCATAGTCATACCAGAGCAAAAAAATGAATACAAATATTAGAGAAGTGACACCAGCTTTTCTGGTTTCTGCTGAAATTAATCATGTGGTTAAAACCCAACACGAGACAGGGACTGATCTGCTATGAATTGTTGTTACAGAATGAAGACTGGGGAAATGATGACATACAAGTTTGCTGTCTGCATTTTTAATTTCCGTAGTTGGCTGTGAAGTGGTTCCTGAAGTTAGTAATACAAGAACATTTTCATTTAGAGCAACAATGCGCCTCAGTTCCCACTGTCTTTATTTATCCTGATGCCTTAATTTCAGCTTTACTGACACCTAAAAAGATTTCACTATTCTATTGTGTACCAAAACACCCCCACTCTCCTCCACACTCTCCATCTCCCTTTGAATAATTAATTCTTTATCCAAAGGAAAAGGGCACGCACACTCACAATACTGTCTATAAATGAGTACTTATAACCCAACAGACCACTGTCACATTCGTGTCTCCCAGGGGAGCAATTCCAACACAATTTACTGAGCATGAACATTAGACTGTCAGAACCAGGCCAGAGCCCCCGCTACCTCAACACAGCAACCCTGGTCAACTAATGCAAAGGGGAGGAGAAGACACTGGGGAAGGCTTTGATTTCAGGTAATGGCACTTCGTAATAGCCTATTCATTAAACCGAGGGTCCGAACAATAGAGAGCTACGTAATGCATCTACTTCAAACATCTTGCATAATTTATCACCAGAGAGCAGCTTTGTATTAAGAATGGGTTAAAAGCTTAAAGGTTGCTGAGGGATTTGTTTTTAGTTAGCTCTCAGTTCAAGCAGTGTAAAAGTCAAACAGGCCCTAATAAAAAGCTTAACACTCCGTCACGACATCAAGTGCAGATTAGTGGGTTTCATATTATTATAAACAGTGGATTTACATGTGTGTACATACCTAAGTTATGATGTTTGCGTAAAGGTGTCAGCATGCTCAAAACAAACCACTCTGCGAGGTTCTACTGAAGATTACCTGGGGGTATTTTATTTTTTATTTGCTTTTTATTTCAATAGACGTTTGTGTGGGTTTGTTAGGGATAATATATCTAAATATATAATAAAATAAAATTGATGCCAGACTTTTATGGTCCCCATGAGATTAGGCTCTAAGGAAAGTCCTATTCATTACTTCTTTGCATGACTAATTTAAAAATTACATAGATTTGCAGATTGAATATGGTATTAGGTAACAAATAATTGTACCAACAAAACTGAGCATAGCTGTTGTATGCTTTGTTGCTTTGTTGTCGGACCCCTCAGAGCTGGCTCTGATTGAGCCTTGTTCTGTAAAAGAAACTTAAATTAGTTTGGCAGGTTTTGGGAGACCTTCGGGGAATATTTCATTATGTAACCAATCATAAAGAACTATGTTTTTGTGTTTGAAATATGTGAACAAATCACTTAGGCTGCTGTTTTCCTCCACAGTGCACCTGAGCACGATTTGAAGGTTCCGGAGGCACCAAGTGATTTTGATTGATTAGTTGGGGGGGTTTAAATTTCAATTTGATGCATGAATTAATTTAATATGTTCCTTTGATATTGAAACAGAATAGTGTAAATATTTACAGGTTCTTTCATTTTTAGTGTGTATTTAATTCTACTGTTGAATGGTAGGATCCGAGCGTGAGGTAGAAACAAGATTAAAAAAAGCTGCTAGTCAATGAACTGAATGTGGTCATGTGATTATATTTTCTGAGTGACTGAAGAAAAAAAATGTTTGGTGTGCATCTCACTTCTGGCTTAGGCCTCCCGCTTTAACTTTAACTAGCTGCTAACGGTCAGAGGTGACAGGCATTAACCACTCATGAATTACAGCCACACAACCATGAGGACTGTCTTTAATATTCTGATTGCCTGAAGAGTGGAACCCATTGACATGACCGCATGCTGAGGTTTCTCCCTTTAGCTGCTGTTTGTTTGTGGCTGAGTTCAGGTGACTGACTTAGCTGGTGAAGAGTATCTTTGCTTGGAGAACCTCTTTGGTACCTTTCAAAGGCTCATCTGTATGTTTTGTGTCATTATTGATATGCGGTATGATGCTAAATCTGAGCAAAGGTAATGGCCCTATACACAAAAATCTATCTGACACTTTTATCAGGAGTCAAGTCATCAATAAACACCAGGGATCTGGCTTCACTGGCAGATATAAACCCCCACCTCCACCTCTGTTTTTTCCCTCACCACACTTCACATCATTCTAGTACAATCTTGGTACAATTCACCTTGGTTTCATTATTCCAGAGACCTTTAATACAGAACTGGCAAAGTCTAAACTTTATTTCAGAGCTGTAGGCTCTCCCAAGTACGAGTTCCGCTCTTTATTATTGTGGGGTGTGCTGAAGGCACGCCCCACAATAATATTTCCTCCGACTTTAATCTTCTTTATTATTATTATTATTATTATGCCTGAAATTTTCTCTAAAAAATATTGTTTAAACTTTATAATGTAGGTCTACATTAAGAATCGTGTGCGTGTCGGTGAAAAAATTGTTTATCATGTGGTTCGTCTGTAATTACTTATACTTTACTTTATTACTTTATTTCCAATCTGCATTTTATGCACATTTCCGGTCACTAATGAGTCCAATGCTTCAGAGATTAAAATGAATTCTGTGTACATTGGTGTGATCATAATAATACATGCATAATACATTTATTTTCCATGTTATTTGTAAACTTCTAAGATATATGTATATGTTGTGATTTACCTATTAAACTCTCAGGATTTCAGTTCCTTCTGCTTACTTAGAACATTTTATTTATTCTCATGTTATGTTAACAAAGAGCAGGTTGTAGCAGAGCATGGCAGAGCAGGGACAGTTGAAATGTGTTAAATCTCATGGCATGTCTTCCAAAGTTATGATTGTTGTTCTCCCCTCTCCCCCTTACTGAGGAAGGCGGGGGAGAGGGAGGGCATTGTGGAGTTTGATGGCAACAGGAAGAAATTCTTTCTTGGTGTTCTGTGGAGCACTTGACACTGATAGGTCTGTGGCTGAACGTGCTTCTCTGTCCAGCCAGAACACTGTGTACAGGGTCAGAGGTCAGGGACAGATTAAACATACATACACACACATATTTGTACTCCACTACTTTAGTACTGTACTCTGCGCCCCTCTTGCAGACTGTATACCCAACATCATGATTAGCAAACCCAACGCAATTTCTGAAGGATTTGCTGAATCTAGTGTTATTTGATATTCAGTATGTTATATTATTGAAAAAAAATGAATGTTGTTCAGATATCCATAGCAACTGATTAAATTATTGAACACAACCCGGATGTGGAATAAATAAATAGTTAGTAACATTTTAGTGGTGAGATTCTGGATAGATTTGACAGAATGGTTCACTCTAGTCAAAAAATTAAGCCCAATGATTAATTGCTTTGAACTCAGCACCACAAAGATGCAATGAGTCCAGCAAAACACTACGTTACTGCCCGCACTCCATTACTGTCTATGGTGTTTCTGCTTTTTACAAGGGTTGTAGTTACAAAGAAGGAATTCCAATTCCAATTCCAATTCAAAATCAAATTCAAAATCAAATTCAAATTCAAATTCAAAATCTAATTCAAATTTAAATTCAAAATTCAAATTCAATTGAATTGGAATCCGCTGGGTCCTACACGACACAGCCAGAGGTGGGGGGGGCAAACCAGCACGGCTTCCCAGGGCGCGGTTGTTGCACGCTGACTACACACAGTTCATCCCCAGAGTGGGAAGAGTCTGGGGAAGGTCAGCGACTCAACTGGTTCACACCTCTGAAAGTGTAGAGTAGGTCCAGGGATTCCATCTAAGGGAGACCCATGTCGACCTGAGGTCAGCGGATATTGGCCTGTCGACCTCTACCTATAAGCTTTGGTCCTCTGATGTCACAGGTGACATCACAATGAGCTGTGAGAACTGAATGTTGTCTCCATAGTAACAGCATGTTCTACAATTAAACAAACTTTGCTTGCCTTTCACAATAAAAGCGTTACGGTGAATCTCGCACTGTCTGGACAGGAGGAGGACAGATTCAACATAAATACACACACATATTTGTACTCCACTATTTTAGTACTGTACTTTGCACCCCTCTTGCAGACCGTATACCCTGATGCTGCCCTATACATTGATACCATAATTCAGCCAAACACCCCACATGGCGCACCCCATCGCGAGGCGAACTCCCTGGCGCAGCTCAGATCAGCTCTCCTACGCAATTTCTACAGGAAATGTAAAATCTAGTTTCAATTTGTAATATACTTGCTAGTTTTAAATGTGTTCATAAGTGCCCTACACCTAACCCACTACCCCACTATCATTGATAAAAGCATTTTCTTTATTCCAAGTACCCTATGTCCTTGGCTACACAGCAGCAGCTCACAGCTTGTTGAGGCCACCAGAGAATCAGATGCTGAAGATTTTTTCTCAACAGAGCAGTCAGTTAATGAGACAATCTAAGCAGAAGCTAAGTGCGTAAAGAACTGAGTGAGACACAAGTTAGAATACAGACCCTGTAGATCCCAGTTTCTTCTTTGTCACTTCTAACCAGACTTTGGGATTAGCTTTAACAGGGACCTTGAAATTAAAAGTTACAAAGCTTTTTACCTTAAAGGTACATTGCATTAGGCTAAAATTGTTCTGCAGAAAGTTATTATAAGAAATTGGTGCTATTATATGGTAACAGAAATACAAACTATACAAAACACCACACCTTTGCTTTGATAACACCTGCACTCGACAAAACGTTAGAAGGCACTGCTCCATGACGACCTGTCTCAGAGCATAACTTGTGTTCAGTGCTGACTAAATTATTAAATTAAACAACTAATACACTGTTAAAAAATATCCATGTTACAGTAGTGAGAAGCTTTTTAGACATGTTCGTTCACTACAATAGATTTAGTATGCATGGACAACTAATTAAGGTTAAGGTTTATTTGGGCAAGGTTCTGTACCTGCAGGTTCCTTAGTTTGACTGTTGGCATTTTACCTGGGTTGTGTTAGATCAGGACCCAGTTGCAAATTGTGGATGATGAAAACCCAGAATGAGTCTGTGGCCTTCTATGGTTCAAACACGACACACATTTATTGTTATATTGTGTCGGGGGACCCGTGATTTCAAGCATTATAAAACCTTATGACCTCTAGACTGTGGTCAGTTTCTATTATTACAAATACTGTTGTCATTTACATGCACGAAATGGAGGACCCAAATGCAAACCAGGGACAAGAGAGAGTCTACCCAGGGCGGAACCTGCAGAGCGTCGGGCGGACGGCCCGAGGGAGGCAGGCGTGGACTCTGCAGAGCGTCGGGCGGACGGCCCGAGGGAGGCAGGTTCGGACCCTGCAGAGCGTTGGGCTTGACGGCCGGAACCGAAGAGGTGGTGGCATTGTCCTTGAAGATGACCTCGGCGAGAGGCGGCCGATGAGCAGGATCTGGAGAGATGGCGCCGACGACCTCGACGAGGGCAGGCCGAAGAGCACGAACAAAAGGAGGAGATGCAGTCTCGCCTTGGAAGAGGGGCAGCGACACCTTTCTCAACATTGACCCCGCTTGGAAGAGGGCCCAGAGAGGAGGCGATGCAGCGTCACCTCGGAGGAGGAACTGGAGGGGCGGCAGCGACGACGTCCTGTTGGACATTATACATTAGAACAAGCAGCACAATTAAAGCCTTAATAGGAGAATCACTTGAGAGACAGAGACAGTAATTATAGCTTCATTTACTAATTCATCCTGTGAGAGCAGTAAACACTGCTTTCATCTTTTATATCATTTCTTTACAACTCATGGCAATCCTCCACCATTCCCTCTTGCACTCCAGTTGCCAAATATCACGTGAGCGTTGTGGCACTTTTGACAGGTTCAGGACCTTTGTAAAAAGTGCCATAATGCTCACAATGTATGAATAAGGTGGTAAGGAACATTTACGATACAGGCACCTGTCTCTAAGTGACAGAATCAGACAGAGGAAGCCTGCATTGTTTCTTTTCCACAAGGGCCATACAGAGGTATTTGCATAAGAGAATGCACGACATGGTAGAAGCTGCAGCATGTATCTTCAATATATCCATAAATATCTGAAATGTGTCATGTATTAAGAATAACAACCACTGACATTTCTCAATCAGTGACTCAGACTTGTGACAGTTTGGATCAGTTTATTTATAAGATGTTTTATAAGTTTCCCTCATTCAGACACTTTATTTCATTGTCTCCACTTGTTGACTCTAAAAAATGAACCATTCATTTTATATAATTTATAAAAAAGAGTTCACCATAAAAGACAAGGGGTTGGTTGAAGTTCCACATTACTAATATGACACATAACATCTTTAGCCGCTACACAAGATAAGTGGTGCTATAAAAGGTTTTCATCTGTAATTATAAAGTCATTGAAAACATGGTTACACTGTTTGGTGTGGTCAGGCACCACTCATGCTGTTCACTCCACTGTGTATGGACATTTGCTACAGAGCATCTAATGGTAAATGGTATAAAATACAAAGCTCAAGATTTCAACCACATTACAACCACACACAGGTTTACTATGAGGTTCAACATTACTATTAGTGTGATATGAGAAATGTAGGTGCCACGACGCTGATGTGCATCGCTCACTCTGTTTGTAGGCCGGTGAATAATTGAAACTGTGGATGTACAGACACAAAGTGTGGCACGGGGCCGGCTGTGATGGAGCCTGGCTGAACAAACCGAGAACAGCGGGAGTGTTTTAGCAGGCTGGCTGCCGCTCTGTGATGCCACCTCTAGTCTGGCAGGGACAGATCTTTGTTTAACGAGCCTCATTAGAACACAACTCCATCGGCACATCAAAGGCTTCCCTTTTTTATACCAGGAGTGGGATCACAATCTTTGGGATATTTCAGCACCTACTTCATCCCCTTCACGTCTCCCTCTCTATGAGGAAGAAGAGGCGAAATCTGAGTTTTGGGTCATTTTTAGATCTCTGTTTTTGAATAGTGGACGCGTCACTGATTAATACAGAATTATGATAATGATCTGTGATCTGATGCAGATTGTACAGATGCAAGCAGCCTGGTAGCAGGAGTTTAATGCAGAGGGCTGGGAAGCAGGAATAGCAGGATCGATTCCCAGCTGAGTCACCCAGCCCATCCCCCACACCAGGTGTGGCCCTGAGCGAGACACCCAGCGCTAGCTCCCGAGCGCCGCCTGTGGCTGCTCACTGCTCCACCCAAGGGGGGATGGGTCAAATGCAGAAAATAAATTTGGTTTATTGTATCAATGACAATAAAATGGATTCTTCTTCTTCTTATTATTATCTCCCCCACTCAGGCTCAGGTGATGATGGCACCAGGCTCCGCTGCTCTCTGACACTAGAACAGGACAGAGATGGACGTTTTGTTTTTGTCAAGTCAGCAGCTTTGTGTGTGTCAGTGTGTCCATGCTGGATTGTGAATGTCTTGAAATATCTCAGAGCAGAGAATGTGACCTCATTTCCACCTTACCCCCTCTGAATGCCTGCATGCAAATGCACACACACACACACACACACAGAGACACACACACCTTCTACTTTGTTGTGCATTTCTCTAATTGGGGTATTCAGGGTGAACAGGCTTTGCCAGACTCACCACTCACCATCTTTCCATGTCTGAGTCACATTTCTTACTCTCTGTCACATCTTTTTCTCTCTCAGTTGAAATCTTTTTTGATCTAGTGATATGTTCAGTATTTTTGTAGGGTTTCGATGTTTGTTGGACCCCTGACCCCCCGTCACATGGTGCTTAAGCATGTTTTCCACATTTAGAGGTAATGTTTCTCCACTGAAAGCTTATTAGATGGATTTTAATACAACGGATTATTAGTGACATTTTTTTCTGTGTCCTTGATCACTGATTAATGAAAATCTAAGGAAAGCAAACTGGTTTCCCAGTATTCGGGCATACACCGCACCAGCACAACTCTATAGAAAATATGATATTTTTGGAACATTATTCATGGAAACTACTAAATACTACTTGCACTATGAGAATGATTAGCTTTACACACTTACAACAAATTGTAATGTGTTAACACGTTACTCATTTCCAGATGGAAAGCTGAAGAACGGAGTTAAAAGGCTCTCACACACACACTAAATCTAGAGCAAGTCGTGAAACATTTGTTTTTCACCTCTCACTCATGTTTAGATAATGGGGAGCCAGTCAGTCACTGGCCTAAAAACTGTGGGTTTGTTGAATATCTTAGACCAATCAGAAATATTAGATGGCCCATAGTGCCATGGGAAAAACACTTTACACTGGGTGATTTGTCAAATTAAACTGCTTGTATTATAATAAAAATGTTTGTTACATATCTTTATAATGATCCTCAAAATGTCTCACAACACTCACCTGTTGCCTTAAAAAAATCTATTTTTATCATGCACCAGTGGCTTATTAGCACCAGTCACGTTTGGAAGTGTATAGAATCAGTCTGCAGCTGGTTTTAAAACTGCCTTGTTTCCATATTCTTTGTTCACACATTAGTGGAAAGCAATGCTATTGTCACAGTATATGCTTTCAGATCAGCCTGCTGAACTCCTCTCCGGTCAAGTTTAATGGAAACTTTGTTGAAGGTCACATCCTTTTGTTTTAAATAACTGATAACAATGGCATTGCAGTGTGCAATAGGCTTTACTGAAGGTGGACATTTTAGTCCTCATTATTAGCATTAATACCACTGTTGTTCAAAAATATGGGCAATTTGCTGGAATTTGAGATGTTGGATGTACAATATCACGCAGGCCAGGAGTGACAGAAAAAAAACGAAACATACTTTTCCTACGAGAGAAAAACTCTTGTGTTGGAATTGTGATCTTTTCCTTTGTAATTCCCAGAGCGTGATTATTTTTGGGTAAATAAAAAAGCTGTCAATACAGTTTATACAAATCCCGTATGGCTTAAGTTTATTATCTCGATGCCAAGTTCAGCCCTTTGAAGCGTCTGCGTCGTCCGAGACAGCTTGCCTGTACAGCTCTCCTTCAAAACTTCCTCCTCACATGGTCCATGTTCTACATTTACTGTATACACCCTTTCATTTTTTTCTCCCATGTCCCCTCCTGGGCTCCGTACAAAATCAGCAGTTCAAGTTTAGATTTGTCACTGTCATTGTGAATTCAGACTTTTACAGTTACAGAGTGCTTTAAGGAACATTTACAGTTAATAATTCAATTATATGTGAAAAGCTTTACAAGTAAAAAGTAAAACTACCAAAAACAAAACAACTTTTTTTTAAAAAAGGAAGTTGCTCTTGCCTCTGTCCCAGTCTTTCTATGCCTCCCTCTTTCTTTCCAGATCAAAGTACATGCAGTGCTGTTTAATGAACATATTTCCAGTCCACCCACATGCTTATTCAGAGCCACTCACATCAAAGAACCCAGGAGGAACCTTGACTGTTGCTCTGATGAAGACTAGGTCTACTGCTCTGTTACTGCAGCTCTGCCTCGGGCTTCAGCTACAGAGCCTGGGAGTTCCTCAGTTCAGGGTCGTCTTTCCTTACAATGAAGAGGTCCATGGCAATGAATAACATGGTGTGTGCAAAGATTTTCAGGGGAGAGGGGAACTTATTAATTGTTGTTGTGCTGGCTAATATAAATGTGGGCCTGTTGTTAAAAGAAAAAGTTTGAGAAGAATATTTCTGATGTCAAGAATATTTAATTTATGAATACATGGTGGTAAAATTCGGAGTTTGTGTCAATAGAAAAAAAAGTATTAGTGATATGAAAGTCAAGGCGACAGAAGGAGATTCTTCGGCTTCTCTGAACATGATATCCACTGGACTAAACGAGGGCTACAGATAGTGAAAAAAAGAGGTTTATTTGTTGGTTGGCAGCGAGGTGGGGTGGGTTTTTATAGAAATCTTAAGATTACGTAGGGATTATTTATTATTTGTTATGGAGGGAAGTTGCACTTTAAATACGACGCGAGCCAAGTCATGCCATGTAGAAACCTTCTATAGAAATAAAGACAGGGCTGGGCTGTCAGATCTACATGGATATCCAATGGATGTTAATTCCCTAATTTTAGTGATAATGGTAGTGATGATGGTTGTTGAACAAAGTGTATATAGAACCTGGCCTGAACAATGTGTCCTAGACAGTGTAGGAGATGCTCTTGGTGTGAGTTTTGTCCAGGTTCATTAGAGTAGTATGGTGGGAACAGCCTGAGGCGCCGCGTACGGACAGGCAAAGGGCAATTGCCTAGGGCCCCGAGGCCAAGGGGGGCCCCAGAGGACCAGCACGATTTGAACCGCATCAGAACAACAGTAGTGAGACTGTGAAAACATGTCATTGACAGCAGCACTGTCAGCAGCTCTCACAAAACCCCCCTCCCCCTCCCTCTTGGTGCCGGCTGACCGGAAGTAAACAAACAGCGCGAGGCAGCCTCTGCTCCGCGAAAATGTAACGAAACTATCCTTCTGGAGGCG
>JAUMHF010000017.1:20197543-20282978 GCA_032359275.1 Microctenopoma steveboyesi | reverse complement strand
AATAACAAAGATGTCTAATTGCCATTTAACAATAGAATGTCTAAATTCAATGGATGCAGCAATGTGCAGTAAAGTGATTACTGAAGGATGTGGTCTTTTATTTTACTGTAAGTGGTCTGGGTGGACATTTGTACATTTGATGCTTTACTAAGAGGCTGCTCCTTAAAGTTTTGTTGCTGCGGTTTTTAGTTTTAGAGATAAAGTGTTTTGTTGTTTTTATCTAACCCAAAGGTGGAGATTGATGGAAAATATTACATATCCTGGTTGAATAGCTATGGAGCTTACAAACAATATTTGCATATTGAAATTGTTCTTATGTGACCCTGCATCTTTTGAAGAAGAGGGCAGATGAGTCCTGTTTAGTTTAGTGTGCGAATGCATCAGATTTTAAAACCACAGCTAGTGCACATGAGAACAGCGGTACTTAATGATACAGAACCACATAGAGAGAAATCATCAAATCCACAGTTTCCCCCAAGAAACATGAATTGTCATCATTCGGGGGAGATTGCATCCTTCTTCTGCTGTGCAACAGAGGCAGTGAGGGGTATAAATCTCAGGTCAGGATGACAGTGTGTAATGCACCTTGACTAATTGTCTGAAACAGTTTTGAATGTCAGGAGCTGAACGGATGTGGAAACAGAGAAACTCTATGAGCTGTTGCAGAGGGAGGTGGGGTGTATCTACTGTACTGCTGCTAGTGGACCGTTGGGCGTGTTCGCTGCATCCTCTAGGGATCCGATGGGAGAAAAATATTCCTCCTATTCTGCTACTGTGAAGTCTTTATTTGCAAATTCTTCTTTCCTGTGTCATTTATACTCTCATACTTTTCACTTCTCATCTGTCGTCTTTCTGCTTTTGCTGTCATTTGTTTCTCTCAACCTCTTTGAAAATGTAAATTACAACAATCTCCAGTGCAACCAATAACATTATCTATGTCTTTGTAATGTAAATGCACTTGCCTCTTCAAAAACCAATTCAAAGTGCATTAATGCATCTAATAAAATATTGGTCACTAATTGTCCATCTTTCAACTGCAGGGCAGGCATATTACTTTTTTAAATAAAATTTTAGGTAAAATGGAAAATAAATAAGCCGTGTATTTATGTATGCAAAGAGAGAACTGCTCCCTGGAAATGAGTTGCAGAAGATCCAGAAAGGACATACATGCGCTGAGGACAACAGGAAGAGAATGAATGACGCACAAAGTCCACTTAACCAAAAAGTGCATCTCTTCCATGAGCACACATTAGACTTAGTACTTTGTAGATTGAATGTGATAAGTTCCTCCATTAGTCCTGAGGAACACACAGGAAAATGGATTTCTTAATCTCTTTAAAAAAATTATGATCACTCATAATGTAATATCTAAATTGACTACATCTTTGATAGGAATTTGATCTTGACCAGATGGAAACATAACCTACTTCCTGATGAACGTTCAAATGAGGGAACAACATGTGATGTTGCTCATACAGAGCTTTGTGTTCATCCAGCTTCTTCTGTCGTTGCTTATTATCACACAGGCATTGTTTAGTGTGATCAAAGCCTCGATACGCAGCTTAACTCAGGACAGCATGACACTCATTCAATCAATATCCTCGTTCTTCTGCTACTAGTGGCTTCAAAGTGACTTGTTATAAGAATCTTGAAATATGTACAGTATATACAGTCTGTGTTAATGTCTTTAAATGTGGATATATCACTAAGGAGAGACTTAGCAAGGAGTTAAACTGACTAGCTTGAACAGTGTTTATATGTCGCGTTAGAAAGGAAATATTATAAACAAAAGAGAGAGAACTTGGTTGTAAAAAAGCTGCAGCTGTGGACGATATCCATATAATGTGACTAATTTGAGAGGACGAACTCTTATTTCATTCTTACAAGAAAATATATGAATACATTTTTGCACACACCTATGAAATGATCTTTTGTAGGCCTGTATTAACAGAAGGAATGGTTCCAGCAGGCAAAGCATGGTAGAAAGTCTGGTAGAAATACATAGCAATGCAGAAAATGCATTTTGGGCTGAGGGGGCATTTTTCAAAGACGTCTTTTAATATAATGAGCGGCCACTAGGAAAAAGTGACGTGCTGAAGTGGAGTGCTGAGCGGCGGCACTGTAAGCAGCTCTCTTAACACATCTGTGCTATGAATCTATTTACTTATGTTGTAACTAAGCTCACCGTGGCCTGGCTCCTGCTGATACCAGGTGTTGCACTTCATATAATTGACCAGCTTTTTGTAGCACACATCTTAAGCATATTGGTTTGTTTCCATCTGACATGTAAGTGTGCCCCACGCTAGTGGAATAAAGGGTGTGAAATAGTTGCAGGACGGTTTGGGGTGGATTTTGATGGCCTGTCTTCATCTCTAGCATGAACCAAATAATTGTTCATGTTGGAGTGAAGGTCAACCTGTGCAGGTGCCATGAGAATGGCACCTGGGTGAATTACAGCAGCACTGCGGTGATTTCACTACGGGAGCGTGTGTGTAGATCTGAGACAATAGCTGGAGCTCCACATGAGCTGCTGTGGCCACATGCTCCTGTACTTACTACAGTACGGGGTGGACAACTTTATTTACCAGCTGTGGTCGTTACACAGCAGCAGGATCAATATGTGTGTCTTCTTTAAACTGAGAAAGAGGCTGTGTGCAATTTATGTGGCAAAGCATTGGTGGCTCCATCCAATCTTTCAATTGATATATATTCAGCACTGTGATTTTGCCCTTATAGTCTTTTCAATCCAAGTGCATTTCTGTACAGCAAACAAGTACCTTTTTGCAGACAGATTCCACATTGATACACTAAAAATAACTGGGAACAAAGTGGCACCACTGAAGCTATCACACCATTTTTATTTCAACTAAAGTCCAATTATTGTTGTGTCAGGAGAATCACAATATTTATTTCTGCCATTTTAAGTGGACAAGTGCAAAAACCTGATGAATTTTGTACTATAACCAAATACATACATACTTGTTGCAGCCACACTAACATCATTTTAAGTCATAGTGACGCTAGGTGTGTTCAAAGACGCACTTGATGCTCTGTTAAATAAGCAGTGATTATATCTTAGATCATTGAACATGTACAGAGACAAACTTCAGTCTGTACAGTTCTGTGGCTGGAAAAGACTGCAACTAGAGGTTGGTTTCACTGCCATGGCTCTTAAACACAGACTTCGGTGTCGCTCCTCACTCTGGCAGACACAGGATCTGAGAGTCCTTACAGTCGCTCAGTTTGGAGAGATGGGAGAACACATCCTCCGCTTAATTAGTCCCCATCAACTCATGCAGCCCTTCATCTTCTGCTCGTCGCTTTGAAGGCTGTACAGTAAGCCTACGTTTATTGGGTTTTGTCGGTTCTCTGAGAAGAACTGAAAGCAAGGGGGGGGGGGCAAGTATGTTTCAAACAAACACAGACTTTGTGGGCTGTCGACCATCAACTGATCATTGTGTGAGATGGAAGTAGTAAGACTGAGTCTCTGTGTCAGGCTGCTGCTGGTCTGGATTCTGGTTGGCCTTCCCAGAGAGAGGTGCACCCAGGCAGAGGTGGGTGACAGCCACAATGATGGCAGCCTGTTTGAAAGGTGATGTGAAGACAGCATGGGAGATTTCAAAACCCAGTGATGGCTCCTAGATGTTAAATGGAACGAGAGAGTGATGGCTCTACTCATTCTGACTTGACTGTAGATGGAGAAGTGTCATGTAGAAGGTGTTTCATGATTCAGACTTTATTAATGAAAATATTTCGAGGACAAAGAAAAATAGAACTTCAGGGGATCAAGGGACCAGGTGGCTTCTGTGGAACCAATCACAATTTGATGGCGCTCCGGATGATACTTGAAAAGACTGTTCTCGAAGGGCTTTCACATCTGTTTAGATTTTAAAAAATGAAACTTCATCCCGGATTAGGTCAGAAGGACTATGACAGGTGGCTGTCAGCCGGCTCTCTGCACAAAAAAACTAGATATTTCACATGGAACTCTCAGGTGAACTTTACAGAAGATCAGATGTGACATTATTATATAATTAAAAAGTTTAAAGACAAAAAATGACGAAATGCCCCCATTCTAGTCACCATACCATGTCTCACGGAACCTGCACTGGTTGACCTTCCCAATCTGGTTCAGTAATAAAGTCATTATATTATACAATAATGCACTGCAATAAGCAATATATAAAAATAAATAAATAGGCAAACATCATTTTCAAATGTATATGAAATACAACGAAAAAATAAATTGCTGTAATGTAACAGAAAATGTAAATACTACTAAACACTACAAAATTACTATTGTATGTAGTCTTTCACAGGAATATTTCCATAAACATAGCTATACTTCAACATAGTATTGTCTTCCAATAGCACGTTATGTTTGGTAATGAAGGTTTATTAAATGAAGAGGATAACTGATCATTATAAAGCATTGTGCAGTGATGGTAACACAGCTGAAGACACACGAACAGTAAAGCTCATGTGTGTCCAAACCTTTGACTGGTAGTGTATATTTGAATATGCAGTAACTCGTTTAGTCTTTTTTATTTAATCAGCCGACAACATGAATAACACATTTGATCATGTGCTACACTATTACATAGGTATCAGTATATTATTGCCCAGTGCTGGCAGGTGGTTTGTGTTTGCAGTCATTCCCAGCTCAGACACACGTGGTTATAATTATAGGATCACACTGTAGGTTTTGGACAAATATAGGAAAATGATTATGGAAGTACTACACAACCTGACATGTTGCAATAAAAGAAAGTGAACATTTAGTGGAAATCCAACATGACAATCCTGAAAATGTGGGTATCCACTCCACTGAGTGCCATCTACTGTTGCTCTTTAAGCATTATTATTTTATTGACTTTCAGGTTTCATTAGCTTTATTTCTATGAGAAGTCAAATGAACATGCTTGGGGAAATGATAAAAAGGCCCAGTTTCAGTAAAGGGACATTGCCACAAATTAAACTGCAAACAGCAAATAGGTTGAAGCAAATGAAGATGTGAGAAGAAATAAAAACTGGGTAAATGTATTTCAATACATGAGTAGAAAAATTCATGTATTGAGACATGAACAACAAGTATGTGACTGAAACCTGATTATTACACAGAGGAAGAAAAACATGGACAGTACGGTTTATTTCCAGCAAATTGATATAAATATTAGACATTATTTTAACACGGGAGGTGTTGTTGGACTGAATACTATATTAGACTATAAAAGCATCGGTGCTTTGCTGGGCTCTCTCTGATTAATAATGCAGGAACGACATCAATTAATGTGATGCCAACTGGTCTAAAAACTGCTTTGAATTACATTTAAACATTAAAACATTTCCATAAAGCCTATCATTGAAACTGATTTCAGAGAAATGAACCGAGAGATGGAGACAACCAATCAGCTCATGTAAAGAAAAAGAAGAAAACACTATATTCAAGTCAATATAAAGATGCTGGTACCTTATAAATAACATAATATTACACGTTTTAACAGTCTCACTGTTCCCAAACGGATGATTTCTGGTGTAAATAAAGCTTCAGCACCATTAGAAACAATCAGTGATTTAGACCGAGTTGTTACTGGACCTTGAGAAAGATGAGAAACATGCAGAGGAATCAGTGCATCACAAACACCTGATCTGATGGCTCTAACAGCAGCCATACATGGGCTATATTTGTTTCCTTGTGGACTCACCAGCGTGACAGTGGGTGTATTGAAACATGGAGGGAGAAAGTGAAGTGCGCTGGGAGCAGACCCCTGTCACTTAGATCAGAATTAAATGAACTGTAACCATGTATCTAGTTTCTAATTGAGTTGTTCCTTATTTCTATTCTACCAGAGCTAAACATGAGCACATCTAAACGCGCTGATCGGTATTATGTTGTCTAGTTATTATTCGTTTTATTGTGTTTCCATGGATGTATCCTGCTCCCATTGCTGTTTCTGGTGGTTTTTTGTGTCCTTTTTGTAGTTCAGACAGACATTTTATTGATTTTATTGATTTTATTTCTGTATTTTCCCGTTTCCTAATGACTAGATTATATGTACTGTGAATCCATGTTTATTTATTTGTCCAGGATTTATGTTGCATGCAGACATAACTCTAGCTGTAATCACTGTTGATTCCATGCAGTTTCTGCAGGTGTCAGTATGACTGTAGCCGGTAGGAGGGACTTGATGCTCCAACTTCTCATTTTGTCTCTGCTCTTCAGCCAGTCGTCCTGGTCCTGCGTGGAGGGAGACAGCGGCATCAGAAGCTCGGTATTTCGGGGAAACACCATGCATCTTAGACTGCGAAAACGACTGGAGCCTTGCGTCATTTCGCTTTCTCATTTCTGATTTCCGTTTTTCTTTTTGTGTTGCGTCTTTTCTTTCTCCCCCCCTCCTTTTCACCCAGTCTCTGACGCGCAAGGACACTACAGCATCCATCCACGGCAGAAACGCACACATAGAGCATCCTCTGTACCGACGCACCACCATCCTCCACCTTCCTTCCTTCCTCCTACTCTCCTCTCCTCTCTCCTGTTCTGTTCTAACCCAGAAGACATCGGGACCTCTTCTCCCCTTTTTCGCCCGGAGACATGGATCTATGGTTTCATTCGATCCGGATTTGCTGGTGGAGGGTTTTGTTTCTGATGAGTGTTTTCCAGGACTATCTGAGCTCCATGCTGGACTGCCCGCCGACCTGCAGCTGCTCTCAAACAGAGATCTATTGCAATAAGTCCGACAACGGCAGGTTTTTCCCTTTACTCGCCCTGCAAGATCCTGGGAACAATGGGACCAGTGTTGACATAGCAGAGTTATTCAAAAACATCACGTCTATGTAAGTAGATGCGGATTCAGCCGCGCGTTATTGAATCATTAATTGATCCCATCCCCAGTCTGGCGTCTGTGATTGTCTGTGTGTGTCTGTTGCTTCCTTTGCACTGATCTGACTTGTTGACTGATTGTGTTTTTATTTGGAGACTTTTTCCACTTCTGTTATCCGCCGTGCATGATAAAACCTGTGCAGAGGGGAGACGTGCTCACTGTCGCTTCCCTGCACATGAACGCAAATCATTCGCAACCTTCTCAGATTATAAACCACCTGCTCTTGAACCGTGCTTATGAATCTCGGATTTTTCTCCCGAGTGTGTGTGTGTGTGTGTGTGTGTGTGTGTGTGTGTGTGTGTGTCCCTAAAGTTGCTCCTCCGCAGCAGCACCGCAGGCCTACGCGGCCAAAACGACAGAAGGATGTTGCGGAGAAGCTCAGATCACCCATTCACTTGATGCCCGTCCTCGTGTTCAGCAACTGCTCCGACAGATTGCGCTAAATGAAACAGAAATAAATGGTGCACTGGGGTCAAGCAGTTACACGTCAGCCTGCATCCTCTGAGGAAAAACTTTATGGCGTCCACATGATCCACAGAAAAAAACGACATGCAGCAGGAAGCCTGGGTTTCACGGAGGCTTTGCCTTAAACAGAGGAGCTGTGATGACGGCAGTGTCTCCAACACCCCTCACCCACACACCCCCAGAAGTACATTTTCATTCTGCCTACTGTCTCTCTCTCTCTCTCTCTCTCTCTGTTTCTCCCTCCTTCTCTGGCATCGATCCTTCCTGCCAACATCAAAGCTTTCTTTCTTGACTTTTCAAGAAGCTCGGGCTCTAAAATAAGACCTTTTAGTGTCGATGAGGCTGATTTGCATAGAAAGTAAACACCTCCCGTTAATGCGCTGGCATTTCCCGCACGGCTTCCTCCGCGTCGTGTTGCGCCACAAAGGACTTTTCCTCCATCCCGTTTCCCCCGTAATCAGTTGAAGGGAGACAACAACTTATTTTGTGTAACGGCTCATCGCTTTCCTGTGCCACTAGAGGGTAGCCTGGTACCCTCTAAACACAGGCAATCTAGTGCTCTTTACAGCAGTGGAGTCATTTACGTGACTGTTTTCTCTCAGAGACGCTTCAGTCCAAGCAGGCGCAGAACGAGCGCTCGCGTTAACGCGCAGTAACAATAAAAGCGAGGGCTGGTTGTGGAGATGAAGGCTCAGAGGCCACAGCACAGTGCTAGTGATTAGTGTGACCCCAGCCTAACCCTCAGATAAAGATTTCCTCTTTGTAAAACCTGCTTCATTCACATTCCAGTCATCCATCTCTTCTCCCGTCCACTGGGATCATCAGTAGAATAATCTACCTCATGGATTCTCCTTTTTTTTTAATGCCAAAATTGAGTAGATAGTACAAGCCACACACTGATTGCCTTTTTGCCTTTGAGAAGCCCTATTGCAACTGACCTAGGACTAATTGTGCATTTCATGGCGCCTCGCCAGCAGGCTGGTTGTTTTTTTGCTCCTCAGCATGGACAGCAACCTCCACCCACCACCACCAGCAGCTCAATGGCAGCTTAACAGAGGCCATACCACCCATTGTCACGTCAGCAGCTTAGATATCAGGTGGCAGCTCACACACTCACACACGGAGAAAGCAAACTCGTGTTCACTTTAATATTTAGTAGCAACAAGCACGACTGTGGTGCATAATCAGACAACAGTGGCACACTATCCTGGATCTATAAATGTACACTGCAGTGAGCGTATGGAAACAAATGATAAGAAAGGAAACATGCTCAAAAAAACATCACCAGTGTCCGTGGTAGAACAGAGCAGTCAGCCGCTGAGCCCACATAGAGTACAAATTGTCCTTGCTCGTCTACTTCTTTGTCAGGTGTTCAAGGCGTGCATTTAGCTAACAAGAGGTCTGCTTCATTCATCACGAAACAGGGAGAGACAGGAACAATTTATGAAGACAGAAAACTAGAGCGAGGACTCCTAGCAGGAACTGTGGGAGGATTGGCTAGCCAAAGAAAAGTGCCAAGTTCAGATTATAGTTTTCCAGTTCTCTCGCATTAGAGATTCATCAGAAAGAGCATCACTGTCTGAAGCGGATAAGATAAGGCCCCGCTGTGATTCTTTCAAAAAGCACCGGGGCGTCTGACAGGTTTGTGTGGCTACGTGCGGATCTGACTGCAGGTGCGCGTTTGTTTGGTGAATCCAATCAGCGGTTCCACCTCTGGTGAAGATGCTTGGCCTCATTTTTGTTTTCCTTTAGTATACTCTGGGGATATTGTTTTGTAATGAAAGAGAAGCTGAAGTTTCATGTCAGCCTGTGCACATAAATGTCAGCGTAATGGTTAATTCAGCAAGAAAAGATTCATCCCTGTATATCATCTCCTCGTCTCTGCTCTCACAGACATCCTCCCATTCAGCGGTTATCTGTAGTTTCAAATAGAAAGAGAATGAAATGGTAATATACTGTAAACTAATATACCTATTAGATCCCTACACGGAGCACAGTGTTGCAAACATTTGATCTAAAAATGGAAACTGCTGAATCCCTAAAGATGAAATTTTGCATCATGTTTATGTGATTTTTTCTTTTTTTTATGACTTTAAAAACCAGACTCATCAAAAACATTGTTAGATGTGAATTTCACATTTTTTTTCTCTGCAGGATATGTAGATTGTTTTTACTTTACAATCTCCCAGGAAAACTGCAGTACGTTCATTGTAATATTACTTTATTGCACAGTATGCATATTATGTAGGAATTTTTTCATCCTCACAATGGACAAAAATGTCCAGAATTTCTTTAAAAAATATTCAAACATTCTCAGTGTCTGTCCACTGGAAATCACACATTCCCACATTATGTCTGCATAAGTTGCACGTTGGTCAGTGATTGTCAGTCTTGTTGAGAAGACATGAAATAATGTTCGTGTAGTTAGTGTCATTAGTGTAAAACTCTACACATACTTTCATTTTAAGTTATTATTAGAGACTCCAGCCATCCAGCCAGGCAAATTTAAAACAACAACCACTGGCAGATGGCGTCCTAAAGCAGATCATTAGGGCACATTATTCTGTTTACAAGTGAATGTAAAAATCCAGACTCCTCTATTTGCCTTTGAAAAGACAATGCTCTTCCAAAAGTAGTTTTGGCTTCTTTAAAGCCAACTCTTTTCTTTAGTCAAAAAGATTTATGTGGTCTTGTAAAATTGCCATCTGTTTATCTGCAAACAAACACACTCCACACTCTAAAATGGTTTAGTGTTTATCTACGTTGCCAAATATGGCTTGAAGTTTATGATTTAATATCTTTCAGATCTTGATTATCCAGTCTAAAAAAGTCTGTGTCTGCTCATTTCCAAGGACTTAAGCAATCCTTGAAATGCATTGAGATGCTGCAGCTATCGTAATTAATCTTTTACTTACAGATGGTGACGATTTCTAATGTTAGAAGTTGCACTTTGAAGTGAAGCTACAAGTTCGGGATTACTATAAGTGACGCTGAAACAAGGACACATTTGTGTAACGGACCCTGATCTCTGGCCTCTCGCAGGATTGTGATGTAACAACACGCAGTAGGATGCTGTCCCGTCCAACTGATGGCTGCACGTGTGTCATGTCACATTCAACAATCCATAACATTTACACTGCTTCCTTAAAAGTAGTCTCTTTTATAACATTAAAAACAGCTCAGCACCACTTGAAAGTATCGACCTCTGGACACCTTCAACTACACATGTGATATGAAACCTGCCAGCTAACAGATGCTGCTAAAGAAGCTTGTTTCATGCAGGAATGTTTCAAAGGTCTGCTAAGGTGACATGCGTGGGCTGAAAATGTTCCCGGGTTCAGATGCTGACTATTACTGCATCTGTGTTTTCTCTACCCCTTTAAACACCGCACAGCCCACATACTGTGTGTGTGTGTGTGTGTGTGTGTGTGTGAGAGAGAGTGGTCAGTACCACTGTCAGCTCCAAATATCGAGATAAATCTTGCATAAGGCTGCTGAATGGGAGCAGATGAGAAAGCTTTCATAGCGTTTCACTGGAATTCTGGAGTGGCATGTCTCCTGTTCTGAGTGCTGTGGTGTGTGTATTTAAAGGGCCACTACAACAATTGAATATTGCTCTTCCACTGACAGACCTCAGGCAAAAATGAGACTAGTTTAACCAGAGTGTGCTCAGAGCTGATTCAGCACAGAAGTGAGATGACCCCGATGACATCATCAGGTGGGACAGGTTGCTTCAATACAAGAAGCAACCGTGTCCTGGCTGATGTCCTCTATAAATAAAAATAAATATCGTTTTAATGCTTTTTAATCTCTCCTGCAGGCTGAGTAGGATTCTTACTGATGACTAAACTAATATTAGCATACAGTGTTACAGCCGGAGCATCCCTTTAACACGGAGGGGAGTAATTCATGGAAAATGCAATAATTAAATGTTAACTACAGGAAATGTGAACTCCTCGGGTTGTGTTTGAAGCAGCATTCATTGTATCAGTGGTTCTCTTACCTCAGTATAAAGTGCAGTGGTGGTGGAGCCAGAAATAGGAAACATATGTGACGTCGATGCGTACATGTAATAGGAAGTTAATCATTTTCCTTAATGGAAAGAAATGATTTATTTGGTAATGCCACGTTTGCAGCCAAAATACTAATGATTTGAATAATATCCTTTGGGATAATAACTGACAACTTCCAGGGCTTCTCGGGACCAGTGAGCTGGAACCCAGTCTAAGGGTTTTGCTCCACCCCCTAATCTGAGATGTCAGATGAACGTACGGAAGCATGACTCCATCTCCATCCACATGCACTCACACACTTCCATTTTCCACAGAAACACATATTTAATATCTATTTGTTCACCTCCCTCCCACTGGTTCTTTATTGCTTTCTCTCTTCTCTGATCCCCACCTCACTAGTATGTGTTTGTCATCCTGATGTATTTGTCTCTGTCATGTTGACATTTCTCTTTGTTGCCTCCATTTTACTGAGGTTTCTTTCTTTACACTTAAGGGATCATATGTTTTTACAAGGCGGCTGTTTTTTTTGTGTGTGATCTGCAGTTAATATCATTTGAAGGCACAAATGAGTTAGACGTAAACTTCACTTAGCCTCCGTTGGCTGCTCATGAGGAATGTAAGCTCAGAGCTTCACAGCTGTCTGACATCAGCCTTGGAAATCTGATAAAGGCTGATAAAAATCACAATCTGCGATAAGCTCACTGCAGCACTGCTTCAACTTTACTCCTCCTCTGAGAGAAAATGTTCGGAAGCAGGTCACTTCATTGACTTTTGGGATAATCATTTTAACGTCAGCGCCTGGATGTTGGTTCTGACAGATAAAAAAAAAAATCTAAGTAGATTTCTGAGATATTTTGAAGGTTTTCTATAGTCACGGTGTTTAAATGTACACACTTGTGCCCTAGACATACAGTACTGAGGTTTGACAACCAACCTGCACGTAAAAATGGTAAGAAGCCGCAGGATACTAGATAAAACAGCATCACAATTCACTACATCAGCTTGGTTAATGCATAAATGCAACAAGGACGTCTGAGTGGGTCTTAGTTAAGTTTGACATTCTTTCTCAAGGTCTGTGTTCTCAGTGTTGAGTGGCATCACACGATGAGCAGACACACAGACAACATTTCTGGCACCACAGAATAGTTTGGTTACAAACTGTATGATAAGAGAAACACTAAACAGGCTTTTGATGTTTATGTTCCGCTGGTATGGATCAATCCCTAATCTGGGATTCTAAGAAGTAGCAGGATACATGATGACATCATTTTGCTTAGTCAGCTGCTAACATGATGATAGTAATTAGTCATTTAAAGATGTAATATCTGCAGTGGCTGCAGCACTGGTTAGTACTGAAGCAATGGGGACACTTTTCATGTCTGTCATTGTAGTTCTAGAAGAGCGCTATTCGGATTTATAAATGAATTATTGGCCTGTCTTAAGCTATAAAATGACTTAGAAATCAAATGCTTGTCTAATGGGGTCCAGGTGAGCTTCAACAGTCAAAATCCTTGTTGCGTCGGTGTCATCACTGCCAATGTCGTTCAGCCAATGTCGACAGAGTCGCTAACACTCGTCCTGTGGGTTGGACCTCACCACATGGACCCCCTGGCGGCTTCACGTTGCGAGGTTCACCTCAGGCAGTGCATGTCGGGCTCCTCTGTTATAAGCATATCATCAAGTTTGCATGAGCCCATCTTTGTAGAAAGTAGGTCACGGCTGCCATCTGAGAATTAGGAGGAGAGTGGCTGTTTCGTTCAGATCCTCTGCATGCAGCGATGCTGTGAAAAGTCCCGGACATGTGACTGACCCAGCTTCTCCTACGCCCCCACCACCTCAACTCCCGCATCTGCAGGCAGCCCTTGTGCCTCAAAAGATGCATACCAATGAAGCACCTTCCCCCATTTAATAATCAAAAGATGCATTGAGGATCGAGGGGTGAAAAATACTGAAGGCTCTGCTGTTTCAGCCAGGATTAGAAAAACCCTTTAAAGCCTTGCAGCAGCATTCCAGAGGCTTTCTGCTGACATTTATTTGAGCTTCTGCTTTTATACAGCAGATTATGAGTCAGTGTTGCCGCAGTGTTCAACAGTTTATCATGTCAAATTTGCGTGATAGAATGCAGCCGACAAAATCATGTATCTGCACAGTAAAAAAACGAGTGACAAATCTACACTTAGAGAGTTGATTTTAACTCTGTACACATAACATTTGGTCCCACTCAAAATGATGATGAGTGTTAACATTTCAGTGTTAATCAGTGTCCGAATTAGAAACGAAACGTGAGCTCTGAGACCTGCACACCTGCAGACTGGTACTGGAGTTAAACCTTTTCACTGAATTTTACTCTGCTGTTAGAGCTGCTTTACTCCTCATAGAGTTGGAAATACTCTATCTGGGTTAAAATAGGTTAACTCTGAAACATTGACACTCCCTCTTTTACTGTGTACCTATTTAAAATACAATTCATTTCACGGTGGCATGGAAAAACATAAAATATGTCTCACTGAAATGTCTCCTTTGTGCATAGGCAATCAATTTACATCTACTTATATGCATGCTGCTCACTGGATTTTTTTATCATTCATAATGTGCTACAGTTTGTGAATGCCAGTAGTAAACAACAGTCGAGAAGTTACTGCTGCTGTTAGATATCCACTAATGAACACAAAGCAGGGTTTCTGGCCTAATCAGGTAACATGAGCTTTACTGAAGGTTTATCACAGGTAGTCATGTTTAAACGCGGTATCTGTGGGCTTACTGAATCCACACGGAAGCGGCATTAAAACTACTACTGTCTTCTGTGTGCTATTGATGGATGATTCATAGTGTGAGACGTTTATGTGATGGTGGTGGCTCTTTCTCTCTGCTCCCTTTGTTTCGCTCTATCCAGTCGTCTGTCTTATACACACACACACACACACACACACACACTGTTAATTTCCTCAGAGATTACCTGCTCCCAGGTGAGGTGATGTATGTCTGACCTCCTGTGGTGTCCATCACCCGCGCTTCGACTCTCAGCGGACATCCCTGGAAACCCTCCTTTTATCTCCGGCCCTCTAATAAAGCTCCTGCTTATTATTCATGCGGGATGTTTTGTGTCTGAAAAAAACATCAATCATCATGTATTATCGAGTAGGATGAGTCACCTCACTGTCGTCCATGTCAGCTGTGACTGGCGGAGCTGTGTGAATAATGCAACTCCCTCCGTTGTCACTGAGCTTCAGCTTTATTGATGCTACTTAACAGCATTATGGCTTCTTATTTTTAAACAAAAGTCCTACATTAGGCTTCAAACACAAATTCATCTGTAGCCCTGTGTTGTTTATACTTTGCCTGGATCAAAAACTTGCTTTAACATGTATCAGTTTGACCTCAAACGGCTTTTGTTCAGTTGCTATTTGGGGCCTGGAGCTTATCCCAGCCTCGCATGATTATTCTAATTATTTTTGTTCTTAATTTTATTTATATTTTAAGGTCACAGGCTTTGGTCATGTTGCGAACTGGAAAAGTACTTGCTTTGTGTTTTTGGCATTCCTTTGTTCTGACAAAGCAAAGCAGCACATTACCCAGATAAGAGCGCAGCGTGCTGCCCTCAGCCGTCAGTTTTCCATCTGTACAAACAATTGAGATCTGTGTGAGGCAAAATGTGCGCTCCAACGCGGTGGTGAACTCTCATAATGAATTAATGGCTCTGAAATCCTGGCTGTTTGGCTTTGACCGCATCAACGGTGAGGATGAGATATAAAACTGCAGCACAAGTGTAGCTTCACATTTCCCATAAAACAGAGAGCTATATATGTCAGCCCTGTGCGCCACAGCGTCTTCAATTTATTGATTAAGTCTAATGGTCTGATATCTGTATTTGCTCTGTGCTGTGCACTAGTGCTGTATATTGCACTATATCAAAACATTATGGACCCGGCAGGCCGTTCAGCCGTACTCACTGATCATTTGTGGCGAGCCAATGACTCTTGGTAGCCATACAGGAATCGAGAGCACCGGGGGGAGGTGTAAAAGACCCCGACAGATCTTTGTGTCGAGGCAGATGAGAACACATTAAAAGTAAATGGCCCTCAGGGACTCGGCTCTCCTTCCTACTGGCTCTCTGTTCATACAATGACCTTGCTACTCCAGTCGGAATACCAACGTCATTCTCCATCTTTTTAAGGAGCGCCTGGCATCGCCCTCTATTCCTGCTGAATCACACCCCCATCTCTCATACCTCTCCCTCTTCCAACACGCTCTCTTATTTCACACACTACATTACTATAATTTAGATTATATGACATCACTTCGTAGTGATTATGTTCTTCATGCACATCCCACGCACACATGCAAGAGTCAAGCCTATGGTCATGCATGACAAAATAACAACAGCTTCTTTATGTCGTTGTGTTTCAATCGAAATGCAAGGTGGTCTTTACTCCAGTATCCGTAATTGTATTTCAGATATCTAGGAATGCATTTAGAATAGTCAAAATTACAATGTGACTAGTCAAATGTCGACTTAAAGATATCTGCAGCTGAATTTTCATTAGGCAAAAGTCGAATTTTAAATATCTACGACGTCATTTTGACCAGTCAGCATGTTGATGGACTTGAATGAGAAACGACGTTAAGACGTCACGTTGACTCTCCGTAATGACAATTCTAGGTATCTTGAACAACAATGTGAGTAGTCAAAAGTTCAGTCTACAGCTGAATTTTGACTGGTCATATCGCACTTTGAGGCATCCAAAAAGATAAATAAGACATCTTCTAAATGTGTTTAATTAGAGATATCTATAACTTGAATTATGACTAGTCAAAATTCTATTGTAGATATCTGAAATGAGAGTTTTAACTAGTCAAAATATAGTTCAACATATCTAGAATCCACGTTACGGAGAGTCAAAGTGACGTAGTAGACATCTTTAATTTGACTTTTTAGTAGTCGAAATGACGTTGCAGATATCCAAAATTAAAAAAAGTTTAATGTTTCGACTTAACACAGGAATATTCCAAAGCTTTCATTTTAAGTTGTCAGTGGCAAAAGAATACGCTTCACAAGTGACGTTGATTCTGCTCTTGGCTCTGGCCTGAATGCTCTCTGTTCATAGGCTGAATTGGGGTTTTGTCTCAAGATGCCTCTTCAACTCACTCAGTATCATTTCTGCATTTGACTTTTTTTTTCTGTGCAGGCACTTCAACGTGTCACAGGTGTCTCTTTCCCATGAGAAGGTGAAAACAGCTTTCAGTCAGACTGATGTATTTTCAATCACTTCAGGTTTACGGAGATGTGTTATTATTATTACACTGTTTACATTGTAAAAGTCCTCCAGCTCGCTCACACTGCAGCTATTTCTGACGGTAATTTTCCTGGAAACCTTGTGTGATTGAAAGCATGTTGGGTTACTGTTACTATGACAACTAGCAACCATGAGCACCCTTTATAGACCTTTTAATATGGTGATTTTGAATTTGCAGCTGTTGATGTGTGGGCTAGAAAAGTAAATTGGGAGAATGAGGCAAATTTGATGAAGTTGAATGGCGGCATTGTTGCAGCTGCAGCTATGACTCAGATGTTCTTCAGGGATGAAAGAGGCGGCGAAATTGGTTTCAACATGTGGTTGTTTGTCAAACTTGTTTGCAAGATTAATATTAGGAGAAGTGGGGCATTTGATTTAGAAACTGAGATTTCTGGTGATTTTAATAAATGCATTTTTAAAACAAAAAGCCTAGAACAAATTCTACACAGGAAAAAAACTTTGGCATTATACAGTTGTTATCAGGACACAGGAGATTTCAGCTAATTTCATCATCCTATATTTCATGCGCTTCAGGAAACACAGAGGTTGGTGTATAATTTATTAATAACAAAAGGTGCCCACATTATATGAGTCAATGTCAACAGAGTCAACGGGACTCAAAAACAACAACAGCAACAACCAGGAATGCATACTTAGCAGTAGCAGGAGTGGAACCTTTGGGAGGCAAACCAATTTGCCTTATTAGCGAAATTAGCCCCAGCGAGGGAAACTGGCATCTCTTTTCTGACAAGACGCTGATGGAGACAGTGGCTGGCGTGTCAGTTACCAGGAGCGACTTGTGTTGAAGCTCTCTACATCCGACAACGTGAACTGTTCTTATAACCAGAGGAAACATCACCTGTCAAGCATCACTAATGTGTTTATTATTACAGGAAAGACGAAGATTGTGATTAAATGTTCAGTGTCGCGCAGCTTTCAGGACCCTTGTATGTGCGTAGATTAATTGATAGACACACCCACCATTTACCCCTTCTACACACATGACCAATGCATCATTTGTGGTTATTTCTTCATGGTTGTTGTGCATCTTATTTGTAGTCACTTTGCATCTCTTCATTATTGTTTTGAATCACCTTGGTGCCACTTGTGTCTCTTTATGGTTGTTTTGCATCTTTTATTGTTTGTTTTGTGTCTTTAATGGTCATCGTGTACCCCTTTGTAGTCATTTTGGTGCTTGTTGTAGTGGTTTTGAGTCTCTCAGTATTTATTTATTGTTTTTTAAATCGGCTCGGGCTCATTTGATTGACTTTCCAACAAGGAACTTTATGCGTGAGTCTATGGTTTTTGCTCAACATGTTTCACAACACTTGTAATACATGCACAAAAGGCCAAGGCATTATGTTTTGAGGTAGACTGATGTGATTTGTCCTCAGGTTACCCTCTCTGCTTGGATAAATTAGAAGTGGACTCACTAAAACTCATTTAGATAAAATCCTGAGTGTGTATGTGTGTAAACGTGTGTGTCTGAGAGACGCAGTTACTTAAATGGAAGCAGGAAGAAAAACAGCAAACAAATCAAATATTCAACAACCTTGTGCTCTGTTTCTCCCCACTACCATCCTTCATACTGGAGGTAATTGGTTGACACTGTAGGCCTGTACAACGTGAAAAACTAGATGTTACTGCATCTAAGTCAGAAAAGACATATATGGCAGGAATTCAACAGGAACCTTTCATGATTTCTCTTTCTGCTTGAGTTTCACTAAATGTGAGAACGTTAATATTTATTAATTAAGCAGACATAGATTCAGCTTTTTAGTGCTCCTCCTCCACTATTTGTTTTAAATTAAAATGTCAGTGCCTCGGATTGTTCTGACACATCCGAGACATGCCATCACTGGCTGCCTCTAGTCCTCCGTGGAGTCTAGATTGTGAATTTCTCTTTAAATGTCATCTTCTGTCGGGAGAAGCATTGATTTGGTTCCATTATGGAGAAAACTAACCACAGATGGTTTAACTGTTGGTCCCTCTAAATGAACGTTTTTGGGAACCTTCCTTATTTGTGTTCTTTGTTGCCAACAGTTTGATGGGATGATTGATACTCTTGTGGCTGTAACAAACCTACTGGCAGCAGCCAGTTTGCTTAGCTTGGAATAAAGATTGGAAATAGATGAAACAACTAGATCGATCGACCTACTAGCTCACAGAGATCAAAAATGTTCTGACAGAAAGTTTTACCAATGCACTAACCAGAATGTAAATGAAGTATTTTTGAGCTTTTCTCTGAACGTTTTCCCTCTCCCTCCATTCTTAATGCTAGGTTATCTAATTCCTGGACCTAGTCCATCAATGTTCTCATCTCTATCTCCAACTCACAGGAAAATAAATACTAAAACATTCCTTTAAATCTTTGGTGAACCTGGTGAATGTAAAGTGTTGTCCTAGATTTTTCAGAAAAATCACAAAATGTTTTTCACTTGTACTGTTCGTGCCGTGCATTGAACCTGTATTTAAAAAAAAAAAGATCACAGCTATCATTCTAAGTGTAAGTTTTCACAGTACTAGCAGTCCATGAAGAGTGTCAGCTGGTGAAGTTGTTAAAGAAGAGCCTGTCCACCGGATGATTTAATAGTGTCTTGGTGAAGGACATGTGGTTATATAAACTCTTAATTATCCATATTTCTACAGTCTACTTAAAAACGCTCGTACCTGTGTACAGCCTGGGAAATATAGCGTTGATGCATCTGTAATCTTAATCATCTTCCCCAGAGGCGACATTTTGAATAAATTAAACCGTTGAAAATAAAAAATCTTTGATCCTTTGTTTTAGTGGTGGTGTTGTTTTTCTCGGCACCTCTCCTCCACCTCTCTGCTATTTATTTCCCAACACAGGACACCTTCACTCACCGTCAACTACATTAACCAGTATCTGTGTTCTCCCAGCAATAGCACTCCGCTGTTTTTGACACATGGCTAAATATCACTATGGCTGCATCGAGCTCCAGCTGTGACCCTGTCAATCAACATTGCTGTTTGACTAGTGGATGTGACCTGTTCAGTTAACCGGAGTTAATTAGCTAGAGAGAATAGCAATGGGATCAACTGCGTACGTGCGTTTAAGTTATTGCCCGTCAACCAGCCCCCAGAAGATGCCAGGAGTTTGTTATGTTCACTTCCATCATGATCACTCACACAAGCTCCAGTCCATCATCTTAGATAAGATGTGTGGGTTTATACCATCACATTATACGTAACAATATTCACATTGCTAATCATTGTAAGACACGTAGCAGTTGCCATTTTTCATGTAGCTGATAGTCTGTTTATGTTTTCTCACTTTATCAGGAAAATGTATTAAATTGATTACTTGTCTGAATCCAGACTTGTTCATTTCCTCACAGCCAACAGAGGAGGCAGGAAAAACAAACCTCAGGTTTCACCTCCCTCCTCTGTCATATACGGTCTGCTTTTCTAAAATGATGTGATTCCTAGCTTCTTCTTCTACATGTGAGACAGGCGGGGCTGTGCCCCAGTGGCCTGGATTGACGGGCATATGTAGTACAGTCCAGTTAATCTTTGTGCTCTCTCTTCTGCTACAGAGTGAGAAGACTCTTATATTTATATTTCTTAGGTATACAAGTACAGCTGCATAAACACAGATGATGATGATGGCAATCCTCAAATCATTTAGGATTTATTACTTTGTTAAGCCATTTGCAAATGTCAGTATATAGCAGTTGTGTTTCTGAGTGAAAGTCACATATTTTACTTTAAGACATATATGTCTGTGAGGATTCTCATTCATCCAGGTGAAGTTGTGAAGGTTTAGTCATGGCAAGACATAGAAGACATATAGCTAAATAGGCATCAAAATTGATTTCTTGGTCCACAGCCATACGAAACTGCTATTAAAAAAACGTCAGCGCATCATGGATAATGACGAACTGCCAGATAAAGAAACGAAAAGTGAACACAGAAGTGGAAGGAACTTTAAATGTCAGTCTTCATGGTGAACTGGAAAGATAGAGACACTTCTATTGGACTAGAATGCTGTGATGGAGTGCAGCGGAGTGTATCTCAAGCCAAACACAGTAATTACAGTTTTTTTTCTCACCTGGATAAGCTTTTAAGCCCCTAAAGTGTCCAGAATTTCTATCAAGATGGGACTCCTGCATTCAGAAAAGAATGTTTAAAATTGCAGAAGCTCAAAGATGACTTTATTTCAGATGTGAAGTAAAGCTTTCAGCGTTAATGACAAAGCGTTTAAAGGGAGAAATGTTTGCTTTTCAGCTTTGTATGGATGTCAAGACATTAATTGCTGGATTACTATCCAGATTTTAAAATGGCAAACCCAAGAATGCACTGTTTAACACAACAGGAGTAAAGCTGAATAAAGGTTTTTAATCAAACTTAAAATAGGTCATAGAGTCGTGGCAGAGGAAAACTCAAAAGAGTAACAGAAAAGTGCAACGGCTAAAAACAACAGGACAGCACAACAGCACAGTATTATATCTTTTGGTGGACAGAAATACGTATATATATATATCTATACAGAAATACGTATATATATATATATATATATATATACGTATTTCTGTCCACCAAAACTGTCTGGTCCACAACATCCTGTTAGTGTAAAACAAAGATGTTTTCTCCATTTGGGGGTTAACTGGTTTTGCAGCTCCATATGTGTTTTATTTGTTGGGCAACAGGCTCAAATGGCTCTTTTAATGCTAAAGGTTGCCGACCCCGGTGCTAGGCTGAGAAAGCAGAGATGGAAAAGCTCAGTGAAATGATCAATGAGTAGTACAGACGCCCAGACAAAGAGTGACTGAGGGAGATGTGGGTTTAATCAGCTGAGGTTAATCAAGGTGAGCGAAGCCACTTTCTCAGGATCTGGATCTCAGTTGTTATAAGAAAATATGAGTGAGTATAACCTGAGTATAAACATTATTAAGGTTTTCGAAGATGTAAGGAGTAGAAAGTACTGATATTTTTCTAGAAATGTAGAGATTAAAAGTAAAAAGTCGTCAGAAAAATAAATACTCAAGTAAAGTACAGATACCTGAAAAATCTACATATGTACAGAAACCTCTGAAGATTCATTTTTGTATTTTATTTAGGTAATTGTATATACCTGCTCAATTAGGTACAGCCATGAGACTCACTTTCATGACTGATGAAAGTTCACAGTGGACATTAGCAACATTCACGTACATCGTGGAATCAATACAGTGCGGTACAATGCAGAAAACATCGATATAAAAAGCTGCACAGATTTTCAGTAGTTTTGACAGGAATGAAGCTTATCCTGGATTCATTAATAAATCCAGGACAGGCCATTAAGACTACATTTAACTATTAATCAAGATGTGAAGTAATTACAGCACCATGTTATCGATCAGGGGCGGGGTCCGGAGGATCCATCTAGTCCTGCCAGATTTGAAAAGTTCACAAAGTTCCGTTAAAGGTTATCTCATCGTGTTGGCAGGTGTCTGCGGTGCACAGGCACTTTATTTCCCCAGCCCTCTATCTGAACCTTCACTCATATTTCAATCCAATTCTACATTTCAAAACTTCTCCCCTCCACAATGGCACCCAGCCTTTTGAGAGTGACTTTAAGAAGAGGATGAACTCTGAGCTGGGCTAGTCAAATCAATCTAGTCACGGTGGAGGACGGAGCGGTTCATTACTGGGAGGGCTGAGGAGCTCTCCGATCAGCTCTCTAATATCACTGTGATCCTCTTCTCTTTTCTTACCTAATTGAATTCTCCAGAAGAGATGCCCCTCAGCTGCAGATTTATCATATCCTGAAATTGGAGGAAACTAGCTCCACAAAGGACGTGCACTGAACATTTAATCCACTCCTCATGCTTTAATGCCGAGTGCAGTGGTGTCTGCACAACTTGAGTTATCCCGCTGTGGACCACTGGCCTTCAGAGAGGTGTTTAGAACGGGAAACGGCAGCAGCAGATGCATGCATCCCATATCAAGTATGCTGCCCGTCATGTACAGTGTGACCACCATTCCCAACAGATGGAGCTGTAATCTGTAATCAGAGTCCCTTAACTGCAGCTCATTGCACAATATGTCTCTTTGCAAATCTTTACTTCCCTCTGCTGCTAACTTTCTCTCTGCGTGCAGTGCTAGATATTTAGCACCTTCTTCCTTTACTGTCTACTGTGTAATGATAAGTGCCTTTGACATCCAAGATACAACAGTTGGGAAAATCGCATTTCAAAGACACCTCCTCTTGGAGGCGGTCGAATGTAGGACTCGATGTCTTGTTAACATTTCGATCGAGCGCGGATAAGAGGAGGCAATTGTGGAGGACATGCTGGAAATCTGCAGCGCGCATGTATCGATCCTATTCACCTGCAGCCCATAACCACACCCAGTCCAAGCTTCTATACAAATATCTTTAGGATAATATATATGCTCACATCCTATATCCTGGTTTGTTGTAGCTTATCCTGTCCTTGTCCTGCCATGCCCTACTTTTTCTTTCTTCTTTTTCTGTACAGTACCTTCCATTATATAAATATTAACCATATTTTCCTGGCCTTACCATTGTATGTGTAGAGGATGGAACGTTCACTCGAGTGATTATGCATGTCTCCAGATGGGCCGTATTTTTAAGTCAACTGCATATATCTTCTGTCTAAAGGTCCGTCGCATTTGCATGCAGTATGATCATTCTGGCAGAAATCCAGCACTATACAGTTACTTATTTGATTAAATATTATCATGCTTGGCAGGACAGTGGGCCTCAAAGAAGAGTTTGGGTATAAGCGCTGGCAGCAGCAGAAAGCCCTGTGAATCCCGCTAAGGTTTTGTCCTGATCCTAAATGGGTAGATGCGCCCCCCCGTTATCTAGTTTCTCCTGGGTTGGAGCATTTGAAAATCAGCCATCAGTGCGTACTATCAAAGTCATTCTGTTTCGTATATTTGAAGTAATTTCCATCTATTTTTAAATTTCTCCTTTATTTCAGTGTTTTGTCCACGTAATCATGTTGTGAAACTTGCTAGCCTCTCATTTTGGTCTAACAGATCTGGACTTGTTTCATCTATGATTCCCCATGTTCACAGCTGTAACAGGCAGGCTTTGAAATCAAGTATTTGATTTTGACGGAAGTTTTGATTGAAGCTTTCCAAACGTGCTGTTGGTTCCAAGTCAGTTCCAAAGTAAGATATAACAGTTTGAGAGCTATACACACCTTTATAATACGTAGCTGTAGCACACATTGTTATTTTATTATAAATAATGGCTCAGAGAAATGTCGTGAGGCGTTACATCAGTCATTTTATCTCACCGTTTTGGATTTGTGGCCCCAAGCGAAGCAGTTTTTTCTGACTCTCCAGATGCATTTTCCAGATTTGTTTTATTTGTTGTGTTTACGTCTTGTTCTGCTGCCCTCAAGTGGTGATAACATCTAGTTTTTGCTGCTTTATATTCTTAGTTGCAATGAAAACATAGCGGACTGACTGTACTAAATGTTATACATACATTTTAGAAAATATAAATGAGACACTTGAGAAAATGGCCTGTATTTAAGATTTGGCGCATTTAATGGCGTAATGATAGCTGTGGGTTGACAGTGTTGATGTACTCCGCTTATTATCCTGCGCAGATGGAGGTATACAGTGTTGAAAATGACATCCGTTGATTTGCAGATCCATTGCTTTTTGAGCTGCTGCTGAGTAACTCCAGTGCGGACTTAGCTGAATCCAGAGAGGATCATAGCCTGATGACACTTGGCAAAATGGCATACTAATTATAGTCATTCTCATTTTAGGCAGAAACGCTTGAACCTTTCAGAGCACGGACCAATGCTCCCACGATGTTTAGCCCTGCCAAATCCCTGCTGCGGATTGGCTGAGCCTGTCGTGAGCAGCGACACTCAGAGGCTTAGGTAGTTTGCGCTCAGGGTTGCATCGGCAAACTGGTGACACAGAACAGTCTGGGGGCAGCTGTGGTACGGCGTCCTGGCTGGGAATATTAGCAGTGTTAAAGCATTTGGAGCTGATGGCTCTGGCAGGACTTCAGAACAGCACAGCTTTCTCACACAGAAGTGAACCGAATGGTTAAGTGGCTGCCGGTTGCTTTCATTCCATAAAGAGCTGCATTTAGAGCTTCATATTAGACACGTAGTAAAAGAATGAAATCACCAGAGTCCCTAATACAAAGAGTTGCATATCCACTTGGGTCTCAGGTATTTTCTCACAATACAGTTGACATACTAGAGTTTAGCTGATGTTGATTTCTAAAAATGAACCCCTCAGTCTCACTCGCAGGTTGATATACGAGCTCAGAGCCTATAATGCCTAGAATGTAAAAAAGCCCATCGAAAAAAAATGATGGTCTGTGGATGTGTTACCCACGGCTCAACGAAACATGAAAACTACTGCAGTTTCCTCTGAGATAGTTAATAGACGTGTGCTTTTAAGGGTTGTAAAGGCAGCGGAGAATGTCTAGAGACATGCTGCTATATGTTCTGAGAAACGTAAAGAATCAGGACTTCCTATCTAAATAATGTTCACACAGAGACCACCTGCTCTAGCTGCTAGCAGTTTGGCTGTAAAGCCAATAATTTCCTCTAGGATCAGTCCCTGGGAAACAATGATAAGTAAAGCAATCAATTAAAACTTCATTTCTTCTATTTTATCTTCTTTTGTATGGAACTGACATTCCTTTGTTACACAACTCTCTCTCCTTCCATTTGTCGGTACGAATTATCAGTTGCACTTGCTAGAATAATATGCCTTTATTTTTAGTGCTCCAGACACTAGCCAATCAGAGCATATCGTTTTCAAAATGTTTAGCATCTGGTCAATTTTATTTTATGTCATATTCTGCAGCACAAACTGTCTGCCGTTAAAATAATTCACACAAATATTCATAACGTAGTAAAAATGTGCAGCGGATGCATTTGTTTCCGTGATGTTTCTATCTGCCAACACGAACACTGAATGTTATTATTTTTATGTTAACCTGCAACCATAAAAAAAAAGATTCACTGAGAATGCACATTCAACGATGAAAGAAAGGGGAAAGCAAATCGTGGAGCTTTCTCTGCTCCAACCATCACACGCACAGCACCTGCCATTACAATCTACTATCCAGCTCCTGTAGTGAAACTATGACATGTCCATCAGTGTGTCTAACTGTGTTCACACGAACACAAAATGCCTCAACAACATATACAGTTGATTATAAATACCGTTGTTGGAGCCATTTTATGAATCAAATTCTGACCATCAGATATAAATGTGTGGGCTTGTACCGGAAGAGGAAAAGCTTGCACATCTGTCTACTTGTGTGTGTGATTGCATTTGCATAGATATAACAGGCGTGGGTTTGTCTCGCTGGGCAAAACTTAGGAGATCATAATTTACAAGCTTTGAATGCCAAATGTCCCTCATGATTGGTTTGGAGGATGACTTGTTCCAGCCTAGTTGCTAAAAATGTAGAGTGAAACAGCTTCCTTTCTTTTTCTTTTCTTTTTTTTTACCGCCTCGCTCTGTTTCCTTTTCATATTTCCTGCCTCATCTCCACCATGCAGCTTGCAAACACTTATGAGCCATGCATTAAAAACACACACAAAAAAGAAACACAGGTTATCTGATTGATGTTAGGCGTGTGCTTTAATCTAGAAGAGTGCTACTTCACCACTGTGTCCCCACTCTGAAGTATTTGGGCTGTGGAAGAGTGCTGCTCTGCCTCTATGAAAACAGAGACGGAGGCAGAATGTAGATCAATATCCCAGGAACACACCAGAGACATTCTATTTTATTTAACATTTTCTCATTAAGGCGGTGGTGCGAGCGTTGTAGATCATCCCAACAAAGTCGTAAATCACAGACAGACAGCGGTATTGGAAACAATGGATGGAATCAGAGAAGATTACCGAGAAACTGAAGATTTTGGTGTTTATGATACTGAGAGCCACATGTATCTTGTTTTTACATTGTCACAGATGCCAGCTGGTGATGCTTTAGTGTAGAGTGGCATCAAACTCACATCATATCATGTTCATCACCGCACTCATGTCTTCGTGTTCAACACTGACGCATCTTAAAAAAATGTTATTTAGTTATAAGACGCTTTGGATTCCCTCCTGTGCTCTACACAGCGCTTTGCTTTGGTTTCACAGCCATTTCACTGGTTCAGTTTAGTTTCACAAAAACCATTGATATAGTTTGCAGACGTTTCCAAAGACAAAAAAAGTCTTTAAACCTGCTTAACAGGAAGTCAAGGACGGTAGCAAGTGCACGCTGTGCAGATAAGTTCCGTATAACACATTATGGCTTCAACTAGAAACACAGATGTCCTTCTCAGCATTTGTTGTCATGAAAATCTCATAAAGGATTTTTATATTGTCACAGGACTATTGTAGTTGTGGTTTCAATGATAATCACAAATCTCTGTCTCCTGTGGGAAGGTTCAGGCTTCTCTGGCCCAGACATAACCCCCAACTTCCCAGTAGATCCTGCTCACATTTGTTGATACATAATTAAAAAAACCACCACACATTATTAGCAATTGCAAAACAGAGAGCGGAGAGCTTCTCGGCTTCTTTTAGTCCAGAGTCAGGTTTGATGCTCTCTTAAATTCTGCCGGTACAGCTCCTCCCGTTTCTTGCTTTGTGTGTTGGCCTGTTAAGAAATGCACAGAACACGAGAGCAGGTAGGGGTTTAGTTTGTAGCCCAGGGCCACTTCAACACAACAGATGGTTGTTGCTGGGATCTGTTCTGTTTGGTCTCGGGGTGTTCTCCTCGAGCAGCAAACCACTCTGCCACCTAGTTCACATTGTACTTTGTTGGAGGCCATTTTACAAAGCAGATGGAAGGTGGCTGTAATTTCAGACTCCTAATGTCAGAGAACATAAAACAACGTATTATTTCCTTTAACTTAGAGTCAGAGAAACATAAATACATTTAGAAAGCTCCCTGAGAAAACAAGAAAACTAATTTGTTATTAATATCTGATAAAACTCTATAGAGTGCAAATACTTTAAATACGCATAGGAGAGACGAGGTAGAAGACTTTGATTCTAATCATGCTGTCAAGGAGAAAAACCTTACATCCCTTTTTTTCTTCAGCTTTAATCTCCTTTCTTCTGTGCTATTCAGTTGGACAAAGAAGCCGCTCAAAATGATTGTACTGTCGTCATCATTGTGAGTCTGGATGAGAGTCTCTACTCGACTGCCTGAATTATAGCATATCTATTACTTTTCGAATTATGTTGGTTTTATTTTTGCAGCGTTTTCCGTGTCCCTCCTCGGAGGATCTGTGAATAACAGGACACAGACTGAATGGCTCTGTATTATCGCCGCATCTTTGTTATTCCTCTGCATCTTTTCACAGCAGTCTAATCCACATGCATATTCAGTGTGCCGTGGACAATCAAAGGTTCTGAGCAGACAACATACCCAGGTCCGTGGGGAGGTGTTGTCTGCTTCCTCTCTGCCGTTTCTTGACAGCGGCTTGATGAAAATGGGGATAGTGCTAAATTATATCACAAAGCATAAAGCTGTGCTGCAAATGAAAACATTTTGTGCTCACATAAATTATACTTTTTTCCATATCACAATATTGCATCAATATTTTAGTAGGCTGTACAGCGTTGCTAGAATGACGTCCCATTGATGCAGGGACACACAGCCAGGCACAGTGCTTTGTATCTTTTGTCGCTGTAGAAGGGAAATTCCTGTAAAACTTTCCGAGTGCAGACGGACACAGAATAAAATGTGTCAAACACTGTGAGAACAGTGCACCAAGTGAAGTACTGCACGTTAGCTCTTTTAATATGATGGCAAATGGGCCAAATGAGTCTTATTTGAGAAGACGTTACGTGGCTGTGGAAAAACTGTTCATCATTATTTCTCTGATTTCATTTGCCCCTTTTTCTCATCAAGCATAACAAATGCATGTGTCCGTCAAGTTTCAGCTGAAAGTTCCTACCAACATTTTATCATGTTCCTGGAATAACACAGTTATGCTGAAAAAAGCTTTGCTTTTATTGAAATACCTAAAGTCCCCATGTTTCTCTTTGGTTTGCAAGTTTCTGAAATAATACATCAAAAAGGATTTTCTACTTGCTAAGGAAGTTATTATGAACTCCACCAATTTCAGATTACACAGATAAGCCGCGGCACCCAGCCCATCCCCCACACCAGGTGTGTCCTTGAGTAAGACACTTATCACTAGCTCCAGGTCTGTAGCTGCCCACTGTTTCCCCCAGGGAGATGGGTGAAATTGCAAACGGACACATTTCTCTGCATTGTACAGTATGTATGTGACAAATAAATTCACATTCACAGGTTTGCATAAGTGTATGGAAGTAATAAAAAAAAGATTTACCTGGTTTATGGCTTATTTTATATATAAGAGTATATTTTACATATATATTTTTTGTGAAATATTCCACCACAGTGAGTCATAATATTCCAGCTGTAACTTCACCATAAAATGCCTGGTGATGAAAGTTTATGTTTGAGTTTTTCTCCAGTTTACTGTCTGTCCTTGCTGGTTATGGGTTGTCCACATTATCTTTGCCTGGAGACCAAATCAATCAAAACGTCAGTGGCCTAACACCATATACAATATTACCTTTTACACTTGGAACCTTGTTTGCTCAGCTATGTTGCTGCTGTAACCATACAGGTAGCACACGACACCCCAGTGTTGGACCACTCCTATGTGCTTGCCCCCCCCCTCTCTCTCTCTCTCTCTCTCTGAGTCTGGAGCAACAGTGTTGTGAATAAGCAAGGGAAATCTGTCACGTCTGCCTGCATTAATGACTCAGCTTCCTGCCTTCCGAATCAGCTGCCGTCATTTAAACATTAATCTCAACATCAGCGATGTTACTCTGCCGGCGTGAAGCACATACACCTGCCACGCGCTTTTCAGCAGCACTTTCGCTTCTCGCTTACAAACATACATTCTTCTTTCATGCAGTTGTCGGCTTTTAGTGCCTTCACGGGGACAGTATGACTGTTTGATTGCATATATGAATAATAGACTACCCACAGTATTGGCTTATATAACAGTGTTACTCCACATGTTGCCCAGAGTTGCACCTAGACTCTTATTTATATTTACATCGTCTTTGACTTGCTTGTTCTGCATTTTTCCTGCATACATCCAACACCTCCTGTACACATGACAGATGTCCAATAGTGTCACGCATCCAAGAGTTTCAGGCCGCAAAATCCACCACACATATTCTAGCTGGATGTTAAAGATGTACAAATGCCTCCGCCTCTCTGTGGTATACACATAAGCTTTACTCCTCCACACTGCACCAGTAAGTGGATACTCTGTCTGTCACATGCAATAGTAGTTTAAGTGGCTCTGAAATTACCCGATTTTGTCTTTGTTTAGGATAAAAAAGCAGCACTGCTGCTTTCAACACATGTATGAGCTTACAGAAGGCACACTGAGCTGTAGAGTTTATGTGATCCCTGACCTTACTGATGATACATCCAGGTGTTTGCATCCATGATACTAACCTGCTATTAGGTAAATGTCTGGTGTTTTTGTCAGCTGCAGCTTTAGGTGTCAGCTGTAAGAGACTCACCCCTGGTTTGCACATGGCCTGTGAAAATAAAGACAGACTGCCATAAGATTTCTGATCTCGTTCAACAGAATGATGGAACAGAGTAGATTGAGTCGTGTGTCTGGGTAGGGCAGGGACAAATATTTTGGTATCATCTAGCAGAAGGGGTTTTGGCCCTGCTGAGAGCAAACCCACGTCGTGATACATGGTATGTACTGTAAAACTACAGAATGCGGTGCTGGTACTCTGCTCTCCAGCGTCATGGGAGGTGTCGACAGCACCTCTCCAGTTACATACTGTATCTTTAACTAGATACAAACTATTTGGAATGACACATATAAAAAGGGGCTCATGTTGCTTTTAGGAATGTTGGTAAAACAGTACATACCATAGCTGACTACCTAGACAAATGCCCAGGTCACAGCTGCTATAGTCCGATGTGACCAGATGAAACATCCAATACTGAAACGTTCAAATGTTCAAAAGTCTCATATTTTTTTCTACCTACTCTGAATCTCACAAACCATCTGCAGATGTAAATTCTCACATTATGTTCAGGTTTTTGTGATGTAACACTCATTTGTTGGACAAACATCCAGAAACCGCTTCATGTTCGTGCTCTCTTATGTTAAACTGCTCCCACCTGCCGGCTTTTATGAAGATTTGGCAGCAGAGTAGCCAACGATAAAGTCGTTCACTGTGGGGTTCTAGCAGTGCTGGTTGAATTTGGCAGACCCGTATCCTCCTCTCCAGTAAAAACAGGTGATGCACCCCGGAGCACAGCGCCCACATTACCGCCTCATCATTGTACACCAGATGCACGAGAGCCAAAAGGAGATGTTACCAAAACCAATTGCAGGAATGTTATTTTCCCGCTGTCATCATTTGAACACACAGCAATTAGGGAGTGATGAAATGTCAGTGAACTTAGGATGATTAGGTTTAAAACTATATGAACTGCATGTATTGAATATGGCCATGCTGGCGTCTCTGTGTAAGTGCACACTGCGCATGTATAGTTTGCTTCGTAGCCTCTTTAAATGAACAACCACTCAGACTCAGCTGTCATCCTGCAATGCAAAAAAATAAATAAATCCATCAGCCTTTATCTGAGCGATTATTGTGGTCATGACACTGATTTGAAATTTGACATTTAGGCTGAAATTCCCTTTTAGCGTTTAATCATATTTCCAAAACAAAGCAGTAAAGCCTTTGCCATGTCCTTTGCTACGTATCCTCATTTCCCCAGCTTAATTGAAACCGGTGTGCCCCTGCGTGTGTTGCCTATTTCATTTCCAATCCATAACAGACAAATAATTTTCAATCGCTCTTTTTCCTAATGCTAATTTAAAGACACAAGGGCCACGCCTTTTATCCCACCGCACAGAAAGACTTTTCCCCGGGAGTCTGATAGTATTAGCAGAAGTAAAGTCATCTGCGGTATTTATTTGGTCTGTCCCCCTCATGCTTCCCCTCACATAGATTAAGCTTCACAAGCTGCCTCTTGGCAATTAAATCTATCAGAGGGCAGCAGAGAGCGCTCTGTCAGAACTGCTCCAATAATTGCAATTTAAATGAATATGGATTCAAAAACGTTGACAACACACAGCTAGTTATTTTCCAACTTGGGACTGAAAAAAAAAGTTTTCGCTCATCATGTCTTCGGGTATGTTTTCTTTTCTCCTCGGATGAGCAGGAACCTCTAATTTACGATTCCCTTTCTTTCTGTTTACAGACACATAGAAAACTGGACTGGATTGCAGACTCTGAGAGACGTCGATATGGAGCTCTACACTGGACTGCAGAGACTGTGAGTATCTGATGTTATCTGGTTGGGAGACAAGTGGCAAACACACTGTATGTTAGAAAGACTTTGCACCGCTCCCTGTTTTCCATCAGGTTGTCTGCATGCTCGCTGCAGAGAGGCCAATCTTTTTCTCGCGGGGACGAGAGCAGTAATTTAGCTCAGAACAAAAGCGACTGCAGCATCACCAGCGACGCATCGGGATTGAATGTCCAACGCTTGCCTGAATGTGACACAATCCAGGCTAATTCTCAAAGTAGATGACAAGGTGTTAGGTTAAGCAGAGGGGAGAGCGAGCGAAGGGTGTGTTCAGATCCCTACGCAAGCCAGTGTTTAAACAAGCTTCTAATTCTTGACTGGCACACGCTGGTGGAACATCCCCTTTGCTTTGCATAGCCACTGATCAAATAATGCTAAAAAGCAGCAGGGAAAATTGAATTAGGAGTCCCTGCTGTATTTCTAAAAAGAAATCTCATCCCTTCACTTCTTAAAGCAGTGTTATGCTCTTTGCCGCTCTCCAACATGATGCCACATCTTTTACATTCCTCGTACTCAGACGCTGCCTCCCTATATCTTGTCCTTGGTTTCTCTGTCTGCAGAAAACCATATTCCCCTTTGTCCACAGTCAGAGCTGGCTTCTCCCCTGATCCTCTTGATCCTTCATCAAGGAGCCAAAGTGCAATATCTCCACTGCTAAATTAGCATTTTTCTCATTACTACTGCCTCTCTGCTGTTGCCTTGTCAGGGGACACAGGCTCCCCCCTCTCCCACGTCTGTTACCTTCTGGGACTACTAGCAGTGTGCAGGGAAGAGTTAACCCTAGTTACATCTCCTTAATTTGCATTTGACCTAAAGAATATAGAATGCAGATGTACGTGAGTAAATGAGTCCGAGGCAACGAGGAATTAAAACACCAACTTATTTAAAATGCGCGCACTGCATCCCTCTACTGTCTTTAATATTCTTTTCACATGTTTTCTCTTTGTTATAGCTGTCTGTAGGACAGACACAGACCTGCAAATTACCACATTCAGTTCTTTTTAAGAAGAAGAAGAAATTTATTCTGGGGCTAAACTGAAATAGTTCTGGAAAATTTACAATTCTTTTGATTGTACCGTCAATAGCTGTCAGTCTACCAAAGCAGTCTGGACAGTCTGCAATCAAATGCTAAAATAAAAAAAAGAAAAGGCCCGTTCACTGAAATCCTTCTTCATCAGGGTAATGACATGTCAGCCGGCAACAGTGAACACAACAGGTATGCGTGTGGATCCCAAGCTGCACGAGCTTTTAACTGTATCCACCATGAGGAATTAATCACGTGTGTTCTCCGCACGTCGTTAAAATCACAGTGTCATATGTAATAAATTATCTTCACGGCACAGAAGCAGAATTAGGGCGTGGTAAAGGTAACACACACACACACAGACACACACACACACACACAGTCCTCTTCACTGATCAATATGTATGAGTATTTAGAAAATCATGTGTTGTGCTTGATCTGAAAAAATTGACAACAGGTGCAAACAATGTGGATGCAGCTGTATTAAATGTCGATTTTACGTGTTTCACTGGTGTCTGATATGAAGAGTAAGGAGAAGAATATGTGCCTTGCACTGCTTCGCACTGCAGGTATCAATGAGCAGTGTAAATGCAGGAGGAAATCAGATTCAGAGCAGCTAAAGTCATACGCAGGAGACGCTAATAATCACTTTGAAGAATTACAACAGCAAAATGTCAGCTCTACACAACATGAATAGATTTCTCCTAAAACTCTCCGAGTCTGCAGATCACATCACATGTGTATATTAACATGAGCGGTGACGTGTTTGGACACATTATTTCATTTTTCTTTTGCATTCTACTGTCCCAAAATAACAGCAGTTTCCCGTGAGCACCTGCTTATTAAATTCACAGCCACCGCAAATCGCTTCCTGGCGTGATAGATCACGTTGCATGTATTCGCATTTTCTCTTTCCTGTATTTTGTGCACTGGAGCAAAAATGTCTAATTTTGCATATCTAGGAAGACAGAGGTGAAAGACTGTCCTCAGCATCTGTAGTAGATCAGCTGGCGCCTTTTTTGTGGGTATTATCACGTTTGCAAAGATTTAAGCCACTAAAATATTTGAATAAATCAACAAGTTATTGCCAGTTTAGGTCGGCTCTTTCAAAGTTATGGTAGATTGTACAATATAATATAATAATAATTTAGGTGGACTATTCCACAACACACTGTGTGCTAAAACCTGCAAGTATTTTTTTAGACAGCTGCCCTGTCACGTAACAATTTTGACATATCCATGACTCAATGATTAAATGCTTGCTCTATTAGTAGTCCAACATATTTAATATTTCAAATAATTTGAGGCCCAACTACAGCTAACTTCAGATCACTTGTCATCACGGCGATAAATCAAAGTTTACAGTCAACATTGTGTTCAGTGTCTCTAACACTGAGGAAATGATTACAGTTGTTGTAATTTCTTCTCTGAAACCACCAAAAGATCCTAAAAAATCTTGTCAAGGTTCTGGAGCCCGATTTTCAGAACATCTCTGTCAAACACGGTAGTGGAGTAATGTTAATTGGAACCAACAGCTGAGAATAATCAGCACACTGTGTTATGGGGCGCTCACTGATGATGTCAGTGACTTCTTTCTGGATTGCTGCATAACTAGTGTTATGGTGAACTACTGCACATGGGATGAAAAAGCTAGTCATCAAACTCTTTTTTTTACCATGAAGAACATGTGTTTGGTTTTTACTTGAACCTAAATAGTTTCAATTAGGAAAGAAGGGATGGTTTTCTTTAACAGATGAACGTATGTCAAGACGAGGAGCAGAAAGGCACATGTACAATGAAACGCAAGAACAAGCAAGTGCAAAAAAAAAATGGTTTCAGTGCGGCTACATGTGGTTTCTTCTGTTTAACTTGTATTTTCTCATTGTTCATTTCAGAACTATCATGAATTGCAACCTGAGGGTGATCCAGGCTCGAGCGTTTGCTCAGAACCCACACCTACGCTACATGTGAGTAAATATTCTATCTCTGACAGCCGTGTTTCCAGTGCCTTCAAAAGATTTATTATGATCAGTAATGCCTGACAGCTTGTAGTATATGGCTGTAGATGAGTTAGTGTTGAGCAGAAGATGATGCATTTGATAGAGACTGGCTTCAAGAAAATTGTGGCGCTGCCATTACTGTCGCAACAGCCGCACATCTTAAATGAGACATCCATTATTTGCCTTGGATAATTGGATTCCTATCTGCCCCGGTTCTTTGTGCTTTGGTAAAGCGACATGCAGAAGACGCAGTTCCATTTAGTCTGCACTCGCCAAATGGTCAATTTGTCCAGGAGGCCGAGCATCAGAGAGCTGGGCAAAGAGCAAAGTAATTTCTTTAACAAAGACTGATGTGTCACCATATGACAGCCTGTTATTCCCCAATTTTCCAGGAGTAAACACGGTGAGAAACTCAGTCACAGTCTTTTACCTGAACACACTGACATTTGCAATTTCCAGTTGTCGACTGAGAAGCAGTTTGGTGTCTCTTTTCGTCTGAGGATGACCGCTGTTAAGCTTAAATGTGTGCGCCTCACCGCATCTCTGCGTGTGTGTGTGTGTGGGAGAGAATGACAACTGGCAAACAATACCTCATAATTAGGATATTATAGCACTGAGAACTGAATCCAGTCTTGTTAGTGAGGAGGCGACGGGCTGATTTTGGGCGTCTGTGTGGTAACACTTTGTTGTGCAGTCTGTTCAAAGAGTTGCTATTGCTTGTCTGTCTCTCTAGGTGATTGGAATAGCTAATTGAGCTCACCAGCACTCAATGAAAGTTATTTGAATCCAGTTTTCAGAAGATGGATTTGCTAACACAAGCCTGAAAACAGACGATTGTAATTTTTATCTTACTCCTTCCCTTTTGCTAAACACAATTTCTGTGCAATGGAGACTTCTGTCGATAAAAAAGGTGCAAAATATATGAGAGAAAATCTGAAAAGTGATGATACCCTCTTGGTCTTTTGTTCTCACCCGTGGTGCGATGGTAAATTAGAGTGTGAAGTTCAAAGCCCTAGTTTGTGATTAGCAGTGCGAGAATTACCAGCTTGGGCCAATAATAAAATCTTGTGTTAGAGATTCTCGTTTGAAGGTCCCCTGTATATACTCAAACAGGTTGGTAAAGGTACATCAAATGAGTTTCAGTGGATTTAGCCACCGAGAGACTGACAGCCTGTGACTGACTTCTTCTGTGGTCTCGTTAATGCAGGTGGGCAGTTGCTAGGTGACACAGAGGATGGCGGTGTCAGAGAAGATTAATTATTATGCCTAAGCTTAGCCTCAGAAGGCCGACCTCATTGATGTCTGTGTCAGACAGGTCTGCTCAAAGCACGACCCATCAGACACTCAACCGGTCGCTCCTTTGTGACGAGAACTGAAGCCGTTCTCTTCTCCTCACATGTTTAGGCTGAAACGGAAACAGACTCGCACCCTGTTAAGAATTCACTCATCCTGTGTAATTAACACCAAGTCCAGCTACTCTTTTCAATTAAAGCTGCAGTACAATATGCACATAATCACTCTCTTCTAAGCAATCACAGCACTTAAACTATTTCTGCTTGGTTATTATTACGCCTGCATTATTGTCTTTTCTTTAGAACAGCGCCTAAAGTGCAGAACAAAGCTGTAACAGTGTAGCAGAGCAGAGCAGGGAGAGGGAGGATGAATATGTGGTGGAAATGAAAATAGGTTTTTATTGTCACTGGTACCACTGTACCGCCATAGTGCTTAAAGGTGATGTCATGATTTATCCCATGTGTAGGAGCTGTTTCCTTCTCTGCTGGATTTGAGGATGTACATTTATTATGCAGGACTGTTTCACTTTTGCTTACTGTCTGTTAGTCTTTATCCGTGAAGACCTTTCTGTTGTAACACTGACAAACAGTTTGAAAAGCACTCATCTAACCTCTGGCTTGTCCAAGTACGAACGCTGTGCAGCTAAAGAAGGTCAACCTCTAAAATTCAGCCTCTGTCTGATTACATTAGCCTGAGAGCAGCTATTTCAGCCAGCTGTGTAACACACATCCTGGTAGTAACCTTCAGCTAAGCTAAGGTCCAAACAAACAAGCGAGACGCTCAGACTGAAACATCGGTGTGGATCACCACATCACAACTCATCTATATTTAATTTAGTTTTCTGTAGCTTTGTTTATCTTCCTACTGGCGCTTGTCAAAGCATCGGTGCTGTCATTATAAAGTGACCTCTGTGGTCTAAATGTATTTTATTTGAGTCCTAAATAAACCTAATTAAAGTATAGCACATCCTGAGAGACTACTCAGCATCTACAGGATGCACAGGCTTAATGAATGCACCAGACAATATGTTCCCTGTCCCTATGTCCTGCTGATGTGTCCTTGAGCAAGACACAACTTTAGATGCAAACAAGATGCAAAACAACACATTTACATTTGAAACACCGGCGTAGCTGCTGCTGAGACAATTAGTGTTACAGTAAAAGAAGCCACGTTCCTGACTACATTGCTGCAGCCACTGGTCAAAGATCAAGTTCACTGCATCCAGACAGCAAACTAGACATGACACAGAAATCATCATGGGCGGTAGAGATGCGCCTAAGCAGGAAATACGTTTGTAAAGAGAGGACACTTCATCTGTAAAGTATTATCCACACTTCACGTAGTGTGAACAAAACAGCATTTTCCATCTATATGCTAAAGTCACAAAATTCTCTTTTCCCTGACCGTCTCTCACACGGTAAATGGAAACAGACTCTTGAATTACTTCTCTGGAGTCATGAATAATCCCACTGACCCCGTGTTTACCACTGCACAATGCTGTTATGTTTTTACAGTATGTGGGCCAGTGAAGGTTTTCAATAGCATTCAAGCCAAATAATTCTGAACACAACCAGCGGTCCGCCCATCCATCCCTGATCTGCACTGCTTATCTTGTTAGTTGTGACTGATGCCGAGCACACCTGTCAGTGAGTGAGAGGTGTGGCACACCGTGGACAGGTAGTCAGTCTGTCTGCCAGACTCTAATATTTACAGAGGCACACGGATACCTGAAGCAGAAGAAAAAAGATGCTCAGCTAGCCTGGCTCTGTGCAAAGGGAAAAAGGTTCTCCTATCACTTGGGGTCATTTTCAGAGAAGCTATGTTTCCTTATTTGTTTAAATCACTGTTAGTTCTCTCAGTAAATGAACAACAGATATTTTTAATTCAACGACATGTGTTTTATATTTCATTGACACCTAATTTTCCATTGCTGCCAGGTGGCATCACTTTGTACATAACGGCATGTAAAGGCATAACAAAGTGGACTAAATAAGTAAAACCTTTCAAAATTTTACCACAGTTTGCTCCCAAATTAAAATTCAAGTCACAAACAGGCATGTATCTGTTCTGTAAAGGTGATGAGTTTACTGCGTGGGCTGTCACAGAAGACAGTTTGGACTCTGTGGGGTCAGAAAAATACGTTTGTTACCATAATATCTCATCTTTCGTTATTAAGTTATTTCAAAAAAGTGAATGAGGAAACTTTTTTCGAGTCAAGTAATTTGCTGTAATAACGTCTCTGTAGGGTTTCAATCTTTAAAAACATCACTCGTCAAGTAAACACACATTACAGTGTTTGTCTCAGTGGCACCAGTGACTCAGCCACAAATCCCATCTCACCAGTTGTTGTGGCTGGAGAAAGTGATGAAATGGCCTCAGACCTCTTAAGTACCATAAGGGGACATTAAAGGAACAATCAGTAATATCTTGCAGTGTTGTTGCAGTGGATAACCGTGCTCAGTGTGAGGACTTACGCAGTTGCATCACTGGCTCCCGTGATTACAAGACCTGTAAACAAGCGGTCCTGTCTGTACTGGATATTTCATTTCATTGTCCAGACATCTGCTCCCTGAACACTGGAGAATGTGCGTCACCGAACTTAGCTCAGTACCGAACAATCTGGTAAAATGGCTTCCTTCCTGTTTGGTGACGGAGGAGGAGTCAGGTTTGCCACTGGTTTACGCCAGATATCAATGACTGTTGAAGCTTTACCTTGAGATTACGTCACTGGACTGTTTTGACTTGACACGCTGGTTGAACCCTTATTACATCATTTTTCCTGTGGCTATGACCATGTGAAGGATTTAATTAAACAAGCACAAGAGAGTAATTTCATGTCTCTGAGTAGCTGTAAATCTACATTAAATATAACTATTAAATAAACTATTAAATAAATGATATCTATTATGATACACACCAAACAATTACAGTTCACCGTTTCCTTTGTTGTTGTTCCTGCAGATGTTGTTTCAGAGCCTGAGGGAAGCTGTCATTGTGTCACTGGAATGGACCCTTTCAGGAGTTTTTTTTCTGCTACTTACTGAATGTGATACTGAGATACAAAGGGCAGACCTTGTGAGATGTCTTACATAACAGTAGTTGTATGAAAGACTACATTTCTTTAAGAAAGTTCTTTTCTGAGATCACCCACCCCCGCACACATGCACCTGGTGCCGCTGAAGGTTTAATCTGCACCCCTTTTATCCTGCACTGCCGCCATAGCAATAACCAAACTGAAAGACATGATCGTGAGTGTTACGGAGATTTATTTTACATGAATTAATTGTGTTATTTCAGCCTGCTCTATTTCAGTCTCTCCCGCGCTCTCACAGTTACGAGCTTCTCAGACTGGGGGATGTGACTTTGCTCTGCTTGGTCAGGCAGGCAGAGAAGGAAAAGCGCTGATAAATGGTCACACCAAGCAGGACAGTGCACCGGCAGGTTAAAATGCATCACTTTCACCTAGGCTGAGCATGTGGACATGCAGCCACAACTAGTTTTATTCCTCTTATACCTCTAGTGTACTTGACCTTTGTCTCTTTACATAACCTGACCTGCTTCGCTGGGACTTGTGACCTATGTGCAACTCGAACCCTGAAGGAATATTGCAAAAAAGGAAGCAAGGATATAACGCTAGACTAGTAAAAGAATAAAACAAAAAAGGAAATATGAAACGCTTAGTCTACAAGTCTCACATTCACACCATCTCTTTTCATGCTCCTAAAGCAGTCAAGATAAATTCAAAACTCATTACATCAATACAGCCCACAAAGGTTTTAAATGCAGTATCCTGATGGAAAAAGGTGGAGCAGGGCATCCATCGACTCCAGGGTCAGCGGTTCATGGACTGACTCCTCTTGGCCATATGTCCAACAACCCCCACTGTCCAGGGTTGCATCACAAAGGGCAGCTGGCATAAAACCTATGTCAAATAGATTTGTGAACCCCATGAAATAATCTACGAGAAGAACCGACCCTGGTCTTAAATTCCAGCCGATGGGGTTGTGAGACATTTTGGGGTCTGAAAGGAGAGGGGAAATCATTTGCCTGTTTGTCTCATAGACACGAGTCATGAAGTGATTCGTACTCACATTAACAAACAACACAACACAGCCACTAGCTAAGTGAGAGCCTTTTACTCCTCTTCTGCTGCTTCTACCTGTTTGGGTGTGACTCCCCTGTTTTTATATGCTACATCCGTTTCATGCACATTTATAATCCACACAAAGCACCAGGTGGAAATTGAGTCCATGGACAAAGGTGCCACTACGAGGTCCAAAGCTTTCAACCAATTTCTGACACCATTGTGTCCGGTTCTCTATTTGATGCCGCTGGTCAGACAGGCGTTGTGCGCCGTGCTTGTCCCTGCCTGGTTCAAATTAAAGGTCAGTGTCTGGATGGGGAAGCAACTCTTCTCTTTCTTTTCCAGTGCAGCAAGTGGAGAAGCCCAATAAATCTGGAGGGAACGTTGTCATCTGGGAGTCAGAAAGGTCACTCCCCACAGGGAGAGGGAAGTGGAGAAATTCTCTCTCATTAAATCTTCCTGACTACGTGTTTTGGTTTTTTTTTCTTTCCTAAATGTCACTTTTATACTTGGGTCAGCTGGCCAGCTTGCCTGAAAGCACCTTTAATTAGAAGTCTGACGTTTTTCTGTTTACCTTGTTGAGGCTTTTAAAATCTCTGCGTTCTCTTCCACATTTCTTTTTTTTAAGATAGACCTGCATTTCATCCTAAGAGCCACTCATTTAGATTGGCTGTTCATGTCATGCAGTAGCTTGACTGGGAGATAAAACAGTTACCCAGGCGACAGTCTCAGTAATGTCCCGACTGGCAAATTCATGGGCATTTAAAAATGAAGTGGTTAGAATACATGCTGAACCCTGATCTGTCTGCGTCAGGCGTCTTACATTCATGCTTGAGGCTGTTGGCTGAAGCTCACAGAAAGCAGGTGGGGTCCAGAATTATGGCTACAGGTCAAATAGATTTTATAATTTACATGTAACAGATCAATGTTTGAAATGTTTTGGAACGCTATAACTCTTTGGTGCAAATACAAAAATGGCCTGAGAAGAGAGTTGCCATTTTGAGACCAGACAAGCTGGTGAAATTCGCTGGTGAAGTAACGAGACAGATTTTTGCTTAACCTACACAAGTGCTTCATCGGAGGTGCTCAGATGTACTGTGAAGCTCTTATGCTGAGTGCAAGCATCGGTATGAATATGAAGTGGGAGAGCATCCATACGATGTTGTTAGGCACACATACTTTCAACATAATTACAATTCCTGGAGTCATAATCAGTTAGTATTTTAGGGTACAGACGTCATAATAAAACCATCTATTGTGATCACAGCTATGGTTGGAAAGAAGAAATAAAGCAGCTAAACAACGCAAGAGAAACATGCACAGGAGATAATAAGAAAAAGGAATTTGATACAATATAAAATAAAAAACTAAAATGAATTAACAGACATGCACATATGACAGTCAAGAGAGGCGGGAGACTGGAGCCTAAGAAACAACTCTATAAGGAAGTCAAAAACTATTTACCATGGGAGTAAGTGGAAACTGGAAGGGGTACTATAGCTTATATGGAAGAAAAGGGGGCAGACATTTATATTTTATTTAAAGTAGTAAAGATGGAAGAGATACAGTTCAAGGTAAAATCTGAACAAGTTTGAAAGCAGACATCCACATAATGTAGAAAACAGCAGCAACGTTAGGAAAATGATCCGAGTACAACACAAAAAAAGAAAGATGGCAGAAGACAAATGATGTGCAAGGCTGATGGGATAGTAGTATATAGATGTTGATATAAATACCTTGATCTGTACATGTACCCATGCCTACCTCCCACTGATAAGACACTAGCCTCAGACCATCTTGATTAGCCTCTAACATTTTCACAAGAGGAACATACTTCCATTGGTGTGTTTGGATTTCTGAAATTACAGCAACGCAGAACACAATACAACAGATATTTGACTCTTTTCAGAGATGTACTAGTAAATTCAGTGTTGCGGGCTACTTAAGTGTTTTTTCCTCTGTGGGAGTCATCGCGTGACTTCTGATCCTTTAAGAAACGCACAACGGCTGTTTATTTCTTCCTCTTCCATCCTTCCTTGATTTAGCATAGCTCTGGAGGAGGACTTCCTCCTACACTCAGGCTGTACCTCGCAGAGACCAGAGAATTTCATTTCCATTAAGAATGCATTATGATGTGTATGTGTGTGTGTACATAAATGTGTGCACGTTACATATACGGGCACTGGTTGCATATACTTGCATTGACATCTCTGAATCAACAGTAATTCAGCTGACATCACACTCTAACGGTTCCTGCCCACTCTGCTCTGTGTGGGCGCATCGCTGCTTTCCGAGTGTGCTAAATTGGAAGTTGGCGTTTGCTGTGCAGGTAAAGGTTGCATGGACTTGATTCCCACCCACAGGCCAGCCTGCAGCTCTGCTCTGCCAGCGCTGAAGCCATGTGACTGTGAGAGATATCTATTGTGGGGGAGAGGGGTGTGGGTGGTGGTGGGGGGTGTTAAGAGTACTTTAGGATCTCCCTCTAACATTAGATTTCATAGTAGGCCACCCCCACCATTTCTCAAAACCTCACCACACACAATGCACCACATGAAATCACTTCTCAGCGTGGGAAACAGACCGCGAGAAGCATTGTTGCTGCCGCCACTGTGTTGCTACAGTAGGTGAACCACACCAGCGTTTGATAATTCACGCTCCTTGGCTCTCCGGTTGGCTTGAGAGTCAGGGGTGGCTTAGTTGGGAGTGGGGGTAATGGATTTTAGCGCTATGTAAAAAGAAAAAGGGACTATTTCATGAAAAATGTGGGACAACACATTAGATGCGCCCGTTAAACAGAGCATATAGCGAGGCTTATTTCCCAGACGTGAAGGTTTGGGAGAGTAAACAAGCAGTTCAAATTGAATCAGCACATTCATAAATTCATACTGAGTTCAAATTTACATTCGGTCCTCATGCTCGAGTGCTTGGATGTGCGTGAGGCTAATCTCAGTGTAAACACAAACACAGAGGCTTGCCACCCTGTGATACTGGTGTCATGGAGCATGGTATCTGCTGGCTGTGTGGACTGCAGGAAGAAACGCTCCGCTGCTCACCGGGGCGACTATCTGCGACAGTTTGACCACTGGGACACTCTGTGGCTGTAAATGGAGCGCATGAGTCCACGCTCTAGGTCTATACTGGTGGTGTTTATCTATAGAATGAGCGGCGTGGCCGGATGGATGCAGAGCTGCAAGGGCCTCCCATGTAGACAGGTCCTTTAGGCTCTCACACGAAAAATGTCCCATTACAATCTTAGAGCTCAATTTGTACTTTGTGTTTGCATAAACAATGGCAGTCATCATGACAGAATGTTCCTTTATTACCATGAATGTGGACAAGGTAAGTGTTCAGTCTCCCAGATACCGACCAGTGTTTCAGTAAAGATTTCTTGGAAGAATGGTGTCCTGGTCACTTCATACTATTACTTATATAAACGTGTTTGACTGTATTTGACTCAGTACATGGTATTTTTTTAGACAACTGAACAAACTGAACAACAAAACAGGACCACGGGCCTCACACATGCCTCTCACTTTCTTCTCCATCTCTGTAATAAACAGCACAGTAAAATACTGTCACGTTTCGCCTTACCTATGTTCTTCTTCTGTAGGCTCCTCTTATGGGCTGCCGTAGACTGGCCCACAGCGTCCACTAGAGTACAAGAGCAGAGCTCCTGCGATTATGAACACTGATTGCCGCGGACAGTGTGCACTCACCCATAGAGAAGCTGTGGTCCCCCACAGGAAACATGTTCTAGACCTAACACTCTCAAGCTGATCGTACACAGTCGGCCCAGCAGGACGTTAATGAGTAAATGAGGTTCAACACCTAGCAAGCTAGAGAAAATGTTTAATGAGCTAGATATCTAACAGTAAGGAAACATGTTTGGTAAACTTTTGCACTGGTTATGATAGTACAACATTACAGAGTGGTCAAAGAAAAAGCCAGCTCGGCGGACACAGCAACGCTAAAGCTTCCTTAAGCATTTCAAGATAGCCAATCAATGTGAAATGTTTGATACTAGATGTCATACTGGAAAAAACAGACTAGTTTGATGAGTGCATAGTTTCAAAATCTGTGGCCAAAATGTACAAGCTTATAAATATCTAAGTTGCTTAGACTTTCTACCTACTAGCGGTCCATAATCACTATGCCCCAAAAATTGATGTTCGAGTGATGCGTGGCTGTGAAATGCTTCATGAACACTACATAATAATGCCTTACTCATTTTGCTCTAATTTTTTACATGGTTATTGAAGAATAACGTGGACTCTGATACAAGATCACAGGACTGAGTTAGTGAAAGAAAATCATAGAAAGAAGATACATGGTCAAAAGACAGACGGAGACAGGCTCAAATCAAGCCTGAAACTGACAGAGAAAGAGAGAAATTGGCTGTGAAAGAAGACAGACAGAAAGAGATATTCAGAAATAGAAACTGTGAGGCACAGGCCACAGTGGATAATAATAGGCAGAGAAAAAAAAGAAAAGTTAGGCATGAAAGCACCACTAAGGGAGAAGGAGGCCTTCACCTCGAGGCCCATTCAGAGAGACAGTATGGTCAGGCTGTGCGAGCGATCTATATACATCCATAATCACAGCACTCTAACTGAGCCTAATACTTTATGACGGCCGTGCTGGTCTTGAGACGGCTGTGGGTGGTTGCGGGTCGTGGCGAGCCACAGGAATAATGACTTCAGTTAATCTGCACTACAGGACAGTCAGTCTCATGGGACTCCATGTCAACTGGCGTCGTCGGATCAATAGCGTCTGTAACACTGAACTTTCTCCTGCTGCCTCCAGCTGAAACCTCCCACTGACAGTTCACTGCATCCTAACCCTGCTGCATTTGCTTTCCTGACATTGCTTTTTAATCTCTTGAGTGTTGAACAACCAAAAACAAAAAAAAAATGAGCTTTCTTCACCTGAGCCGACAGAGGAGCTAAAAATAGTAGCGGCTTTCATCTTGAAGAAAGATTGGTTTTGGGTGGTGCGCGGGAGCTTGTCTGCGGTCGTCCGTCCTCCCAGCCAAGATGATGGAGTGCTTTCAAGTTGTGGTGCAGGGGTCGAACATGCAGTATCATCATGCTGCACTCTCACAGCGTTGGCTAGCTGTGTGTCTGTCAGCGCCTGAGGAGCGGCAGCAGCTCTTCTCTGAGGCAGCCAAATCCCACAGGCCAGACAAGGCTCTCTGATTCCTGAGGCAGCACTTCCCTCCGCTCACTTCCACCCTCTTCGATCCTCCCACATCACTCGCTGCTCACTCTGCAACTGACAGACAGTTGTCTGGCCGAGGCTTGACATTCGGTGTACACAGCGCCGAACCCTCCGACACAGGCGCTGTCAATCAAACGACACCGGAGAGGAACCCTCAGATGTATTTGGACAAGAGGATGATGATTTCAGCTGTGCAGATTGCATGGAGAGGAGGATCAGGGCATCGCTCCCTAGCCATGTGGCTCTGCCACCTGTCCTCTGGATGGAGCCTGCGGCCTCTCGTACACCGATGCTGTGTGGTGCTGTGAGACTGTGGCTGTGGGCTGATTTCTCTGTGACAGAGACAGATAGAGGAGAGTGACTCTGATAATGTGAAAAAGGAAATAGTTTCTTCCCTTCTGTGTATCCAGAGAGGCTGATAAGATGACTGTTTGGAGCACAGGCGTTACAGTCCCTTTCCATCGCCACAATTCTCTGCTGGAGGATGTTCACAGAATCATAGATTTCAGCTTTAATATAAAAATCATTTTGTTCCCGGATGCACAGCAGCATTTTACCAATACTATTTTGGCCAGAATCATCGCATTTGTAAACTGAACAATTAACAATTAACAATTTGAAAGAGCATAATTTTCAAAATGTCAGAGCGAGGACTTTGATTATAACCCTACATAATCAACAAGTCTTTATGCGCTGTTGCACTTGATGACAACCGTTGTGACAAATTTACTCAACTGTGCTTAAATAACATTAATTTGGTAAGTTGGCAAAACAACAAGAAACAAACTGTTAAGTTAGAAGAAATAAAGAATCTGTCTTTTTGACTGCGATGATTCTAGGTGGTGGAAGCAGCCAGGTCGGCAGCTGTCGAAGTGTAAATAACAGGTGTACTGCATAGACACAATCCCCCCACTAATTTCAAGTCATCATTTAAAAGCTCTGAATTCAGGCCTCAGTGAGTCAGAGCTGTGAGGTAACGTGAAACAACGACATCACAGAGCTACCGGCTTTATTCTTTACCAGGAATGAATCAGAACGCTGTAAGGTCTGCCCTGCCAGCATTACTATCAGCACCATCACCAGAAGCATTCGTCAGAAACTGTGTTCAATTTTCATCTCATCAGAATCTACATTCATCGAATAGCTTCCCTCCAAAAGCTGAACTCTGTGCATGTGAACCTGATCAGAGGAACAAGCAGACACGTGGCTAAATAAGAGCACAGGGCTAGAAGCTTTTGATCTGGATCTAAAATTTGATCTTAGCTTTTCTTAAAAAAACATATCAGTTACCATCTCTAGAATCTGTGTCTGGTCTGAACTTCCCGCTCGTGTTATTGAACATCTTTGCATATATACATCAATTTATTCAATAATTTTAAAAACACTAATTGGAACACAGCGAGAGCATAATAAAAATATTAAAAACCAAAAACTTCTTAAGTTTTAAGCTCCAGTAAGAGCTTCTACTCGCAATAGACACATAGAGATACTCATCTCCACACAGAGAGGCCACGGCCAGCTGGTCCAAACATATGAGCAGCAGTGAGGGTACAGGGCCCACAACACCAGGTTTATAGAGACGGCTGACATCAACATTATCAGGATAGATCATTAGACAGGACATTGTGATCAGCCTTCAGACATAATCGTATTGTCGCGACAAAATCTGAAATCCAATCAAATGAAGTGGGCCCTCAAATTTCAGCAAAGAGTGTATAGATTTTTGAAAGCAAGATAGTTTTTTTGCAGAGGAGCTGTTACATTTCACAGAAAAAAAGCAGTATTTGAGCCTCATTGAGCCACAGAGATGAGACAGCACCAGCGAGTGATAATTTTCAGAGGTGCTAACTCCCTGCCTCTCTCCAAATGTCTAAAAGACTCTGAAGTGATGTTAGCAATCACAGCTTAAGACTCACTGAACCCTTTGATAATCAGTAAAGCCTTCTCTCATAAATGTCACCACGAGTCTACTGTGCTGCACACATGCGCGCGTGCACGCACGCACACACACACACACACACACACACACGCACACACACGCACACAAACACACACATTGTGCTGTGGAGACCACCGTTCATATCAGAGGGTTTTTATTGCATTTCATTTACTCCTGCTTTCTGTTTAAAAGATTTTTTCATCATCCGCAATTTGATATAAAATTTGAAAGAATACCATTCTTTGAGATCAAAGCAGGTTTGAGAAAAAAAACGTTATCGGCATTTCTTTATTTCCTCTCCCTTATTAGAACCGAGTTTGTAACACTGATTGCTGTCATTAATATTATTGGGAAATGATTACCTTACTATCATATCTGAGATCAGTAATGCTCCATAGGGATTCATTAAATGGGAGGAGTTCATAGTAATTAGCATTAGCATTATTTTCTATTGTTACCTTAACATGCTTTATTAAGTTGTCTGCATATGTTGATGGTGAGCACGATTTCCTTTTTTCTGGCAACCTCTCTGGATATATATTCAACTAGCGTTTTTGTTTTGACTGCATTTCCTGTTTAGCCTACTCACTCTTTTGTGTCTCATAAACGAACTGCTCTGTCTGTGTTTCAGCTTTTGATATTTGACCAAGTTTTCCAGGTGCAGAATTAGAGCAAACCGTTTGCTCTGGCTGTAATTAAATCTGTTCTGCTAATGATCCAATTAAATCTGAGGAAGTTAAAGAAAGGCTATGGCACTTTAATTATGTCAAGTCAGTGAAGAGTAAAACATTGGCATAGCCTTCGTTGGCGTCACAGTTGGATCACTGGCTAATTTATCCTGGAGAGGACTTCTCTGGCCTCTGGTTTGAATGGTGTTCTTATGTGATAATACAAACTGGCTTCACAGCCTGAGGCAGCTTCCTACTGTGATCTTCTGACTAATCCTATACATGCTCAACATCTATATTTTTATGAACTACTGACTATTTGATCACACAGTCTCTGTTATATAGTTTATAATCCGTCTAAAAAATGGACACAGGAAAAATAAATCATAAGGGCTCACAGGAATTAAAGAAATGTTAGGCAGTAATCTCCTCCTAATTGTTCTGTTTTTATTATTTCCTAAAGAAATTGACCCCTGAAGGAAACAACCAGCAGTGGGCTCCTGACCTGGAGTTCTCAGCATCTATTAATTGCATTTAACAAATGCAAAAAACAAATAAAGCTGAGTAGGTTTTTGCGCACCCTGCAAATATTTGCTCAAAGTCATTAAAAACATTTATTTTGTACTCGCTCAAACATAATTTTGTGGCATCATATGTGATGAACCAAAGTTTACAAACCAAAAGCTGAAGCTATTATAGCAGTAGCTTCCATGGAGGCCTGTCTGTACATGCTCATGTAAAGATTATACCTTTGAAACGCCAGAACGTTGTCTCTGTGTCATTGCATGTTGTCAGGGAGCAGTGCTATGAGCACAGTCTCACGTATATGGCTGTACACTCCTGCAGAATTTATTGTACATTGTCATTTTGTTTCATAAGTTTACCCTTTTTTATCAGGCTCATTTCCTCCTGTTCTCTCTGCTTCCTCCTCACCAAAAGTCCCATTAGTAAGCCTATCGTTGTACAGTCGCTGCATTTAGAGGCACAGACACAGAACTCAGCAAAGAAGCACAAAATCATTCCTAATAGGGTGTTTGGCAGAGTGTTAGCCAATGACCTAGGGGCTGCTGGGAGGCCGGGCTGTCTGAGCTGCTTCTATCAGTCCTGGATCTACATGGCCTGTGGCCCTGTGTCTCCAGTGAGGTGATGGGAACTAAGACCCCGACAGCCCCGGCTGGGTCAAGGTGGATTCCTGCTGTCTTAGACTCACAGGGATGCCCGGCTCGACGCCAGCCACGTCACCCCTGCCAGTGTAACACTACCATCTGCCCCTGCTCCTCCTTCCGCTCAGCCAGCCTCGTCAAAACAAGTCAAGATGGCAGCCCCAGGTGGCTGTGCATGACAGCTACAGCAGAGCGGATGGCGGGAGATGCTGAGAGCTGCTGTGCAGTAGTGGCAATCATCCAGGCTGGTGTTTTACCATATAAACACCTCGACACCTTCTACGCTGAGGGACGGTGCTGTAGGAACTTGCTGCCTTTTCCACCAGACAGACCCTTGGTTGAGGGGGACTGGCAGAATGCCTGCACTCTGCAACATGAGGGAGTGCTGCAGTTTGACGTTCAAGTCGCTGTCTGTCTGTCTGTTTATGTTGGATGTTATTTAAAAGGTAAAACCTCAGTGGTCTCTGGACTGTGAGAGCTTACGTGAGATAAATCAATCTTTTAAAATGTGTTTAAATTCATTTGTTCTTTGAAAATGTAGCCTTTGTGTGCTTCTCAAACCTTTTTCCAGCATGAAATCGTGGCTGTATAAAAACACGACTGTGCTGTGAATCAGTTAATATTCTACATGTTCCTGTTAAATAGTTGATTCTGTGGGGAAATCTGTAATAAGAAGCATACTAAACATTTACCGTGTGTTTAACTTTAAGGGGTAGGGCTGGCTCCAGCTCAGCGACTTTGTAATTTGCATTCAAATTACAGAAAAAATAATTGTCTGGAGTGAGAATAGGCCTGCATTGGTATTTAATTTATACTGGATGTGTGGAGCATTGTGAGCCACTGAATCAGACCAATAGGATTGGCAGAAAGAGTTAGATTAAATTAGTGAGTAATTTTCTATATGATTATTAACTCACACAAATTAAACGAGTTGTATAAACCAAAACAAGACATTTGAAACTAGTGGAGTGGGCTGTGGAGTGTGTTCAACCAATCAACAGGTTAGAAACTGGAAATCATGTCGTGGCTATTACTTGTCACTATTACTTAAATACACACATTTATTGCGGTCTGGTACCAAATTCATTTCTAAAGGACACCACTATTCATGAATAATGTTAGAGTTGAATGCTCTACCTGGATATTATGAGTTTTAGCTGTTGTTATGATTTCCTGACATTGTTCACACCTAAACCTTTGGCAGACTTTAGAGTCGCTTAGTTACTGCACTAAAGAGTGCATGGGAAACATGTTTGCCTGACTTAATCTAAAATGAGCATGTTATAAAGTATTATAAAATATCAAATAATATGAATGGCTAGTTCCAAAGCTCCTAACACTTAGTCAAGTATGCATCACTTACTTTTAAAAGCAGAATTAGGTGCATTTGTGGAGTTGTGCCATGGGTAAGCATATTGGTGCTTCATTACACAGCGCCATGCCAAGTTTGTTTTGGAACAGATGACATAAAATAGTAGAGAAGGTTTTTCTACACTCATCTAGTATCAGAATGTCACTGTGGGTTGTGTTTATAACATTATTAACACAACATGAAAAAGCACAACAAGCGAATTCAACAATACATTTAAACAGACATTAGTCTGGGTCAGAAGTTTCAGGAGGTTTCTCTATCTGTTGAATTTCCTTGTAGGTGATGAGTCATTATCGTCTCGTCTTTTCATCACACATCCCTCTCTGTCTTCCATCCTGCTCTGCCCCTGTCGTGCTCAGCTGGATTTTAAACCCACGCAGCGTTTCCCTCTACTTCCCTTCTTTCTTAAACCATTTCTCATTACTGGAAACGCAGAGGAGACACCACTTGGCCAAAGCTGCACTGATGTGTGATGCATGGAAAGGTGATGGTGTTATTGTTGCAAGAGTGCAGTGTGATGAAAGGATAAATGGATCCTCCAGGTTAATGGAAGGAGGCGGCCCAACGTGCAGCCCACTGAGTGGAGCCAGGTCTAACCGAGCCGGGAGGAAAAGCTCTGGCTGGGCAGTAGAGCTGTTTTTCATGTTCTGAATGGCGCCGTGCTCATTTCTGCCAACGAGACTGGGAATGATTTGGATGTCACCTGCTATGGGTATGCTTCTGAAACATGAGGTCCATTCAGCTGAATGTATAATTGTCATTCATCTCACAGCCTCTGTGCTGTGCTCCTTCTGCAGAGAGGCTGCAGATGTTAGACATGACAACTCAGGTTAATCTGACAAACAGCTGCTGTTCACTTAAACCTCTTGTTAAATTAATTGACCATGTTAACACTAAGACGCTCTTTTAGCTCATAAACATGCAGGAGAGAGGAGACATTTGATTTTATTGTTGTCTGTCATCTCTTCAATAATCATTATTGTTTTCACTGTGGACTACTGAAATCCTTTAAACAGTTCCTATTTAAATTTCCACTGGCATCACTCAGTGACATGACTAGCATGCACAGTTATTCCAGCCACTTTAATCTGTTTTTATTATGCTTTTATGAGCATTATTGTGGAAGTTGGTCATGTAATTACTTCCAATTGACTGCCTCTGGAATATTATTCATTTTGCAGTTCCTAAGTGAATTTTAGAAATTGCCTCGTGTCGGGGTAATATCATTATTTCTTTAAAAAGAATTCCAGAAATGCTAGCTCACTAGAAATATTTCAACGTAGCTCATTTTCAGCCAGCTGTGATATTGTTATGATGGTCTATGTGAACAACTTGTATGGCCTTGTGTCACTACTGCTACCTATCCGTTCACGATGTGATCACTTACTGATTTTATTTTATGGCAGCATTTCCATTAATTTGCATCACTGTTAAGTAAGTGGGGCGTTGGGAAGTGGAGCGTCCTTGAGGCCTGTGTTTTTGAGCTCTCAAGGACAAACCGCTCTTTAGATACAATTGTTATTTCTTTTTTTTATTAAACAGAAGGAAATAAGGAAGGGCCTCATTTCATGCAGCAGATTCGTAAAAGATGGGTACTTACCTGACACTAAGGATCACTTGCTCTTGCATATTTTTTAGAAGTGTATCACTATAGAAACAAGAAGAAGTCATTTGAGGATGGAGGAAAAACAGCTGCCGTGCAGTGTTCCCCTGGACCCCACCCTTTATGTGATAATATTATTTATATGTACTATATGTGTTTTATATCAGTCAGTTTCTTTCTCCTAGAGACAATTCAAATCAAGCCAAATCTAATTACACAATGTACTCCACTATTTACTGCAATTTGTCTCCCGGTTTCCACAGTAACCAATACTCATACCGTATCTTAAGATGTATCGAGATGCTACACTACTCAGCAGACAGAGGGAAGAAGGAAATGAATGAAGACTTCTGGCACTATGCTATGTTGGCAGTGTGTTAGCCTGGCATTACATTCCTGATAGAGGCAACTAAAAACAGGCCTCAGCAGCTGATGCATACATTCATTATCTCATAGTGCATTAATATGATTAGAGAGGGACAGTTGCTGCTGTGTTAATGTTAGACATAAACCATAAAATGATGAAAGTGTAGGACTTTGATATAACTTCCAACACATGACACATTTCCACATGGTAGACTCCAGTAAAGAAATATTAAAAGGAACTGAATGGAGGGAACCTGGGAGTGGATTGAGTTCATCCTAATGTGTGAATTACAAAAACAGTTTGTTTTACAGAAAAGACACTGTCAACATCCAACATGTAATTGCAAAGTCCAGTGGAAATCATGTGCATCATATTGTGAATGCCTTCTTTATTGTGTAAGCAGCATTTAAACCCTGGTGAGGAAGGTGAACAAAATGATCATTTTCAAAACTATTCCTCCTGGGAAAACAAAAAACCAGGACTACTGCAGTCGCTCACGTTGCAGCTTCTGACAGCAGCACTGTTCCACATCTATCAGCTATTTTCACTTAGTATTTAAAAGTGGAGATAGATGAAGATGAACATCCCCTCCGGTGTTTTAAAGAGTTGTGTCCATTTCCTTGCACCTCCCATGGTTGTTGCCTCTGTTTTTAACAGGGAGAAACATCTGGGGAAACTAGGACTGAGCCTGTGGCTCAATAGAAATGTTTTAATTAACTGAAACAATGTTTAATCCAATCCTCGGGACAAATGGGTGCAGCAGAAAACCCAGTGTTGCACTGAGGTCTGGCTTCACGCTTCAGGATGAAGTGGATTTGGACGCAGGCTATATGAATGCCTCGATGACTTCCCCCGAAACCTTTGGATTATGACTAAAAAGCACTCAGCTGGTCGGGTTCACAGCAAAGGATTTATGGAACTCTGCTTTGGGGAAGGTGCCAAAAACACACAATCATCTTAAATTCCTTCCTCCAGACTATCATTATGTCCTCCTTTACTGGGTGTAAATTATTAGAAATCAGTCATCTCTGAAGTCACTCCACAATGATTAGCTCACAAGAGTATGTGACTGTATAAACCAGGCGTCATGAAAGATTAATCACAAGTAAACATCTTAAGAAATGACAGCATCATATGTGATATTTAAAATCTGCTTTTACTGCACCGGAGCAAAACTAGAGCAGGACACAGGGCGACTCTTCCTCCGAATAAAAAAGACAATCTGCGCTCTGCCCAGTGTCTGTGTGCTCTCACAGCTCTGGCACCACAGCGCAAACAGTCTGTGACGCACGGCCTTCATCAGAGATCGACATGAAGATGTGCAAATAAAAATATACCGGCTCATTATTCTTTTAAAGATCTGCTCACATGTGAGCACCCTGGGTGCAGCGGTTTTCTGGCCCTGCCGAAGTGCTGCTCTGTGCAATTGCCTACTTTGCTCATATGGATGCGTCAACCACCGTATATAGTCACAATTACCAGTGGCCCTTTGACATCCAGCATAATGGTGATGTGGCCCGCGATGAAACTGAGTTTGACACCCCTGTTTTACAATGTAGAAAACAAACACAAAAACGAAATGTGTTTACTATAATCACGCTCTGTTGAGTTGTTTGCTTGCTGAAAAAGTAACAAGGGAGTAACAAGGGCCGGAAGAGAGGCTGAAAAGGTTCTTGCAGTCATCTGAAGAGAAATTCTCCCAGGTGTCTTTATTGGTATTTTAATCAACTCCAGCATTCTATTGATTTCAGCAAGAGGCATTTCATAAAGCAGCAGGCCAGAGCAGGTTGGCAGTGTGTACTTTTAGCTGAACAAGCAGCAAACTTTTCTCCCTGGGAACCTCGAGCAATGGTTCAGCATCAGAAAACTACACCAATGTTTCTCTCCCCGCCTTTAGCTCCTGGAACAAGGACGTATCTGCAGCTCAGCGCCTCTTTCATCTCAATAATTAACAGCTCCAATCAGAATTCTGGCTAAAAGGCTCAAGTCTACCTGTGGCAGTGTTGTCAGCCCTGTAGCTGTTCTGTTTCTGCTTGTCTCGTTAGATTAATGACAATTTTCATTACATTACTCAGTCTATATTAACATCTACATCCCTATCTGGAAAAATAATCAGAATAGTGGCCTAAAGGCTTCGTTCTCCTGTGTCTTGGAATCTTACTCACATCTCCCTCACAATCAGCAGCACAGGCTGATGACTGTGAACAATATTGTCTTGCATTAATTACACTGATTAACTAAGACCTAAGTTGATATTATGGTGATATATTCTGGTCAGTAATGTCTTTACAATAATAGTGCTAACCTGACTTAATGACTTTGAGTGTGAGTGTGTGAGGTGCAGCTGCCTCACATCCTCTTTCTCATTCATGTTACTGACCCTTTCCATCGACTAATGCAGAAATAACGCGAAATGCCTTTTAGAGATTAAAATCAGCCAAATAATGCAGCTACTAATTTGTTGGTGTTATTATACTGATAGCGGGATTCATAAAAAAGATACTGAAAAGACTGGATTAAGCCCTTATTAAAAGTAATCACTCCTCATCACTCACAGCTGTTGTTGGAATAAAACAGATATTATTATGATGTTATTGATGTTATGAGTCACTATTGTTTACATAGTAGTTATTGGGCTCAAGATAAATTAATCTATTTTAAAATAATGAAGGATTGAGATATCACATTTTCCCTGGTTGATTGTAGTTTATTATTTTTGATTGGAAGGACCCAAGCCAGTTATTGCTGCTGCTCATTCATTCTACACAGAAAAATCCCAGAAATGATTGTATTTTTTGCTGATTTTTAATCCTCTGTAGATGATTCCTGTTAAGTATCGCCCTTAAAATTAGACACTGCACCCATTACTTTGAGACATATTTTGACATAGTCATTTTAAGCCTTTGTGCTAAGCTAGGCTAACTGTCTTCTTGTGCAGGATTTGTAGGCGTCAGTTTTCTACATAAATCTCTGTTCCAATCATCAATGAAATAGCTACATCCACAGTGCAGATTGGAACAATGAATTATTACAGTTTGAAGTATAATAACGTTGTCAGCTATCTGTGATCTCTCTCCGAGGCAATAACAGTAAGTGGTTAGAATTAGGTAAAGTCATTGGTGAAGGTGATACAACCCACAAACGAGACAAAAGACAAACTTCCGCCAAAAGTTGTATAGTATACAGAAGGTAAAGCTTTTTAGATCCACCGAGTTTAAAATCAGCTTGAGCTTATCATGCTTAACTGGAGGCACGTCTTGATGATATGGGCATATAAGATTATGACGTCATGTGAAAATTTGAACATTGCACACATTTACTGTAGAGGTTGCAGTGAAACCACAGTATTAGTATAGAATACTATACTACACAGCAGCTGGACCCGTTAGAACAGCTGAGGGATGTGTAGGATACGTTTCCCATGGGTCTTTTGATAGTAGATCCAGTTTCACGTTATTTAACCCAGTTGGATGTGGAGGCGTAATAAACAGGTTTTAAAGCAGATGAGAGGAAATTCTGCTGCGGGATTAGCACAACACATGCACACGTATACCACAACCAGAGGATTTCTCTGAGATTAAACAATCGCCTATTTTTATCCCTCTTCCCCAGAGCCAACCTTACCTATGCTTGACGCAGATAATACTCTCGATTATAATGAAGTGGTGGCTGTTTGAAGTTTCTACTTGGCTGTTTTGATTAAATGAATTCCATACGGTACCTCCAACACAATTTCTGGAACTCCCTCCCACACTTTGTATCTTCAGTGATTGAACTGCCTATAGAGGGAGATTTAAGCACATTCATTCTACTTCTTCTATCAATAAAACTATACAAGCATATAGTGCCTCACTGAAGCTCACTCATCATTACATCCCACGCTGTATTTGATTATAAGTGCCCTGCAGTTTGTCGTTATGCCAGATGTCCTAACAGGACATGCTGTTGGACATGCGTATTTGTTCAAGGAGTATGTGGTTCATGCTAATAATTCTCACATTTAGTAGAGCGTCATCAGACAGAACTGATACCTGGACAGGCCAAGAGGTAATTTGTGATAGGTGATTGTTTTCTAGCCGCGGACTAACTGGCTGAAGTGGCTGATGCTGCACTGTTGCTTTTAGTGTAGAGGCAGAACATGTATTTAATGTGTAACCAGGGAGCTGTGTAAAAATAAAAGCTTGATTTGTTTGCAGCAAATTATAATATGTCTAATTACAGTGTGTCTCACATTTTGGCATTAATAAATCACCTCATTGATTTTAATTTGTGTAGCTACACTGAGTTGTCCATGTGCCATTGTGCCAAAACAGTTGGCATTTTTTTCCCCTGAAAGACAAATAAATATAGTTTTATACGGATTACATAAAAAAATTGTTTTTTATTGCCTACCCGGAGAAGAAGAAGAAGAGAAAGCATGAGATAAGATAAGGTGTACAATGTAAGAAAAGGCTTTCTATCACATTGACCTGAGCAAAGATAATTTGACAGCGTTACTGTATACTCGTGAAAAAATTCCCACTAAAACAGTAAATGAATCATTAGGAACGCCCAATTAAAAGTCTCCAAGGTCAAAAACAACAGTTGGAGCTAAATATAATTGGTACAGGAATCACAAAATAGACCAAAAATAATGTTGAAACTGCAGGAAATAAATATTAAACAACTAACAATGCAAACTTTTTTAACAGTATGTCAGTGCTATATAGACAATATTAGCAATAATAGTAAAACGCTACTGATATATGACCAAGGTTGTAAATAATTTAGATTCTTATCTTTTAACCGAACCCTCACTCTTTCCTTCACTTTAACTCAGGGCTCTTCGTGTCTAAACTCAGCAAGTGAAAATGTATTAGTTCGAGTCATATACTCTACAAGACTGGACATTTTCAAGGAGGAATTACCAGGCTGCTGTTGTAATATTACGCAGGATAAAAATAAGTTGCCTGCAATTTTGTCCCCTGATGGTTATTAATATAATGGATGTAGATTTAAGGTATGGTGACTGTAACAATGTGTGGAGCTGTAAAAAGCTACTGAAACAAATATTTAAAGCTCTTTTAACCCATTTGCCTGCACTTTCGAGACAGTCCCTCACACTTTCACACAACACATTCTAATAGGACGCCCACAGTGCAAGACTTAACTATTGACTCGTTACGTAACATGACACCTGTAGATCACCAGTCAAACTTCATTCCCCACAAGACAACTAATCATGGAAAATGACCCATTAGCGTTGAAGTGACAAAACCGTGGTGGTTGTGCTAATTATGATGAGAGCAAAGGCAGAGGTCAGGCAACATTATAAAGGAACAAAGCAGGAAGTGAGGGGGAGTTATGAGTTAGCAAATAATTGGCCTTGAATTATTGGACAACTTTCACTTCTGGTTTATGATCAAAAATCACAATATAACCTTCACCATGCGTTTATTGTTGTAATGATGATGGCGAAATTAATTTAACCTTGATAAAGTGCTTATTTGAATGTTGTTATTTAGTCCTGAACACTTCATGAGTGGCACAGTGCCGGCTGCGCTCATGGCATGGAAAAGCAACAGAGGGTAACATATAAACAGTTTATATGTCGACCCCAGCTTCTATAATAACATATTCCTATTTCTACTTCTAAAAAGGGAAGATGGAAATAAAGTATTGACTATTCAGTTGCATTATTAAAGTCATCAGTCAATTCCAATTAACATTTTTAAAGCAAGAAGAAGAAACAAAAAGTACCTAAGTGGAGAGATGTGAGAAATATATTGTATAATGATGTTGGATATCAGACTGTATAGAACTAGAAAGTTTATGAAAAAAAGGTTCTACACCTTATACAGGGATGAAATGACCACCACACTCTCCACGTGGAATTATAATAACTCTATGTTATTATTAAAATAATAACATTAAAATAACTGACCAGTGCAGGGAATATTACAATCACCCCACTTCTCCTAGACAAATAAATCCAGCTGAGATTGAGCTTGAGAGTCCTCAGATATTGGAAATATTCATTTTCAGCCTGTGACGCAGGCTTTGCTGCTCTGACTGAATATGCATATCAACATACATTCAGTACTCTATTGCTGTGTGCATTCAGGCAGGATGCATGAAGAAGGTTTCAGCTGAAGAAGGGATGGATTGGTGGACCATGAGAGGCACCGCTGCATTGGGAGGGATGAAAAGCATGAAATAAGTTTGAGCATTATCAGGCAGCGACATGCAGAAGGCTGGAGTCACACAGACTCATACAGACAATATTAGCAGCTTAAACCTGTATTTTCCACCGTGGAGTTAACTTTTCATTTTGGGTTGTAGTAAGTTCAGCCTCGGTAAATGAGGAACTATTTATTTTGGGAATACCTTTGGTGATAAGCAAAGGTGGCTTTGATGTTTTAGGCACTGGATCAACATAAGCACAGAAACTGCAGAATAACATGTGGTGAAACATTTTGTGTGTGTTGATTTGCGCTCCTTCTTGAGGAGAGGGTTTCCAGTAAAGAGGATCTTTTTCTGGGTGTTGGATGAGTAAAAACCTGAATGAGGAATTGACTGCAGGCTGACTCACTGTGCTGTTGCATCAGTCTGTGACAGAGACAAGCAATGAATGTGTATTTATCAAAACGGGTTTGGAACTTCTTTTATGTAATACTGCAATTACCCTCCTGTAATCTAAAGCAGTGTTTACTAATTAGCTAGTTTTCTGTTTGGAACAAGATGTGGCCGAGATCAAACTGCTTCTACCTTTTTTACATGTAATGCAGTATTTCTTTCTAAGTTGCACATGGCTGCCATACAAGAAAATCTCCTCACTCTAAAATGTCAGCTTTTTCATGGCTGAAGAAAAACAACTTTCTTTTCAGATTGACACCCCTGATATTTTAAAATCTACTTTTTGAAAGGTGGGTTTTTGCCGCTTAGAGTCATCCACATTAGTCATAACATGAACAGCTTTTAGACATTTCAAGGAAAATAAGTCTTTCTAAGTAGCAAACTGCTGTGCAAATGAACAAAAAAACGAAGCAATTAGTTTGCATTGCTGCAGGAAATATTTGCAGTTTCTCTTCAGTGTGACAGATGATGTCTAGATTTCATAGCATCCATACTGCTGATCCGTTGCGACGCCCCGCTCAGTGGCTGTCTGGTTCTCCTCCGTGTGGTCCTGAATGTCAATCTGCAGAGCTCCCACACACTCAGACAGTAGCTACCAGTGATGCTGCACTAATTAGCCAACCCTCTCGAGTAGCCAAACCCTCCCAGTGGCATCTATGCCAAACAGAATTATTAAAGAAGGAGGGAGGAGGAGTTGCACCTCTTCTGCAGAGGAGCAAACACCCAGGTTCACTTTAGCATTCACTTTGTCACCCTCTGGCTAAAGAGCCAGCGCTGTCATCAATATTAACACCTAGATACATCCGTCCCCGTAATGCATATTTTTTAGCCCAACCTAATGAAAATTTCATGTGAATCTCATAATTAGAATTCCTTATTCAAATGAGCACTGTCTAAGCAGCGGAGATGATTTGTGGCTCAGTGACTAAAACGCTGTTGTGTGGATGCTGGTCCTGATGCTGTGCCTGTTCTACAGTTTAGTCAAAGTGGTGGAGGTGTGTGTGTCTGTGAGTGTGAGGTGCTGGTGCAGGCTCTGTTCTTGCAGTGCTGGACCCACAGCTTATAAATGGATTCATTTTCTACACTGCTAATTTTTAAATGCAATAATCATTGCCCCCTTCTGCGCAGCCCTTGGCCTTCCTCACCTCCTGTCTTTTGGCATTCTGTCAGCTTTGATGGCTTATTTGCTGATTAGTTTATATATTTATTAATTTGCCCCCCCACCCTCCAATTGTAGCTGACATTTCTTGTCGAGATACAAAGGATGACCTTTGAAAGGAGAACACTTCCTGCCAGAGATGTGAAGGAGGTCTCACTCTGCTTTTCCACCCCTCTCCTCTAACACTTTACTTTTTGCCACTCAATTCAAAGACTCGTGCGGATTCATCCTGTAATGATGTTTACAACAATAGTAACTATTATTAATCACATGTAGAAGCTGAGATTTCAGCATCTCTACAAGCAATAGTTTAGTTTATCAGAACATTGTGTTGCCTGCTTTGAGTTGAAAGCCCTCCCGTATCCGTTTGATTCATTTAGCTAACCAGCTACTAGCCAGCAGCCTGGTAGCCTTTCTCAGTGTAAAGCCTGGAAATGCAGGAAAACAGCCTGGATTTGAATAATGGAGACAAAGTCTACCAAGTAGGATCCCTAAAACCCAAATAATTTCCTATTTATGCTACAAGTTCGACTGAAAATCATCAAATCATATTACATTTGCTAGTTTTGAGATCACTTCTACTGAAGGCTAGCAACCTGCTATTCGGGCCTCCAGTGTTTGTCCAGAAACCTTCAGGGCTCCCCGAGGTCATTCCTGGAGTCTAAAACGTGCCTCCAAGGCTCTGTTAGGCCTTCCAGGGTTTTTATTTATTCTTATTTTTTTACTTTCCAGAAAGTACCCCACGTGGCATCTATGCAATCTAAAACATAGTGTTTTGGGATAAAGGAATCTGGTGTTTAGTTTTGATCTGATATGTGTCTATTTAGAGTTCTGTCATCTAACATATGCATCTTTGGAGGACTTGATTTTAACGTGTCTATTTTAGTGACTGTCATTTGAAGAACGTCTATTTGGAGATCTGTGGTCTAAATGTATGTCTATTTTGGGGTGGGTAATTTGACATAAATGTTGAGTGGCCCTGCTCCACATCACCTAATGAGCTGCTGTTTGCTCGCCCACCATCTCATTCTCTTGCTCCCTCTCTCTCTCTCTCTTTTCCTCTCCCTCTCTTTAATGTATTCTTTCAGTGTTTAATACAGTCCCTGCGGGACCACAGGTTTTCTTTAGGAGGTGAAATTTCATGCAGCATCTTTGCATATTCTCACACATCCCTGGTATTCAGAGCAGCAGTGTATTCACACCAGCACATATTTCAAGGTGACAATATTTAACCAGTGTGTATGAGTGACTTGTGCAGGTTTGCACATTTCTACAGATGCATGTTTCTGTAGGTGTTACGTATGAGAAAATAGGAAAGATTTGCAACTTCTGTAGCTCCCTCATGCCACGGCAACACTTCTGATTACAGGAATAACTAATATGACTAAATAACTTCAAACCCACTATGTGTGCCTGTAATACTATTCTGATTGTCAATTTGTGAAATAATATATTGTATGACTTTTATAATTTGATTTATTCTGTTCAGTTTATTCATTCTGCAATTTCAATTGCTGTTTTTTTAATGCTTTTTTATCGCTGTCCTATTTATCCTCTAAAAGCTTATTTTGCAGTGGCTATGTGTGCTGCATCATGCCCGTGTCATTTCAATGAGTGTGGCTATTTGGATGACTCTTCGCTTCCCTTATAGACATTGTGAGGTGTGATATCAGGTGTTGTGTTCAAAGTGATAATAATGTGAGAAGTCTGTGAGTCCTTACGCAAATGTTCACATCAAAGGCAGCTGCAGATCAGATGCAATGTTCCTCCTTCATTCGTCATTATATCATGCACTGCATTGACGCTGCTTTAACTGATAACAGAATTTGATGTGTACTTTGTGACAAATTGCTGTGTTAATGCTTTCACAGAGATGTTGTATTTCCTAATAAGTGTATAGACAGATGCCTGACGTTCATATTTAAACTGATTCAAGGCTCTGGTCAAATCACTTGTAAGTCTCTGGCTGTTCACTATTGAATTTAGTGGCTTCCTGAGCCGCAGGGGTTCCTTAAGTCAATTGAATTATTCGACTTGAAAGCGGTCAACTTTCTTTTATTGAGTTAGTTGAGCCCTAGAGCTACACTCAACCAGGCCTGTTTCCCCTTCTTTGTCAATATGACTTTGCCTTATTTTCAGCCATTAATTCAGGCCTGTGTTTCCAATTAGGTTTCTTTTTTTGTCTGATTTGATTAAAAATTGCTTTATTTTATCTTGTTTTCAAAAGTGCTTCGAAATACTGCAAAGTGATGTGTGGTTGAGTCCTGGAAATCTCTAATTGTGCTTCTGAAACCAAAATACTAAAGTGAAAAAACAGAAGAGACATGTCATCAAGCCAGAGACGTAAAATACCATAAATACAATAATTTAATTTAACTTTCTCTTTTTGTGTTTTTTCCTCTGCAGAAACTTGTCAAAGAATCCTCTCACCACTTTGTCGTGGCAGCTCTTCCAGCACCTCCAAATCTCCGAGCTGTAAGTCTTCTTCCCTCGTCTGATCTCTCTCATTGGCCTTTGTTTGTATTTTATTAGAGCAATTTATCATCGCTCCCCGCACACTATCAGGCTCAGCGCAAACTGTTTTCACTGCATGCCATTATTAATACAGTTCCTGTCTGTGTTGTACAAAACCTCTAATTTGTCTGTGCAGGTGTAAAAGACTGAACCTATAGGCGGTATAGCGGCACTATGATCTTATAAGTTATTTGTTGACTTAATTAACGCAGAAAGAGGAAGTGTAATGGCCTGGTAGGAGGAGAGAGTCTGACCTCATTGTGCAGTTTGTTATGAATATTTTAGTGATCATTGTATTTATGGAATGAGTTGGCTCTTTCACCACCGGGGAGAACATTGCAATGTCGAGAATGTCATTTGCACACCATTACATCCGTCAGCACTGTCCATCATTTGATCATTTTCGCTGTGCACTGGCGTGCTTCCTGCGCCTCCTGCCTTATGAAGCTGAGGTAAAACACCATGTAAAACAGCACTATTTCCAGCAAGCCTCCTTATTGTGCTATTTTCAGAGGTAGAAGCGGGGCAGGTCCTGTGAGAGCGCAGCACAATGCTGATCTGGGGTAGTCACTAACGGCAGCAGAGTGCAGGGAAAGCCCTGCTTACATTCACACTATAGTTAGGCATTTTGGGCTTTGAGCTTACATTGTCATCCTGAGCGAGACTTATCCCTCGCACTCTCAGGACCCACCAATATTACAGAACGCTCATTCTTATCCGTCCTGTGTGGGAAGTAATTCACACCAGACCCCATACCAGTGCTACACAAATGCTATCTCACTGTGGTCCCTTATCAGAGGCAGATGGGTCTGTGAATCCCTCATTGTGCCTGTTATTTCATTCTTCACTGGATTGTAAAAGTTCTGTACTTTTGTTGTTTTACCAGCTGTCCAACTGGGCTTTTGTGGAAGCTAGTCTGGCATTTATCTCCTCCGTTCGCTGCCGCTGCAGCTTTGTATTTGTCTTTTGTTCTTAAAACTTTACTTTCATATGTACAAGTATGTATATAGGTTCCAGAACACAGACTTGGAAAAGGTGTTTTCCTAATCATCTTTGTTCAAGAGTAGTCTGCCAACAGAAAAAGTGTCTTTGTTTTTTTCTCTGAACTTTTCTCACAGGTTTCAAGGTGGTGTTGATCTCTTAGTAAAAGGTATTATTGCATATATCAAGGTTTAGCAGCCTTTACATTTATTAAGTTAAGATTTCTGTGGCTTTAAATAAAAGTGCTGGCTCCTCACTCATCAACACCTCCGTTTATCTTTTTCTACCCTTATGCGCTGTACAATCAGCACAAGGCTTTTTTGAAATGTCAACAGTTAAATGATGTTAAACTTCTAGACAGACCACATCTCAAAAGCAATAAACTAAAATGACTACTGTATCATAGATAGCGTTTTCTTCCCAGCTCACCATTACAGCCCACAGAGCCTCATTGCTCTAATCTCTTATATTGAATCATGTTTCCACTTAAGCAACCATTTTAGATGTGGACAAATGGTGTCTTTGTTGTTCTACATACAACACGGGGCCAGAGTGATGCCTGTGTGGTGCATGCTGATGAGGAGTGAGGGGTTATGTCTATTCCATTTGGTGTGTTTGGTTAAGAGGTGTCAGTTGGAGTGGCGTGGCGGCACGGACGTGGGCCGAGGTGTTATGCAAGAAGGAAGCCATGTGGAATCAGGCCTCACTAATAGGAAATAAGTCACTCTATCATGGGCAAAGTCTGCAACGTGGCCCTGACATCATTACTCTCTTTATTGTGTCAGCGTGTTCACCAAAACTACATTAGCTTAGTAAGTGCCAATCATTTAATCATGCCGAATGAAGACCGCTCACCGGGTGGCTATTGCCTTTAATTATTAGTATAATACACAATACCATATCAGTAATAAGTGGCCACCCGTGCTACTGAGCCACACTGATATTATGTAAATAGAGGAAGATCAAACCAGCTGAAATAATTTCCGTTTTGTGTGACGAAAGGAGAGCGTGGCCCTTCGCCACGATGCTGTCACTACACCGGGTTATCTCAGTCACTCTAGGCACTGTTATTGTAATTGTGCATCTCTTTTTAACAACACAAGCGTAACAATTTCAAAGCAGCTGCTCATCGGTGACAGTGACCTGCAATGAGCAGAAAATGTACTCACAGCAGCCTACAATTACACTGTTGGTCTTTCCGAGGCACTACAATGCCAATGTTTTTACTGATTATTCAACTGTATTTTTTATCGAGGTCACTTGTTTTATTCCACCAGTACTTGAGATTGCTTTTCAAGTTTTGTAAGGGGGATGTGGTGCACACACTAAAGAGTGAGAACACTGGCACAAATTCAACATTTTCGGCCTTCTGAGATTTCATGGAAATAAGAATTTAGGTTTTGTTTACGCAGCTACTTTAAAGCCAACACAGGACTCAAACCATATGGAATCATTATCAAAATAATCCGAGTTCAGCAACTGAATACCGTTGTGTTCACAACAAAAGTGGAATATTTGATGCTGAGTTTAGGTAGCCTGACTCTGCAATTCTCAATAGTGTTGCACAGTCCTGCACGTTATTCACTAATTGCAATCTAACAAGGATACAGCAGTGAATCTGTATGATGAGACAATAGTTAAAAGTGAAGCGGCAGTTCCTTTCAGGAAAAGTACAGTATGTTAAGAGTGTTTCTTCCTTATCAAGCATGTAACAGCAAAATAGTTGCCTGGTTTTGCAGGCTGTTTGCACAGATATCTCACACTCCGTGCAATATCTTAATATCCTTAACAGTGATGATGCTATCAGAGAAATTTCAATAATCTCAAGTCTATTGTGGCACCTGTGAAAAGACCCCAACATCACATTGAAGCTTTACAATAGGCGTGTGCTTTGTGCTGCCTCTGGATGAGACAGATAATTGGCTCTGCCTCTTTGTCTCTGTGCCCTGTGGCCAAAAACCCCAAGCTACTGCAGTGTGGTGCACAGCCCAGCCATCACAAGCCAGGGAGAGACAGGCAGAGCAGAGTGACCGGAGCGGCTAAATGCTAAATCTGCAAACTGTGGCTTCAAGGGTGATATTACTGGAGAAGATCTGAAGCGGGCTTCTTCGAGGAAGCCCATCCTGTCTGGTCCCAAAAAGAGGAATATACCCTCCGTCTTTAACAACTAAAGCCATCTGCTTTAGGCAATGTGCATCCCGGATCCCCTTATTCTGTTAGCGCTTTTTTAATCCCAGCTCGCCGGAAAGCAGGGGCAGACGCAAAGTCAAACATTTACGCCTCTCGCTGCAAAATGGATTTATCCTATGAATATGGATGAAATATGAATAGATCAAACCTTTAATCTTCTGATATAACTGCCTCTGGATTAGGATGAATTAAACATTACATTTCTAAGGGCTCCATGACAGGTAAATTACTAAATGTGAACCTTTTATTAGGGACCAGTAGCACTTAAAGGAAACTATTACTGAAATACACGATACTCACACTGAATGTTTCAAAACACCAAAGAGCGACTCGCAAAGGGAAAATTATTAAAATGTTAAATGTAGTAGAAGAAACTGAATGAGGGATGGTAATCTACACATTAAGTAGGTCACCAGCTTAAAACTTTCTTTGTAAATCAATAGTACCTATGTGGGTGATGTGAGGAAAGAAACCATTGCTTATTCACACCGGTTTTGTGAAGTACAAATGGTAATACAAGGTCTTTGCCTTTAAACAGAAACAGAAACATGCTGATGGAGAGGAAAGAGACACCGTTGGTTGGTTGGTTGGTTGCACCACAGAAAAAAAAGTCCTTGAATATGTTACAGCCTCAACTAACATTTGCAGTTACAACCTACTTAGTGATGTGGTTGCATGAGGGAGCAGATCAATTTTAGTTAAGTTGAAAAATGTTTTTGTAATAATTGTGAAAGGTTTTAAATATGTTGATGTTCCCAACACATTTATGTAGTTCAGAGAGGACAAAGAAATAAATGGATAAATAAACTTAATGAATGAATTTAGGGTATCATCACAAAAAATCAATGTGTGGTAATACATTGCCTAAATAGGACGAAAAGAAATACATTTGTCTTTGCAGCAATGCAGCGGCTTCAGAAGCTTTAAAGTGAAGTTAGAAGGATTCAGTTAAACTGAGCAGCTCCGGGGTCCAAATAGGAGTAAACAGGATTTTTGCTGAGTCAGAAAAAGAAATAAAATTGACAGAGAAGGCACACAAAGATAATCGGTGTCCTTTATCTGTGTATTAAATCCATTGCAGATGACTGGTAAGCAGTCAATTAAATCTTCATAAATGTTTTGTTTGGTCTACTTGGGAGCAGCACAACAGGCTGGAAAAACAAGACATGCAGACAACACAAGACAAATGTGTTAGAAACAAATCCAGCAAACATACTCTACCAACTTTATTACAGTGGAAAACATTTGGCTCCTGGGTCCTCTTTCAGTTCCTATTTTAGTATTTTAATGGGTTTATACACATTTTGCAAGACACAATCATAGTGAGACAAAATACACATTTGAAATAATTGCTACAAAACTAAAACCAGTCAATACAACTGAAATTCACTATGAAATGTTCTGCAAATGACAGAGCAAAGCATTGATTGGACACGTGAATATAGCATCCCTCTAATGTGAATGCATGCATAAAGTACCTTTTTAACCACCCACCCAATAAAAATAATCTTCAAAACTATCTAAAGTGCCCCCTAATATCTGTGACACCATAAAAATCTGCCTGAAGCCCCTGCTCACTTTTCCCACCTGAAGCCTTCCCTGACCCGACTCGGGTGTTCCCTCTACTCTACATGATTGCAGTGCAGGTGGTGTTGTCGATAAGCCAAAAGTCAGGTCTGGCTCCTCAGACAAATTATTCTGTAGCAGTTTAAAAAAGAAAAAAAAGTCAGGCAGTGAGAAAGCCTGCAGGGAGGCTGACTGGCCAAGTGGCTGCAGCTTTACAGAGAAGCAATGATGGGACAAATTGGTGATTTATTTATTCACACATGCCACTTTATTCATGACGGAAGCAGAAGATAGAGCATGAGAACGAAGGAGCCAATCCAGGAATGATGTATTATTATAATTTAGGAGAATTTTTGCGTTATAAAACCTCTTACTGACGAGAGTATTACATTTCGCACGGGTTGAGACAACTTCGTTTTTTTCTACCTTTATTCCCTCTGATTGTTTTATACTATTTTTTATTAAATGCTAATCTCCTCCTGTGCCAACTAAAGTCCTGCTGTGCAATTAAAACTGAGCATTATTTGAAGTTACTGACAGCGGTGGAGCAACAGTGCAGCTGTGATGTAGTAAGTCTGCAGTAAAAATGAGAGCAGTCCATGGTTACATCTGTTTATTCCGCGTGTTGCCTATGAATAGTCCGTCAATCAGCTGCTTCTGGAAGCCAATGTAATGGCATGACAGCTAGATTAGCTCTTTTCCCCACCGTGATAATAAGGACAATACTGGCCACCATGTTTGAGTGACAAGTGGTGTATGGGAAACGCAGTGCAGAAACACAAGTGCAAAGATGTGATTTGCATCAAAGATAGATGAGCCAAAAGAAAAGAAATGCTGGAAGATTATTCTCTGCCCATCAAGTTTTCCACACATTGACAGTAACTGCACAGGTTTGTTAATAATTACATGTGCTGCATACTATTACAGGAAGTCTTCCCAGCTCGTGCACTATGTTTGACACTGAGAGGTGTGAAACAATAATGAATGTGTACATGATTCCAAAGGACTGACGCCAACACTGTCTCCTTACAGTAGTCATAGCGTAGTCATCCGTAGCATTTGGTAGAAGTTAGGGGAAGGCTGTGGGCAGGGTTAACAGGGAAATACTGTCTAGTTACCCTCTACAGAAATACATTTACTGTTTAGTTTTAGCTGGGAATGTACGAAACGGAGTTGAATGAGGCGCATCCCCACCAGCTGATCCACTCAGAAGAAATAAAACTACTGGAGAAACATTGCTACCTTCTACTTAGATGTAACCTTCAGCGTGTTTAAAACAATGTTTGAGAGAAAGGGAAAGTAGCTCTCACGAAGTAGTCACAATTAACGACATAACTCTAATGCCATATTCATAGATAACCTGCTGAGCATGCTAATATCTGAACCAATGCACCTGTCAATCTCACGCTTCATTTAACTTCATTTAATTCACAAATGGATTTTTCTTATTAGTGTGCAGTAACATTTACAATACATGTGCTGAATATGGTGGTAAAAGTTATTAACGATGTGACATGCAGAAGACCTAGTGTGTGGAATTATTACAAAGCCAGGCATCCCAGGAAATAGGTCTACAACACTCACTAACACCCAGGATCTGTGGTACTGAAGTAAAAATAAATCAAATAAAGCACTTATTAAACACGCAGGATTTTAAAAGCTAAAATAGTTCCTGACAATAGTATAAAAAGAGGAAGCAGTGTATTCAAGCTGAGATCAAAGAGCGCAAGCAACTGTGCAGTACATAGCTTGTCTTGTGATCCACGGCTCCTCAGCAAAAGCACCTGTGTGTACATTTCCCAGAAAAACAGCCTCTGGTGGTGATCATTACCTCTTCTCTGGAGTAGCAGGGTGGATCGTTAGCCAGCTTCAAGGAAGCATCATCCTGTATTTGGGGTCACAGTGATGTTTGCTTTTCTTCATTTCTAAGCTGAAGCTGCTTTCCATCAGATATGCATCATTTTCCAGTTGTCATTTTGTTGCTTTTGTTCTTGTGTTGCCTTGTACCTTGTTTAGCTGGTGGAACTGTGCGCACGTGGGCGCACATTTGAAATGCAGGGCTGCAGTTTCCATATTTGAGAGTAATATCCTGTGTTTGTCAGCTCTTTTTCTCATGGCACTGATCAGCTTCACCCAGAGGAATAGTGGGAAATGTATAGGGGTTATGCATGTTCTTATTAACAATTACCATAATTACAGTATAAGGTGGGAAAGCCTGGGCTGCCCAGATCTGGTGAGCTTTGATCCCTTGTTCAGCATTAAAAAAAAATCCTTATACTGGGTTTTTTTTCTCTGCACCGGCACATAAGGAGCTGTCTGTGAAATGTTAATAAGTTTAACATTAACATGTCGTTTACATGAATTTCAGATATTTTCTTTGCTTGTAAGTTACTGTGTTATATTTAATTTTTAATGGCAACTTAGACTGCAGCATTCTTAAATGTTAACTTTGTGTGTATTACAGGAGTCTGATTCTAGTATTTTTAGACCAGAGATATTTAAATTTCACTACATTAAGGCCGACAAAAAGGAATAGAGACTACTAAGACACCGCATTTGAATTCCAAATTTTACTTCAGCAGTTTTAAGACCTTCATGTATGGAAATAAAATGATAATGCTTGGGTTTTCCAGGTTCTCATTTCCTGGTAATTTCCCATATATTTCCTGGACAGATATATGTGATAATTATGGGGAAGATGGAGATTTTAGTGCAGACAATAGACAACTCACAACTAACAAATTAAACACGTTTTTATTTATGGTTATTTAGTTAATGTAGTTAGAGTTTATCTAAAAGAAGAAAAATCATGTAAACCGTGACCAACTCTTTGCCCTTTACAGGAAAACTACCTCACATAGCTAGAATAAAGAGCAAACATACACCTCCATGAACATAATACTCAGCACATAATAGTTGCTAATAATCATTAAGAAGATGAATAGGTGTTCTGCAGTAATTAAAGAGAAAATTAGCTCATAATGAACTGGCGTTGTTTCTCTAGCTTCTAGCAGAAGGAGTTTGGGGACTATGCTGTCACATAGTGAATATGAAAAGGCTGTTGTCTAACTATGGTATCAGATCCAGTGAGCACCTGATAATACCAGAGATCCACCTGTGGGAATCCATTCTCATTATTTTCTACAGTGTAGTGGACATACCCCATACATTATTCATGCTTTCTGCAATATCTTATTGACCTCTGTCAAGGACGTTTGGACAGGCATTCATCTTGACAAAATTGGCCAATCACAGCCTCCAAATTGGACATATGCAAAATGCAAAGGTAGTGAGCAATGTGGCTCTGTGCTGCACTGTGCTATGAAAATGTAATGTATGCAAAGAGGATACCTGCTTCCTACTAATACAGCCTGGGAATAGCATATAGGTAGAATATTGCTTTGACCTTTGACCTCCTAACGTGTGAATGCCGTGGTGTAGGCATCCGTAGTTTTCTCCTCGTGCCTGCTGAACTGTTTAAATGCAACTTCTACAAAAACACGCTAAAGCTGTGGTAGCTCTGTTTATCACAGTGTGTTTCATCAACAGTAAATTGCACATCTAGTTATGACATTAATAGCAGTCCTAATAAATAACAACAGGGGAAGGATCAACTTCACTGCATAGTTTTTGTAATCATCTCGACTGTGGGTTTGCTGTCTTTTTGACCCCCCCCCCACCACTGATGCCAGTGAGGATGACTGCTACTCAGGTCATTTTAGAGTAACTCTAAATAAAGGTGCTAGGTGATTTTAACAAGCTTACAGGTTTATTTCTAATGAAGCTGCTGGGACGAGTGGTCACTACAGGGTGCTGTGGCTATGACGTGAATCTGTCTTTACAAGGAAAAGATATTCATTAAAGTAGCCAACTTACTGCTCAAATCTGCATCATGGCCCCTCACTGTATTAACTCACATCTGTTTAGATTGCAACGCCTCCATTACAGCAGTGTGCGTTGATTGTGCTTGATTATATTGTTACACTTTTGTGTTTCAAGGCGTCTGGATGGTGTTGTGTTCGACTGCGGTTGTGATATCCGCTGGATCCAGCTGTGGCAGCAGAGAGGGGAGGCCGGGCTCCACACGCAGCAGCTTTACTGCAGGAACGGAGCCTCCAAGATACGACTGCACAACATGTACATCCATAGTTGTGGTAAGAAAAGAGGAGGAGGCGAGGAGGATAGATGCAATCTGCATTTAGAAAAGCAGGAAATGAAAAACAAAGAGGAAGCAGCAGAGGTAGAAGGGGAGGAGACATAAAGGGGGGCAGCACAGAGAAGGGGGAAAAAGGTGGAGAGTGCAATGAAGAATATTTGATAGAGGGAGACAGGAAAAGCAGGACAAGGAGGGAAAAGGTTAAAGGTAAATTAAAGGAAAGAGAAGAGTAGCAGGGAGACAAGTTGAGGCGGGAAGAGGAGAAGGTGTGACAGAGTTCAGAGGCTGAATCTGATGTGAGGAGATGTGTGTTGATTCTGACAGAGGCTGTATTCTCTGCAGTATTATCTCCTGGTGGTGACTCATCTCTGTGACATCTAGTCACACGTGTGTGTGTGTGTTTGTATCAGTGGATGTGTGGCTCCTTGCTCCCTCTGTACTAATTTAATTACAATAATAAAAAGTGATTAATTGATTACGTGTAATAATATGTATACAAAGACAGTGACAGGACTGTGTTAGCGTGAACATACACGGTGTGTGTGTGTGTGTGTTCTCAGATTTACCAGAGATCAGTGTGAGCCATAGCAGCGTGTTGGTGATGGAAGGTGACAATGTGACGGTGAGCTGCAATGGATCTGGATCACCGCTGCCTGAAGTGGACTGGACTGTCAGCGGCCTGCATTCGATCAACACTCACCTGGTTAGACACACACACGAACTAATACAATAAAAGCCTCCGTGTCCACATTTTTGAACCATTAGTTCCTACAGAATTAACACGTGTGGTTAACTGATGGCTGTTTCTGCTCTGGAACAATCATGTAGACCTTTAATAAGGTTTGGATGTAGTTAGTGGACTGGATTGTAATGTTAGATGATGGTATCTTCTGCTCTTATCTTGAAATAAATTGGAACATTCGGAACACAATGGCAATAAGAAGTTACAAGAAAGGTTGGGTGCTTATATTATGATGATTATTATTTCAATATTGTATACTCGTCTACAATGAATCATAATTACATGATGTGAATATTAGGTTTCTCGTGAATTTTGAGTGTATATGTTGTCATTTATACTACAGCCCCCTTTCTTACACACAGAATGTTTTTATGGGAGCATGAATAATCCTGCACTTTAGCAGGTTTGGATTGTAAGACCTGGAGTCAAATCATCAACAAATAGAGTTAACTCACTCACATTCACATACGAAGAACTGGCTTAACCTTCTTTGTAGTTCTCTGATTAGCTTTGCAGCCCAGGTTACCATGGTGATTTCCCCCTGTTTAAAATAAGCCTATGAGACTGAGCTGGCTCACCCACTAATCTCGCTCCCTGAGACAGGCCCCAGGGACAAAAACAACAGCAGAGATAAACAGCGAGAAGAGGGCAACAGTAGTTTCTGAAATTGCTGTTGGGTTGAATTTGTCATCTGTGTCTTTAATGTTTCCAGTGACTTAACAGATGAAAGTTACCTCAGCCTGAGGCTTGACGTTTTAGGGTGGATGGATACTCTCTCCCATAAGGATGAGTGAAGAGTAGGGGACCTGGCCAAACACAAGAATAAAGGGAAACATAAGCATTGTGTTTGGCTCCCCAAAGGTGCAGAGCCCTTAATCGCTCTTTCCATTCTTGCCTGTAATTCTAGCCCTGTAGTGGTATAGTGGTAAGTATAACACAATAAAGTGTGTTCTTTCAACCAGCCGTTAACCATTCAATCAGTAACTGTACTTTTGATTAAGTAATTAACTGATTAATTGAAACCCATGTAATGCTGTGTGTTGTACAGTATATCCCAAACATCTGTCATTCTCTGTGCTTGTCCCTCTGTAGTCCAACGTGTACTGGCCAAACATCCACTCTATCAACCTGACTCTTTTCAACATCAGCCGGGATGACAACAACTTCCAGCTGGCCTGCATAGCGGAGAACGTGGTGGGGATGACCAACTTCTCCATCCAGCTCAATGTACAGTGTAAGTTGGATTTTTCCTATGATGAAATCACTCGGGAAACTTTGGCAAATCACTGTTTAAATAGATGCAGGACACAAAACATAGTAGACAGGCTTTTTTTAAACTGGCAATACAGCCTGATTGCCTTTCTGATTCTACCTTGTGCCCCTTGTTACTTGAATATAGTATTTTTTAAAGTTTTGAGATTGAACACTCATATTAATGATGCCCTTGTTAGATGAAGGTAAGTACTGTATGTGAGCATAAGTGATTTTCTTATTCTGAATAATTTATTTATCTAATCTACTAATAGCTGTTAGTGTAGTCAAGGTGAATGGTCGGGCATTTGGAATCCCAAATGCATTTTGGTTGAAGGTAAAGAAATGTCACAAGGACAGCAATGACAAAAAAAACATGTTTGTTTGACAACACAGTAGAACATTTTATGGAATTTTTAAACCTCCTCCTTCACATCCACTCTATCAATCTGACTGCCTGACAGAGTAGGCTTTTTTAGCTAGATAACCCTAATACCATTAGTGTATGTGAAATGATTGTAAAAGTCACCAGAGTGTTTTTCATTGTTACCTATAACACAGGCTGTGCAAGGCCTCCAATGGTGCCTTGAGCTGAACTTTAATTCCAACATGTTAACATAACAAATCTAAAATGCTGATGTAAAGCAAGTCCAGCATGTACCATGTATGTGTCAGTCTGATTTCAGAAATAGAACCAGAAGTGTGGACAGAGCACAATTATTGCAGTGGAAATGGAAACGTGGACCAACAAGGCGCTAGTTTCATTCTGTTTACTAACTGATGTGTAGTCAATATGGCTAGGTCCAGGGATAAATGTAGTCAAGTCTTATCAATTAGAGCTATAGATGAGACTCCACAACAAAGGCATTTTCTATGTCTTAGATGTGGAATCCATTTCTATTCTTTGGGGATGCTCTGAGTAGGACTTAGACGCTGCTCTGTTTGCTAATCTGTGAACCCTGCTGGTGAAGTGATTACTTGGAATCAAATCTTGTTGCTGACCACTGAGCTAGTGTCTTATCCCCATTAGAGGCCATCAAATCGTCTGGGGTCCACAATGGTTTGGTGAGATTTGACTTAATTTCTTATATTTTACAAGGCCGGTGTCTCCATTCTATATGCAGTATGCTGAAAAACAGCACAGTTGGAAAATACTACCAATAATGTTTGCTGATGTTTTACATTGTCATTATCAGTCATCTGCCAGTCAATTAATATTAAGTGCACATAGCAATGTTCGGGCGATGCTGGGATTCAGCACAGTAGACACTGAGTTTAACTCACCACAGTAAAGAGCTAACTCCAGCCAGAGGTAATAATGTATGACAGCCTGTGCCAACCCTGTCCTCTAAAAGAGATGCTCATACAGCATGGAAACCTAATGCAGTCCTGATTATTCGTTATATATATATATATATATATATATCTCAACATTGCAAGAAGAACAGCTTCTGTAGCATATATCAGTCACACCATCTTTAGTTCACACAGACTTTTATTTTAACTGAATATAACCAAACAGCCAGCAGTCATCAATAAATCCAGAAAAAGATATTCTCTATAAAATACTTATTTACAATATAGCTGCACAGCGTGAATGCCTGAAGCCAAGGCTACTGTGGTTTTCTTCAGCACAAGATGTCTTTCATAACAGCTTTGACTTTGACTTCATTAGGGGCTGCAGTTATAGCTTGTATAAATGTCACTAACAGTCTAAAAAAATAATTTACAACAGGAGAGAAAAAAAACTCCTTTATCAAGCAGAACAGCCAAATTATGCAGGTACATTTAGAATGCAATGAGGTGTTGCACAGTTACAAACCAAGTGAAATTGATGTAGCCAATTAGCAAGAATATACCCTCCAGCCCACATGAAAGCTCAGCCTTGATCTGAGCAGAAAGAGAAGAGAAAAAAAAAAATAAAATAACTCTCAGTGATGATAAAGTAACCATCAGAACTGCTCCTCTAATATTCAGAACCACAAAATACAGTATAAATATGAACTCTTACGTGTAGTAGGTTTACCCTGTGGATTGACTCTGGGCAGATTTAGGACTAGGTCAAGATTTATCAAAGGTGTCTGACATTTTTCTCTTTGAAGAAAGCATGCTGTTGCAGAGCACAATCTATTGTGACTGTTTGCAATGCATCACACCAAAGGACGGGCGAGATTTGTCACCAATTCAAACACTCTCTACTGCAGTAGAGCTGCTAAGGACCATGTGAGAATGACAGATTGACTTTGCAGCATCGAGTCTTCAGGGCTTCTTCCACACGGACACTCTATGGATGTACATCTTTTTTCTGTTGACACTCTCTGCTGGTGCTGCAAATTAACTTATTAATTTTTCACCACATGCTCTGATAGTAATTACATTTCCTCCCCTGTGCAGCCTATTGTCTCTGGAAATGTCATAAAATGGCTTAAACTGCCGCTCTGATTAGGGAGTAATCTGATTGACAGCGAAATTACCAGCCGTCAAGTAACATTCTCTGCATTCAAAGATGAGTTCCCTATTTTAGCGAAACTGTAATTAACCACAATGCAAATTCTGCAGACCATTGTTCTGCTGCTGTCTAGAACAATAGCAGCTCTACAGTATACAGGATATACACATACAGTAACATACTATGTGATTTCTTTCCTTATAGGCAAGATGCACGACTCTATTGGAAACACAGCACTAACTAACTGCTTGCTTAGCAGTTTTGGTTTTAAGTAACTCTACAGGTAGCGCAAGACATTATTCCTGAAAAAGAAAAAATAATTCTAGCCGTACACTAACTGTGCTGCTTCTCATGGGTTAAAATCCTAATCTCAGTGTGGCAATAGTTGTCCCATGAAATGACTGCCTCCCCCGGGCTTTGCCAGCCTTCAGTGTTCTCACTGATCAAAGGCATGTAGTTATCAAATCGTGTCATCTGTATGAGCGCCACAAGGACTCCATGTTGTCATGAACCAGTATGGAACATGGCAATGACTTGTATTGTATTGACTGCGACTGGGCTGACAGCCTTGCTTAGGGGAAAATGGATTGATCCCTAACTGTCCATCAACAAGAGAATTTCATTTTGTCCTCCTTTTATCTCTCAGTTTTTAAGCTGCGCAGCTACATTTTCTACCGCCCTCACTTCATGCCTATCTTCCTCCCTCCTCTCGTTCTCTCTCTCGTTTGTCCTCTCATCTCTATTTTTCCTCTTTCTTCCTGCACTCAAAATCACAGCTCTGCACACGCCCCCACACCAGCATGTTCACACATAGACATGCCTTAGCCTTTAGTTCGGCTGAATGACTTTATTGTCACTATTGTCTAGCAGGAACAGTACCACTAAAGAAACTTATGAAATGACAGCTTTCAAGAAGAAGCCCGTTTATTCTTATCTTACCCATTTGTACACGTAAGCTGTAGACAGTTCAGCTATAGTATCTTCTTCACCCACGTGAGACCAGTGAAGCTGGTGTGCTCTAAGTTACCAAAGGGGCAAAACAGGCCAAGACAGCGCAGTTCCACGCTACATTATAGACTTATCTCAATGTTACAAAATAAACCAGACCACAACTTTGCGCTGTGTTCTAAAAACAGAATTATGACCACGGCGAATATAGAAATGCATTGAAGCAAATAGATAAGAAGAAATGTGAAGGGGTAAACCGTTTATGCCTTCCCATTTCTTCTCATCTATTTGCTTAACAAACATTTAAGAAAAATCCTTTCACTGAAGGTAATAGCAATGTATAAATAGCTGCAAATAAAGAGTACAGTATATCAGTAATCTCAACTTTGTGTTCAACTAAACAGGCCCAGGTTGACACTAGATTTTCATTAGACCTAGACTACTTGTGGCAGGAGTGCGTGACGAAAGACTGAAAATAGTGGCTGTCAAACAAATTAGCAATGTAGTTCTATGCTAACAATTGTGAGGCTAACTGGAGGTAGGTATGTTGCAGTTTATGTGTAAACCAGTGAGAAGTGAGCATAAAATAGAGGTTTTCTGTTAACTAAGGAACAAATGTATAAGTCATAAAACTGTATTTATTTATATTCATTTCACCACTAGAAGAAAGTTTTACATAAGTCAAACTCAAATAATATATGGTATTATATATATATATATATATATACCATATATGGTATTTCAGGAAAGGAGTAGTGTTTGACCAACATTGTACAAAGGAAATGCACAACCAGGCAACATGTTGGTTCTGGTTGATCTGGTTGAAATCATGCATTTTGCGCTTTAATAATGAAATATTTGTACTTTGGTTTAGAAATAAAACCAAACCAATTATTTCTTTTATTAAAATCGTTATCAGAAAATGAACTTTTTAGTTACATGTTGCATGAAACCTGTAGGGATTCTCTGGCACAGCTGCAGGGCTGTCTGTAAGACAGCACACACACACACACACACACACACACACACACACTATACCATGGTCTAGTTATATAAATAGGATTGTTCAGACATGCCTTTAGAAATTGCAGCCTTCATTGAGACCCAGCAAGAGTCAAAGCGATAGTGTATCATCAGTGTGCATGTGTGTGTGAGCAGTGGATGTGGGAGGGTAGGTTTGGTGGTGGGATGACTGGTATGTGGAACAGACATAGAGACAGACTGCCAGGTAATGCTATCTGCCAAATATTTCCTTTTGATAATCTAGCTGCAACAGTGACTCATCTCAGAGACAAATCAGGGTTTGAATTGTTTATGAAATGTATTTGATGGTATTAAAATGATAAATTGCCTTTCAGCATTGTGGATTTAGAGGTGTATTGTCACGTGTCTGAGTCTCTGTGCTTGTTTATGCAGAGGCGATTCTCTATCTGTTTGTTGTCCTCACTATCCTGTGCACTGCTGCAATATACAGAAAAACACAGTAAATGAGTTAGAGGGTCATTGCCACTCCCAGGCAAGAAACCTGCCTTCTAAATGTCATCTTTTCTAGAATAAATCAAAACAGCTTTGTGTTTAGTCTGCTGCTGCATGTTTAGGTTATTCACAGAGGAAGCGAAGGTTTTCATCAGCCTAAGGGTTGTGGAACTTTCTCAGCATGTAAAGGTCTTTGTATTACTTTTTGTTTAATGCAGAAATCAGGCAGAATGATAAAGGTTTAAACCTGTGCTCAGTTTTCTCTCTCTCTCTCGTTCTCTCTCTGTGTGTCACTATATAAGTGTTTACACAAGATCATTTTTTTTCTCCTCGCTGCAGTTCCTCCTGTCATCTTGAGATTGGCCGAACCTGAAAAACGCCATGATACTTGTATCGAGTTCACCGTTCGGGGTTACCCCCAACCCAAGCTGCGCTGGTTCCATGAGAACAAGGAGATTCTTCTGAACGATTACATCCGAACCGAGTCGGACTCCTACCAAGACTATCTGGAGGGCTGTCTGATCCTCCAGAACCCTACACACATTAACAACGGCAACTACACTCTGGAGGCCAAAAACACGCTGGCGACAGTCACGAAGACGGTGTATGGTCACTTCATGAACTTTTTTGGTGAAGGTGAGTGGATCGTTTCTGCTTGAAAGCTATTCCTCGCTGGGCTTGTGGTTAACGAATGATGCTTTGTTGGCAGCCAGAAGCACTGATGTACCCATAATAGCCACAGAGAGTGTCCTCATGGGTAAAAAAGCATTTATTCAAGGTTTAGGCCTACTGCTAGATTTGTACTGCTGAAACATCATCGTCTGAATTTAAATAGGAATAAAAAGAGGTGAAAAGAAGAACTACTGCCAAATAACTCCCTGACTCCCAGTTAGCTTGGCACACTTTTTGGGAGTGAGCATCATGATTGGAACAAATTTATAACCAGTGGATTTTCTTCTTTTAACTACCTGTTGTTTGAAATAGAGCTTAAATTGTGGGGGGGGGAACTACAGGGGACTCAGTGTTTTTATTAAAATCTCCCACCGGATACAGGTTGCAGAGCTGATCCCTGCTGGCTGGATAGCAGCCAGGGTTCGCCCACAGTTCAGTCGAGTAGACTGTTCTCTAGCAGTTCACTCTGAGTTCATAAACCACAAAGGCTGGCAAATTTCTCCACATGGTCAATATTCCAAGTCTAATACCTTGTGCTAATTATTGCCAAAGCGTGACTTTCTCTGTCTCTGTCTCTTTTCAGACATAGTGGAACTAGGTGAGTGTTTCTGTTGCTGAATCTAACACTATCCCTGTTGTGTTTCGCTGTTCTAACGTTTCTTTTTTTGGCATCTGTCTACATAAACGTTACCACTTATTACTGTACTATCACTGTTAACCATGGAGAAATTTGTTAACTTTGTGTCGTGGTTCATGAAATGTTGCTAACATTTCTTCTTATTTAGCTTCAGGCCTCCAAAGCAGAGTAGTAACCACTGAGTGGCTCATGTCCATAATACTTACTTGTCTGTTTTTTATTTGGTGAGATTTGCTGCACACTGACTGTGAGTTGTCTTGTACAAACACAGTCTGATGGTTGGTTTCTGTGGCTGCTCTTGCTGATAATAATGGCAGCAGTCACCAGTGAAACATTCCTATAACATTTTCAGGTAGACACTTATTCTAACACACAACCATCACGTATGTAATCTGACATGATGGCTCACTTTATGACTTTTGACTAGCTAGTGGGACTTGTAACTTTATAACTTCTAATATCATAGACAGAGAGCTGGATGGGGACTAATCACTCTTTACATGCGATAACATTATGTTCACTATAATGTTAGCTGGGGTTGCCGGAGTGTTAAACGTCCACTGCATCACAAATCTCCGGTGTATGATGTGTAGTTTTGCCTCAGGCTGTTTGGCAGCAGAGATGCTGAGGGCTCAAAAAGAATGGGCTGGTCTGATCTCTGACCTTCATCAGAATCTTCCTCCATCTCCATATGAGGCCATTCTTTCGAATCAGCCATGGATTATAAAGCTGCAGTATGGCCGGGGATGGAGATGGATGGAAACTGTGTGTGTGTGTGTGTGTGAGCTGCATTGGGTGACCAGCGACTCCTTGTTGCCACAAATGCACTCACTCACCTTCTGGGAGTCGCGGGAGAAGTGTCTAGGTGATGAGAATGTGAAACATTGAAGCAGCTGTGTGTGGGGGGAGTTCAGCTGTAGAAGGGAGACTGACAGGCTGACTGATACTAATGCTGCTGAGGAGCAAGGAGGGCACAGGGAGGAGAGGAGAGAGGGATGAAGGCGGGAAAGGAGGGACAGAGAGATGGTAGTTAGTGCACGCAGGCACACACAGAGCAGTGCACTTTGGCGTACTGTGTGTCTGAGCCAGTGGCAGCCAGTCTACCATGCGGCCATTAATTTGCCCACAATTACTCTCTGATGTCCTGGCTGGAGGCCTCAGACTGGAGTTTCCCCTGTTCATTTTGTTTCACGCCTCTGTCTCTCTCATATTCTCTTTAGACTCCTCACATCGCTGCTGTTTCCCAACACACTCAACGAATGCTACATGTAACATTTTAGCATAAGGAGATTAGACATTAGGATGCTTTTTAGTCACTTACCTCTGCAGACTCTGGAGGCCTGTTACTTTTGTCCAGCAGGCTATATTTCTGTCTGTCTAAGCTTATATAAAGATATCAAATTTGATTTGGTTCAATAAATGTTTCAGTTGGTTTAATTTTACCTAATTTAACATTTGTTGCTCTATGCTGTACCGGCTTCTTTTCTGTTTTTCTGCCTGCATAATTTAACTTCAAAGTGGTTTGTTTTAATTATCCTGTGTCTTTGTTTGTGTGTGTATGTGTGTGTGAGTGTGAGAGATTGAGATTTTAAACATGCATTTGTGCAACTGTAATAAAACAAAGAGGCACAGGCTCCTGGACTCAAGCCTTAAATGTCAGTCTTAGGGACCTTGGCAGAACTGTCTAACTTAGGTGCGCATTTAAAGCTGTACATACTACTAATTGAAAGCCTTTTACCAGCCTCTAGGTATAAAAATGCAACATTCATCAACATGTTTCAAGCTTTTATGGCACAAAAGAGCAGAAAGGCAAGGTCCTTCCTGTTTACGTCAATCCACTTTTAGAGATTTTACATTCATTCAGTACTCAGAAAAACATGATGAGGTAAAATAAAAGGAGAAATTCAAAAATGAAGAAAGCACAAAAAATATTTTCAACTCGCAATGAGTCCTGCCACAACACATTAATAAAACCATTTGGCTTTGTAGAGACAGTGAAAATATGCTCGCAATTATATACACAAAAGAGCACATTAGGTTACGGATTAATGCACAGCCTAACAGTGCAAGTGTTACATTTATTTAACGTTAATGGGTGCACAAACAGGTTCATGCAGTAGAATTAAATCACACAGAATTGAAAAAATGGCTTAATCTAGCGTATCCATAGTTTTGTATCTACTGTAAAAAAAAAAAGGGAAGCATTCTCAGCTTATTCCATATTTACTGTACATGATAGTGGGCGTAAACCACAAACATTAAAGGTTTTCCCAGTCCTTGATGTCTGGTTTGCTTTTGTGTTGCAGGTACTTCGGTGCCAGCGGGCAGTGATACAGGTCGACCAGACGAAGATACATTTGGGGTGAGTTTTCTCCCTAATGATGTTTATGAAACAGCTGCGACAGATGTTGCCCCGGAGATGAACATAGGGCCGCTATGTCTTTTAACACAAATCTACAGTAAACTGCTTTCTGTTTGTACAAAGACCCTGGTAGAGGTTTGTACTGTGTGTTAAAAAGCAGCGCTGGGGCACGAAGCTACAACATTTCAAACAGTGTTATGATCTGCTTTCAAAGCTGTGTATTTGGACACTAATGATGTTAATGTTGGTAACACTATCCTGCTGTGGGTGATTTTTTTTCTATTACATAATATGGGGGATTCTGTTCATTCTTTAATCCAATTCTGGTGATTTATTCCACTGTGGTTCAGAAGACAGAAATAGAAGCAAGCACTTTTGGGGTTAATGGGATTTTTTTAAATAGCACTTTGACTTTGATCATAGCAGAAAAGCACTTGTGAAATGAATAATGTTAACAATGGCTGCAGACATTGACTGGGAACAGTTCCAGTTTGTTGGTCATGTGCATCACTGGCATTGCTCTAGAATTACTAAATTGAACTGAGCCTTTGTTGTTAGTGTTATTAATTATACATGTGTATTTATTGTTAGGACAAGTCCAAATATCTGGAGTGATTTACACTAACATCTGCTGTTAAGGCTCAATTGCACTAAAAACATAAACACATAACAGCTTACAGTACCATACACATTCTTGATATCCTTGATATTTAGCTCATGGGCAGACTTTATTAAGTTCCCTCTTTAAGTTCACAGGAGCTCCATGAGTTGGTTGAAACCACAGTGGAAAACATTTTAATGCTTTCAGATTATAAATACAGGACGCATGTAAAAAAAAAAAGCTCCACACATAATACTAAAACAGTAATAAGCTAAAACAGTGAGGAAAAAGCTGCAAACAGTCAGTTTCGCCATTTGATGATCGATGCAGAAGACACTTTAATAAAGAAAAAGTATTGCAGGAATACTTCAGCTGACAAGCGAAAGTGCTTTGAGGATACAGACTAATCAATGTGTTTGGCAGACAGAACAGTGTCTAGGAAAACTCTACAGGCATTTCTGGGGTTGCTGGAGTGTAACTTCAACAAAGCTAAAGAAGAGCAGATCAAAGTTCTCTTTGCATTCAGGGTCAGCTTCTGGACAGTAAAGAAATACTACACATTTCATGTACTAGTTGTGGTAAATTGTAGCTCCACATTTTTAGCATGAGCTCTATATTTCAGTGGGCACCGCGACTTGTCCACATTCATTTCATTTCCTATAGACATGATAACAACAACACAGGAATCACACATGGCGTTTAATAGTCTGATCAAAGCTAACAAAATCATCACTATATAGACAATGTGATGTAAACTACAGCAAAATGAAACGGTTGTCTGTGGCTCGCTGCTCCCTCTGATGCTCTTTTGTTGGCTGTCACTGACGCTTCACGATCCTGACACTTAAATTAGGCCACTACGCTGTCGATGGTGCTGAAACGAGAGCTCTTACATTAAAATCAGTCTTATGAAAAGACTGACTTTACGACGTAAGACTTAAATATATTTATGAACCAACTTTCAAACAATTAAATGTAGTTAGAAGTGGTTTACAAATGAAAACAATACACATCAAGTTAGGGCAACAAAACATAAAAGAAGGAGACTAATGAAAGAATGAATAATTAAAGAAAATTAATGCTTTCAAGAACATGGCAACAAATATATATAAATGAAAATGAATGCAATACATAAGATGCTTTAATCAAAAGCCAGGCTACGAAAGTAGATTTTAAGTTAAAAAAACAGATGGTTACAGTATTATGCTCATTATTCACAGTATTTATTATTATATACTGAGTTCAGTCAATCTGCTGTAAAATGTTTTATTATAAAAGGTACACCAGACGCAGATGTGGCAGATCTTTCAGGGCCACATCATATATGTGACTTTAAGAGTAAATCTGACTGTAGATGAGAATCACATTTAAATTACATTCTGTCAGCTGGAAGACATCATAGCCAAGACAGGTGTTTAGCCTTTTTCCAGACTGCTGTAATCTATGAGAAAGCAATAGTCACAATCTGGTGGATTAATCTGTGAGGTGATCGGGATATTTCTGGAAAGGATTATGATGTGAGCATATTCCCGGTGTTTGCTGCCTGTGAGTCACATAGCTCTTCATTTCTCCCAGGTTTCCATCGCTGTGGGTTTGGCAGGCTTCGCATGTGTGCTCCTCCTCGTCCTTTTTGTTCTCATCAACAAATATGGCCGACGCTCCAAATTCGGTATGAAAGGTAAGTCTACACATATTCTCAGACAATCAGACAGGCAGGCAGGCAGGTTTTTTTTTGTTTTTGCTCCTTTCTGCCAGTTGCATCATTGTATGTAATCCACTCTCCCAGCTAATCTTCTCTTTAAAGCCTTTGTTCACTCGTTAATGTACATATGCAGCTACTGTAGAAGTTCTTCTTTTTCACAGAAAGTTTACTAAGCTTCTACTGCTACTGCACTATCAGCATACTCATAACTATGTACTGACTGTATATAGAGAGCACGGGAACATTTGAAGAGAACACTGCAAACGTTTTCTGATTTTGTTATTTAAAGGTTTAGGTTTGAATAAATTTAACATTTTTGTTTTATGTTATAAACTACTGACAACATAAGTCCTAAATTCCAAATACAAATATTATCATGTTATACCAAAAATGATCACAATACCAGAAAAGGTCCAGCGTTTTCAGATCTCAAAAAAATGGAATAAAAGCACAAACAAAACAAGTTTATATTCATTTTTTAACAACTCATTACAAATGTTTTAACTTAGGTTGTGTTCAGAAATTAATATTTGGTAGAAGGAACCTGATCACAGCTTTCCTGCAGTGGTCTCCTAATTTGAGCAACGCTTAAATGTTCTACAAAGAATATCAGCTCACCTAACACTTGGCAAAAGATTAAATAAAAACTCCACTGAAAGCTGTTT
>JAUMHF010000017.1:20183782-20196856 GCA_032359275.1 Microctenopoma steveboyesi | reverse complement strand
TTTTCAGATCTCAAAAAAATGGAATAAAAGCACAAACAAAACAAGTTTATATTCATTTTTTAACAACTCATTACAAAACCTGATCACAGCTTTCCTGCAGTGGTCTCCTAATTTGAGCAACGTTTAAATGTTCTACAAAGAATATCAGCTCACCTAACACTTGGCAAAAGATTAAATAAAAACTCCACTGAAAGCTGTTTTATTAATGAGGTAAAGAGAATCCAGCAGACTCACATACGCTTTGAGCCTGACCTGGATATAGTTTTAGCCACATTTGTGAAAAACTGTTGCTATTTGCAGATAAACATGCTCCCTTGAGAAGACCAGTGGTTAAAAAGGCTTATGCAGCATGGCCAGATAATGAACCTAAAGGTCTCTAAACTAAATACGTGTAAAAGGAAATAACATAAGCCTGCAAATAACTATAATGGGATTGAAAGCCACTTCTTTACTTTGTCATCCTGGAATTGTTTATGAAAAAGCTTGTAAGTAAATATGGCGACATTGCTGATTAATTAGAAACTTACTAATTATTTAATCATTTTATAGTAAATATGGCAACCTTTAAATCAATTCTGCTGAGGGATTGTACATATTTAAGCAGACTGGATCTCAGTGATTAATTGTGTACCACTGAATCACATGTCTAGGAACATTATCTGGATTATTGTTTCACAGGACACTGGCTATGTTTAATTTCTATCAATTGCCGGAAAGTGTTTATAGTATTTCCTATGATCTAGTGCCTTATACCACTTTTTATTGTGACTATTGAGAATATTTTTTATGTCACTGTACTTTTAGTTGAATGTTGTCTTTTAGGTACTACTGTTGTGGAAGCGTATGTGGTTCCTAATAAATAAACAATAAATAATAGGACAGTACGTATGCAGACATCATCTCTGCACTGTGTGTACTACTAAAGTGATCACAAACAGAGTCCTGAGTTAATTGTTGGACCGCACATTCAGTCATAAGATCGAGGTCGGCTCCAGGTTCTGCTAATCTCTTTGGTGCTGGCATAGTGGAAGAGGAAAAAGCTGATAATAGTGACTCGGGTCTTGAGTTCAGGTACAAGCGTTTGTATCCAGTGGCGATCTCAGTAGTAGTAGCTGGCTCACTGGTGAAGGTTGGCTTCACAAGTGGTGTGAAGGAAGTGTGATGGGTGACTTGGCTCACTTCTTCCCATTTCTTGTATTTAGCAGCAGCAACATTCTCTTTAATTAAAATATGTTCTAGTAACATGCCACCAAAACCCATCACAAGGGAACATGCATGTTTTTCCTTACATACCATGAGCGCAGTTCATTAGCCTCTACCACCTCTTAATTAGCTACTTTACAGGATTAGAGTTTGTTACTTACCTCGGTAAAGAACTCTTTGCAGTAATTATTTCAGAGGTGACAATTATTGCATTGGCCTGAAGCTGGCAGTAATCAGGGATGAGTCTCATACAGTAGTTAATGAGGCTTTACAGACATGTTTGTAATGCCACGGCATATCATATCAATTAATACTGTGCTAACAAAGTAGTTTGACACGAAGAAAACAAAAGTCACAAATAATGATAAAAAGAAAAGATAATTCTGACAAGATGTTGCAAATACGATATCACACAGTTTGACCCTCTGTGTTTATATAGATAAGATTTAATTGGCGCCACAGTTAGTTGCTAATGATGCATCTGCTTTGCAGTAACTTCATTCCTTTTTTATTATCAGGCAACTAGCAACAGTACAGTAGTTTAATATTCATAACATCTACAGAGAACTCGTTGTTTGGGTGGATTTGATTTTATTTACAGTATAATATATGCGACTAAACAATGAATAGGATTCTCGGTGTAAAACTCCAGGAATCTGTCTTACAGGATCTGTGAAGGCAGCAGCTCTCAGAGCTTTCCATGTTTTAACACTGAGAGCGAACACCATTACTGTTTAGGAATCAACTATTTGTAAAAGGGTGCTTCAAATGCAGTTTCAGTACTTTCCAAGCAGGAGCGGTGAAGAAGGTAATTTATCTCTTTGATGGCAAGGTCCAAAGTCCTCTTGGACACTGTGAGGGTTTTTTTCTTAACACTGCAGTGCAGTGTTACCTCAGCGCCTGCCCTGCTTCCAGCCACACTCACAGTTACTCAGTATTTTAAGCTTTTCATGCTTTTTTTCACACATTTGTCTGTGCTTACTTCTTGTGTTCTTGAAATAATTTGAGCTTAGCTGTGTTTTTCAAGGTAAAAATGTTTTATAAATTACTCTAATAGCACAGGGAAAAGAAGCTCAAGCAAATTACGCGGTCGAGTTGTTAGAGCTGCAGATAATTTAGTCTTTTTCTCCACCATTTTTACTTAAAGGTCAATGTTACGTGGAGACTATAGTGTGCTGGATGGAAATTCAATATCCTGTTCTACCTTAATGCTGCTGTAAGCTTTGCTTTGATGTCTTCATGTGACGTTCTAATAAGAGATATCAGCGTTGGACCTGGCAGCGTTCCTCCTCTCGTTTTGTATCCTGTGATAGTTTCTACCAGCAGACGGTGGTTATGTAACCCAGCTCCGTTTAAATAGAGATGCTGCTGTCTCTGCTGTCTCTGGGAGTGATTGAAGGTATAAAAGACTTGAAGAGGGGTGATGTCAATGTGGACTCTTTCAGGACCTCTCACTGTTTTGTACAAAGGCCTGATTTGTCCAATGTGTACATGCAAGTGCGACGGAGCTAGAGAGAGAGTGAGAGTGTGTTTTCTCCTCCCACTCTTGTTTTGGAGAATCAGCTGGAAGGCCTAAAGAAGTCATTACCTTTGGATGGAGCCATAATGGATTTTCGCTCCACTAAATCACTGTGGTTCTTTTGGTTGTTGGAGTTTGATCACTGACCATTTCTTGGCATCCAATAAAAATGCAGCTTTTTCTTTTTTGCCTTTTATGTTGTTTGGAGTGTGTGTGCATGTGCATGTGACCCACATTGACTTGATTTGCAAGCATCTCAAGGCCCACCGCCAGGTCCGGTCACAGCCCGCCATGCATTTACAGCTCTGACTGATGCACTGAAGCTCGGTTTATGTGGTTGTAATTGTGGATATAAAAAAGATACTTTGCCTGCCTGCGTGTGTGTGAGCGTACAAGTGTGTGTCTTTGCTCGAAAATGGATTCATAGTGTGGATAACCTGTTGGTCCAATCAATATGCCAACTTTACCTCCCAGTTAAGATGTATTGCAGCATAAGCAGCGGGCTCATCGTTCACATTGTGATTCACATCAGTGGGTTTTGAAGTGTCTTTCACACAGATTTATGTCAGTGGGGAATCAATAATGCTTCTTTGGAAAAAGACACTCAGCACGTTAGTAATAAGCATTATACTCTGCTGTCATCTTTTCTTATGTTCGAGTAGAAAATGACCCCATGTCTTCTGTAAGTGCAGCCAGTATCCACAATAACATAGACTTTGGTCACGTCTCCCATCTTCTCATAAAACAGGTAAAGAATAGATCCAGGATACATGTTTCCATACATTTTGGGCTTATCTGTAGTGGGTGTGAAAGTGGGGCTGTAGTGCCGACTTTTAAAAACTGGAACTGTCTGCAAAATCAGAAAACACAGCACGAGCTGGACGAGCACAAATATAACTGACTAAAATGTTTTTTTATTTAAATAAGGCAAACAGGCAAAAGAGACTAACTGAAACGTATGCTCACAGTTGTATTCTGATTTGACTTTCTGTTTCATATTGTCATCATTGCAATACAGTAGCGTACCCAGATCTGAATTTCAGAACTAATTCTGCAGGTCCCAACAGGGCTTGGGAATCACTGCCACTGCTGCATTCTGGGTATTTCTGGGACTCATCCACAATGCTTGTTGGCAGCTGTTGTGTGTTTACTTAAGGAGCAGATGATACCAGCGCTATTTTTGGCTGCATTTCACTACAGAATTTAGACTGAAAATATACAGTGAACACAGAGGCAGAGGAGAGGCGATGGAAGGAAAGGCACTGAGGAGCATTCGCTTTAGGAAGCCCCAGCGCTGGTTACCATTGGTGAAGAAATCACTAATATATAATATTATGTTAAATGTTTCTTTAACTAAATGAACTTCTTATTATTCTCATTTTAGCCCCCTATCGAACAATGGCACCCCACCTCCATAGGTACATTTGTATTTGATCATTATCTACAAATCCACATTATTTACTACATAGCCAGGTGGTCCAGTTGTGTGATAGCCCCTCTTAAATGAAAGACTTTGTTGTTCACTCTCAGGCCTCATGTGACAAAGCTGCACTCACACGAGTGAGTGGGTGCATGTGTCTTTGACACTAAAAATGAGATGCTGAACACAGCAAATGACTGAGCTGAAAGTCAGGGTCAGATGAAGCAGAGTCTAAGGGATAAGAGAGCATATTACCTGAGTGACATAGTTGATGCTGCTGCACCGAGCACATGGACTGGGGCCTTTCTCATCATCTCAGATTCTCAGCTTGTGCTGTGAGAGCTGAATCTGATATTTTTTAGACATTGGTCAGTGAGTTGTCATAACAATTTCTGACCTAACCACAATAGACAGTTGTCAGGTTTCTAGACACAAAGATGGGCATGTAGGTAAATCGCAAAGATAACCACCAACACAGTGACAAACACACCTATGACACACAGACAAACCGTACCCTGCGGCGGCCTGCTGGCCTGTGTGTCAGGGCGGCTTACTCTCCTCTCCGCTACATTACCTGAACCAGGCCTGGGGATTAACAGCACACACACACACACAGACACACACACACACACACACACTACAGCATTTACTGCATCACTGCTTTGCTTGGCCTCAAGTGGCCAGTGAGCTCTGCCACCAAGCAGCGAGACGTCTGCAGACAGACAGGCAGACAGATACAAGGCCTTGTATATGTTTGTACAAATGTCAAGTACATTTTTAGTAAGAAATCTATCCATTAGTATGCAAATATATGTTTACTTCTACCACACTTCTACTCTACTACATTTCTGAACCGTGAACTTTTCTTCTTCCACTACTGTCTTAACATTTTTTTCAATTCAACACATTAATCTTACTAATTTCTTACGAAGAAGGTGCTAATTTTAAATAGAATAAACTAAATGTTTGTCTTTTTTTTCATGATGGACACATTTCTTATCGACATTTATACACATACTCAACATTTTATCACATAATTGTTTAGATGTTTCCTTTACTATTTAAAATCTAATGAGCTTTTCCTATAAAATCTATTCAGAAATAGTTTCCATCTTTATTCCGGTTTTCTCATTGAAAACGTTAAATCACATAAAAAAAACCTATGTCATCAGCAGCCTCACAGAGATTCAGATCTCAAGCCTCTTTTTCCTGAGCAAATGTTGTTTACCCTTTGCTCAGTTACCACAGCACCAGCCTTCTTAATTGACTGTAATTCATTCTTCCGAACGCATGCGACAGATGGGGGCTGCCAAGAAAACAGCAACAGGCGCACCAGGAAGTGCTGCTTTCTCTATTTTAAATAAGTGTTTCTTGTTATATCTCTTCCCAGAAAGAAGGTAGTTTTAGGACATAAAGTTCCATGTTCTATCATCTTTGTTGTTTTGCAGACTATCTCTGTCTCTGATGCCACAGACCACTGGTGCTTTTAGTGAAGCCTAAAAGGTTTTAGATGCTGCCTGCACTCTCTCTGCCACAGCATGATCTCACGTGTCTTTCCTTAGTTCTTTTTGCACCTCATATGAAGATTGAAAATACAAAAATGATCCGTTTACTTATTTATCGGACTTAAAACATGCATGAGAGCCTTCCCTTGGCGTTTGGTTGTTGTGCTGGATGGATATAGAATGCAGGGTGGGCTGGGGTAGCTTCTGTACAAATATGATTACTATTTTTTGGTTTTAGTTTATTCTGGACTGTCAGCGCTAGACTGGTAATAGCTAAGTGCCTTCTGTCCTCTCAGTGTCTTCTTGCACGCTGCTCTGCTGTGCCACGAATTGTTAAGTAACTCCCAGTGAAAGGCCAGTCGAAGTGCCTTGTTGCATGCACTTTGACTGGGTGTTTGGAACCGTCTTCCCTTTTAAGTATTTGCTATCAATAGTTCAGAAGGCCGTACTCGGTCCTCTGAGTTTAACAATAGCTTAATATAGCATCTTAAAAATGCCACAATACAGATGTAGGGGCAGAAAAAGAAGCCACACTCACTTTTCTACCGCAGGCTTTCTGAAATGCTGCAGCAATTTGGCTCTGTCCCAAGGGGAAATGTTCAGAAAATATCATTTACCCTTTTTTTTACAGCCATGGAAAGTTACAAGAGTGAACTGTATGAGAGACACAAGCATTTAGTTTTACAGTGAAAACAAATGCAGCTACATTTTAAACTATTTAAGAGGCAAGTGAGCAATACGGCCATGAAAACACATCAGGGTGAACTTCTACATTTCCATGTTTGAATTAGTATTGATTTAAAGAAAAATCTTCAAACGATCCTCTGCAGTGTTTTATCTTAAATTGAGACAAATTGCAGTGTGAATCTGAACAATAAATGTATGTTCTTCTGTTGCAATGCCAGTCTAGTATAGTGGTATAGTGTGCAGAATCCTGATCACATTTGAATTTCTGCATATACCTTTGAATATCTGCACCTTTGCTTAGCTCACAGTAGCACCACATTTCTTTTCTTATTTGCACAGCACACCCACAGTCATTTGTCAGCCATTTACGGCTGGACATATTTCTTCAGAGGATGCGGTTTTTGCTTAAATTCACATTCTTTACGAGAGACAAGAGAATCTCCTTCATCTCTGTGAGTAATCGTAAACACATTTATTTCTGCCTTGAACTTTCCTTCAACCTCCCAACCATACAGTATATCCCCTATCCTGGAGGACTTTGCTAATGATTATTGCACTCATATTTCCTGCAATTTACATGAGGCCTTGTAATAGACTTGTGCTGTATAGTGCTGATGAGTTTCTTCCAAGTTAATGAACATTTGGGGACTGAGTCTCTTGGAGCATAGTGAAGTCAGCTTGGACAGCACTCTTCACATCACATAATGAAGGACTGACTGTTCCCTGTTGGCTGCACACTGTCAGCAGGATGTGCTTCTACTTGCTGTTCTTGTTTTAAACATTAAACGAGTTATGTTAAAGGCTGGTTGTGGCTGGAACAGATATAGACAGTGTGGCTGAAATCGTAGAATCTGAGATCTTTGCTCCCTTAACTGCTGCAGGCTATACCATTAACTCAACTACCAACTGAATGGAAAGACAGTAACCTGCACAGGGAAAAAAAAGACTGAATGAAGCTTAGTCATAAACCTACAGCCTGTGCAGCTCAACGTTTCAGGCCTTTGTTACCCTCCAGAAACCTTCAGCATGACTCCAGTTTGGATTTGCTACTTGTGGAGAGTTATGCTTTGCTTATTATGCTGCAGCAGAGAGCGTCCACTCAGAGGTGCGAAGGTGATTTTCAGGGCCTGTGATAATATTCCTGCCTATTTTTTTCTCACTGGAAAAGAAAAGCATGCTGCGTTTTTCTGGCCACGACTATAATCGCTTGTTATTTCTTTGTAAATTTTAGCCACTGGCCCAACAAACAGCTCATGTTATGTAACAGCCAAATGTAGGGTGCTGCATCCTTACTCCTACGCTGAACAGCATTGTGATTCTTTTTTACTGACAGATAGAAAATACAGTCCACTGCACTGAAAATCATTTTCTTTGGAAATGATGATTTGTATGCATGTTTAATAATATCAGTCAGTGAAGAGTATTTTAAAACGTATCCAAAACATATAGTATACCAACAATGTATAAGTGCTGCTTATTAAGTTTAACAGTGACAGCAGTCCTTAATGATGCATATTGGCCAGTGATGGGGTTCTGCTATACAGCAACAATTCCCAGTTTTTGCAGCACTTGATTAGAGTTGTTGCCGCCAAGTTTGGTAAAGCCAGTCATTAGTTTTAGGGGTCAATTACTTTTAGACATAGGGCAAGGCAGATTAGGGCAGCGTAATAAATAAAACTATCATTAAAAATCTGCGTTCACTCTCGTTATCTTTGTACAATTTCATTTCATGACCCGGTCCATGTGACAAATATGTAAACAATAAAGAATCAGAAGGGGGCAAACACAAATTCACAGCACTTTATCCTACAATAAGATCTATTATAACCTCTGCATATAATACAACAATATTAATTGTTAAAGGGTATTTGTACCATATTTATAGTAATGCTACAACTGTAAACATATTGTATGTCTCTAACTTGTACTGTAGAATTATAATCACACCTAAAACACAGAATTTCAGTACGCTTAAACAAGCTATCCCCCAACAGGACTACTATGTAAGGGCTTAGTGTGAATGTGCAAACAATCTCATTGGCATCTAACAACACGTCAAATCAAATACTCTGCATAGCAATTATTAAGTGACTTATTTCTCTAATTATATCTGTGGTTGGAAATTACAGTAATACCTACCTACACTAACTCCCTGTCTTAAGCCCACATCTATCCTGATGAATTGACCTTTCTTTTGCTAAATAAGGAGATGTATTTCCACTAGTTGCCCTTCCCGTCTCCTCATATTCCCAGCGGCCCGTGTTCCCATCAGCCTCTCCTCAGTTTGCATCAACACACCTCCGTGACTGGCAGACCGCAGCTTTTGTGTTATAGATAGGATATACTGTTGCACTTCGAAGTGTCAGTATTTTTCAGTGCGTTATATTTGCACTGCCCTGATAATGACATTGCGTCAGTAATGCAGTATTTTACCAATGCACCAGGGTTGCAAATACAGTACAGTGAATTATCACCTTATTTCTTACCATAGGGCAACTGTACAGGATAATGCATTACAATCCTCTAAACTGGGTTTAACATCTTCAGTCAAACCTACTACTTCTTGGTTTTGGAAGGTGAAGCTACAATACAATTTAAACAACTGATAGACACCATATTAAGAGCAGCTGAGGCTGCAGCCGGCAGAGCTTGCCTTGGTCGTTGTCGCCGCTGGGAGCCGTGCTATAAGCTGCTTTCATGTGTTATTTTGTGCACCTATGCGCACACATGCCGGCAAAATCATTGAGCTGCAGCCTCTTTCTGATAAGTTGGAAAGTCTGAAGCTCTTAAAGGCAACACACAGTGGAGTCTGTGTAGTTTAGCAGCGGTTATAATGACAGTGGCTGCAGAGAAACTCATTGAGAGAGCAAAAATCCCAGAGCTGTAAGAGCCACAAAAAAGACAGAGTGAAGGAGAGCTGAAATAGAGTAATAAAGAATTCTTAACCTGTTCACTGTTATTGTACTGATTTCTACTTTACCTTCTACTTCTACTCTTAAACACTGAACACATATTATTTATTTAGCTATTTATGTTAATGCTTATATAAGTCCCATCAGAATCATGTGCACATTTACATAATCGCTGTGAAAACAATGAGACTTTAAAACAAAAAAACAACTTTCAAGCAACAAACAAATTGGGCTTTTATTAAAGGGTTATAGCAAAATGTGAATGTGTCGACCTCTGTGATGCAGCTCTGAAGCTCTATTGGTACATTTTGACCGATCCTGACTCTGTGCAGGGGATGGTTAAGAGTCACGAATAAGTTCTGGCTGTTGTGGCACCTGCAGAAATGCGTTGTAACTTTGGAGATTTTTATATGACGGCTTTTACTGAGCCATGGTTACGGGTGTTTAATAAGCTCACAGGAAATAATTCAGTTAGAAGCAAACTTCAGATGACACTATGGTGTTTCTGGCAAAACCTGTATTACACGTGGAATGAGAATACTTTGTCTCATTCCACGTGTAATGTGCACTCGACTCTGTTTTAACTGTAGACAAAGTTTGTATCAGAAATAAGTTCTGTGATTTTGGTGAGTGCCTGTCCTATAAATGTGTGGTTCCCGGGGTTTGTGGACGCTACTTTCTCACAATGCAGGCATCATGACTGTAAGATGAGCGCCACCTAAACACGTTATACTGTAACACATGCCACGCTGCGGCTCAGGTGATAAGCTGTTGCGGTAAAAGTGGCCAATTAATGTGGTAGAGACTGACGATTTAGAGCGCTACGTCTGTAGAGAAAGAGTCTCCGTCTTTCACATGGGTGGTTAAACTTTCAGCTCTACAGAGCAATTGTTGTGTAATCATAACTCGGAGATTAATTATTCATAGAAGCATGTACACACACTGACAAACACATACAGTATATGCGAAGTAAACCTTCTTGAAACCTTTTCTGCATCTAACTCCCATTGCTTTAGTGCTTTTTTTGTGTTTCTCTCCCTGAACCCTTCTCTCCACACGTCTCTCTCTCATCGCCTCTCCCTCCCCCTCTCTTTCCACACTAATGGAGTTAGTGAGCACCGAGGATAAAACAATTAAAACAAAATTCATTTGAATGAATTAAAGAGCAGGGAGCTGCAGTAGCTGACACTTCTGAGGCAAGATGAATTATCCTGCTTGGCTGGTTTAGTAGCATTTTACAGTGGCCTCATCCCACCTCATTAACCTGTGTATTAACCCGTGAAAAAGCATTGTTAGTACACAGCAATGCAATACAAATGGGGGCTAAATATGTGCAAAGGAAATGATTACTGCCCTGTGTCAGCTTTATTTGTGGCTCTTCTGATGGACTTGGCCGAGTAGAATACACCTGTGAGCCTTCAAAGACTGTGAGAATAACAAGTCGCCTCCCACTTATCACTCTGAATTTTCCAGTATTTTCCAGCGAGCAGCAACAGGAGATGCACAAGATTTGCAGCCTGGCTTACGAAAGACTTCAGAGGCTGTTAAGGAAATGCCAAGGCCATCTGTGCTGCTCTAAGAGGGTGTGAAATGAAGATGGAGAGTGTGTCACACTGCGATGAGAGGTCATTACTGGCTCCTCAAAGGCAGCACATTATGTCAGTTTTACAGGTCACAGTCTTGTGGTCCACTACATTTTTTTTACACCTCAAGACCTGGTAATGAGTCCAGAAGTGTCTGGAGTTCAAATGTGCATCAAGATCTGTGATGCTCGGGAACAGCAACTTAACGGGTGCCGCTGGCGATGATTAGATGCAACCAGATGGCGTCAGGATGTTACTTCTTGTGCTCGGAGTCACTGCAACAATCACTCTCCCCCTCCTGGCACATTGTCACTTTATGTGTTTATGTGTGGCAGAATGACTGAATACACATTCCAGGTTTTATGTCTTGCCAGCTTAACGGCGGCATTTTCACCAGACTGTGAAGGAGCGGTTACAGTGTCAAGGAGCTCTACCTCGTGTCACCCAGGCTGAAGTGCTCTTAACCACACTGAAACTATACACAGCTTAAATTCTGTCTGTTGCTGAGCCTGACCTCTGACCTCTCTGTTGAGATAACAGGATTTCCCTGCCAGTAAGTGCTTAGGTCCCTTACAGGAATTTCAGTGGCCAGACCGCCCTCTGATATATTGCTCGGACAAAGTGTATGCAGGTGAAATCTTACAAATTAATGCTACTGTAAGGTGAGGACCCTCTCAGAGGTGATGTGGTAATACGGTGAAAGATTGGAACTGGTGTCCATAAGCCTCCGGATCTGAATTCCTATTAATCAAACATGTTCGGACTCTGCTTCATGATACCACATTCCTTCTACTGACAAAAACTACTTAAATCACGTGTTTCGATGATGCACCAAGTATTTGTACATCAAGGGAAGTCCTCCAGCAGTCTAAGTCTGTAGCAGTATAACAGGGAGATATTTCAAAGTTCGCCTGAACCAACTCTATGTATAAGCATCATCAAAACAGAAGGTTTTAAGACTAGTCTTAAAAGTAGTGAGGGTGTCTGCCTCCCATACTTGAATTTAGAGCTGGTTTCCCTGGAGAGGAGCGTGATAGCTAAAGGCTCTGTTTTTTATTCTAGATTTGAAAACTCAAGGAACCACAAGTAGACCAGCACGCTGAGAGTAAAGTGTGTATTGTGATAACACATTAACATGAGGTCTTTGAGATATGATAAAGCTTAATCATTAAGTGTATAAGCCATGGTTTTAAATTCTGTTCTGATTTCACAGGAAGCTAATGGAGAAAGGGAAATGTAGGAGTAATATGATCTTGTTAATACCTGTTGTATTTGGATTAGCTGCAGGATTTTCAGGGGTCGTTGGGACATATTAATAAGAAGTAATTACACTAAACCAGTATAGTAGGAACTCTAAGATAGCATACCCATGACTTTACAATATTCCACATGTAAAACAAGCCTGTTCAAGAGATTTGAACTGAAGTCTATATCCTGGTTAAAGGCAAATCCAAGGTTCCTCAAAGTAGAACTGTGAGAAGAAAGTTGAGTAAAATAAACAAACTTGAATATCTAATATGTTCAAGTAGTCTTATTGTAACTGAAGTACTGCATGTCAACTGCGACTTTTGCTGTGGCTTTATTTATGTGTCTGGGCTTCGGGGCAGCTAACTGGAAGGGAGACAGACTCCATGTAGCTCAGGGGCGATATGGGGATGATGAGCTAAACAAGCATGCAGACAACGCCACAGTTCTACAGCACAGAGGCTCTGCTGAGCACAGCATGTCCTTTACGCACGGAGAGGAAATAGCAAGGGTGAGGCATGAGGTAGGAGGGGAGAGAAGGAAAGATAAAGGGAAAGTCAGGAGCAGAGAAAATGAGGGGAAAAGATGTCGTGTTGAGGGAGGTCTGACAGGACGGCTCAGCTGTGCGTTAGCTAATGGGTGAACGGACTCCTCCGCTGACTGTCCTCTGTGACTGTTCAGAGGAACATTTCACTGTAGTAGGTTCAAATATTTTTCTCCCAGAGGCAGCTGAACCAGTCTCTTTAGCTCTGAGAGATATAAGGTTGGGTAAAGATTTAGACAACGGGAAACATTTTGAATTATTGTTGTAGGAAAAAAATTTGCATTAATAAGTAAAACCTAAGTTAAATATAAACATTTTAACTAAAAATCACTTATATCATATGCATGATGTGCGTAATGCAGACATGTACTGTGGCGCATTTGTATACAGGTCCTTCTCAAAAAATTAGCATATTGTGATAAAGTTCATTATTTTCTGTAATTTACTGATAAACAT
>JAUMHF010000017.1:20144999-20181933 GCA_032359275.1 Microctenopoma steveboyesi | reverse complement strand
AATGTTTATCAGTAAATTACAGAAAATAATGAACTTTATCACAATATGCTAATTTTTTGAGAAGGACCTGTATATGTGTGTGTGTGTGTGTGTGTGTGAAAGCATGTACTCCTGGGACTAAGCTCTGATTTAGGAGTGTCTTTCTGGCAACCACAGCAATAGGCACTTTCTGGGTCATGTGAAAAATGTCATCCTTTAGATTTATATATCAACCTGTCCCTTACACACACACACGCAAATATTGGATGAGGATAGGGGCAGTGTGTGTGCCCACAGCGAGAGAAATGGAGAAAAAGAGAAAGGATATATATTGTATGCGTATGTGTGTCCAGTACCTTTTCTCTGTCAACAGTACTGCACAGCTGAAGCCCATTTCAACCGAGAGAGAGGCAGGAATATGTTTTTGCTGCAGCTAAGATAAGATCCACGCTACTGCAGCTCACAATCTGATCCTGCTGCTGTGCCAGAGGGCAAAATCCAATTTCCTTCTCACTACGAAGAAGAAATGCAAAAGAAGAAAAGCAAAATCATTTTTTAATCAACGATTTATGTTTTGCATATCCCAGTAGCTGTAGCATCTAATATGTTGTTTTTACTCTCCGTACACTATGTCGGTTTTTGAATAATTGTATGATCAGGCTGGGCACGTCTTTAACCTGAGCTTTTGTGTCTCCCAGCCTTCCTCCACCAGGCCATGTTTGCCTTCTCACAACATGACATTTGGAGCGCAGATTGTCTGGCCTTTCAGAAGGCTGGACTGTCTAGCTCATACTGACAAGACAGACAAAACAGTCTCTCAGATAACTGCTCCAGCTTCAATTATTAGACTTCATTGAACTGAATGTTCCCTGCGCTGTGTATGCCTGTCATCTGCTGAGATAAGCAGCATGGCCCACAGTTAAGCTACAACTGTTGATGTGCTACTTTGCCACTTGTTTGTCACTGTGTCACTCTGACTGGAGAGAAGCACTCGCTCCTACATATTTCACAGTATACAGCAGTACAATCGAAGTAGCAGCTTATTACCTTAAACCATCCCTTACAAGCTGCATTTTGTTTTGTCTTTGTGTAATATCACAATGTATTCAGTGATCTGACTTATTGAAGTGTGACAAATATGCAAAAAATGGAGGAAGGAGGGCAAATACTCTTTCACAGCACTGTAGCTGTTTCTACATAAAAGGCCACCTGTTTCTCTTTGTGAGAAGTGGTTACCACTACGGAACAGCCTTCCTTTGATTGAACCTTTACTGATTGGGGTTCTTTATTTAACAAATTATGCAATGGCTCTGCGAACAGAGCTCGATTGATCGTCTCATAGTGTTGTAATTTTTGGCTGCACGTTCATGCTTTGAATAAATCTGATCCAGTTTCCACAAGTTGTCATAGTTCTGTGCTTCCTAGATACCTTCGGTCTAACCATGATTTGACTTTGAGGAAGCCCCTCAGTGCTCCCATTGACAATTGGACTTCTGAAACTTGAGGTACAGCCACAGGTTAAGCTGATTACTGGAATCCGCACTTGTGCTTAGACTTGATCGCTGACCCACAACTAGTGCAGAATCATTCATTTTACGGTACATAATGTCTCATGTCTCTATATATTTCCAGATTTAGAAGTCAGGATTTACTTAGTAACAATCTGTTTCAAATAATCAGAAGAGTTGTGGTAAACGTTTTGTGGTAAGAGTGGAGGTCAGAGAAACAACCATGATATTCAGGGTGTCTGCAGGGTTTCAAAAAGTAGTAAAAAGTAGTAAACCACATAACCAAAAAATAAGGCCATTAAAAAATATTAAAAGGTATTTATTGTCATTTCATGAGGTATTACATTTTCACGTAACTTTATTTAACATGGGATTAGACTCGTTCATTTTACTTAGCTGATGTCTGTGAGCTTTTTTGGAGGTGGGGGGCAGATCTCCAGGTGACCATGCAGTCCCTCTGGGAAGTTGCAGTGTAGCAAAGTTTTTCACATAGTTGCATAGTGTTCTACTGGACCAGAGTGTATTAATCAGTTTAAAAGTGAGAAAGGTTGTCGATTAAAACAGTTGCTCCTCAATGTCATGTTGGTTTTAAGAAATATTCAGGAGGTATTGAAAAAGGTATTTAAAAGTATTAAATTCAACCTTAGGATTTCTGTATATAACCTGTTATTGCTTTTGTGGATTAGTTGCTGCTGATTTTTAAGGTAAGACTCTCAACCAGCTTGTCAGCAAATATTTACATATATGGAAAGTAGAAGGAATACAACAAACTTGACTTCAGGTGATCTCTGTAGAGGACGCAGCCAAGGTGCATCTGTAGTTCATTAAGCATGCAGCAGGGAGAAGTAGTGCTACAGTAGCATGTAATCCTCTGTTCATTAGCATGTAGTGCTACTGGTATCTCTCAGCTAGCCAGCTCCTCTTGCTGCCCCCAGAGTCTTAATCCTTCCTCCGCCTGTTGTGTTTCTGCTCCACTAGGGACCAATTGCGCCAATTCCACTCATCGAGCTTGATAATTAGTGACAATTGTAAAAGTAATTTACAAACTCAAGTAATGCCATTGAGCAAATGGTGCCAATTAACTGGAGATGCTAATGTGGGCAGAAACGCGGAAAAGCAGCATCCGACCTCCATTACAATGAGAGGAGGAGGGCCTGGAAGCTGTCCTCCACGTGTGACAGAGAACTGCCCAGGGAGGAGAGGGGAGGCCATGCATATTGTTGGAGAATGTGCTTGATGCTATGCTGCTGATTAATCCCGCAATACAAGAACAAGTATTGTGACCAGGATGATAAAATGTTCATCTACATTTTAAACTGTTAGCCGATACCCTTATTAACAGTCACTGACATTTAAACATATGTTTCAAATCCCTCAACAGCGCTTATTAAAAAGTAAAGGCCATCACTATTACAGATAACTGATGCTGGACACTACTGGAGACTGCTATTGTTTTTGGTGGCATTCAGTATTTGAAGGCTGCAGGTTTCTTCCTTGAATAAAATAAAAGGTGAATTGTTAGCATTGTCACTGTGATAATAGTAGCATGCTCAACTTTAATATTTACCATGAGTTGAACGTCCCCGTTTTATGTTCATGATGAGGGATTGGGGTTTTTAACAAAAATGAAATGATTCTCTGAGAGGTTGTTTCTATTTTAAGTCAAGTTTCCACTGTCTCATAGTGTAATTGTTGTTCAGCTCAGTGCTTCCAGCTTCTGCAGTCTGCAATGTGTCTAATCCAGTGTACGGGAACAAGCCTTTCTCTCCTCTCCCCTTCTCTGGGATTAAAAACAGGAGGTATATTCCCATTCTGTCAGTCACTTTCACTCTGCCTCTGAGGCCTCGGCCTCTATCAGTGTAAACACAAGACAGAAAGCAGTGTTTGGTGTTTTCCCCTGTCTCAAAACCTCCTTTTGGTGTCTCTTTGATCCCTTGTGCTAGAATAGTAATTGTTATCATTTATGAGACAAAATGATGAGTGCATCCAACAGCCCAGTAATAGAAATACAAAAGAAAATAGAACAGAGGGTAACAGGGTTATAGGTGTGTGTAGAAGACTTGATCCAGACAGCAGGACCCGTGGCAAAGTCCTGGCCCAGCTTCATTTTAAAGTCATTTATGTCTAACACATGGAGGGAGATTGATGATATTCCATATGCTGCATTTATGCTGACACGTCGAAGCCAGTTAATTGGCACCGCGTTTTTTATTTTAATAACAATTAACCAAGAGACACGCATGGTACTCAGCCTGCAAGTGATATAAAAAACCCTTTAAGAGAACAGAGAGCCAGAGCAACTGGGAGCTAAAGCCTGACCTTTCTGGTTTTCATAAAATGGATGCAGCCAAAGTAGCAATGACTGGATAGTGCTTATTCAAACAGCATACATAAAGAGAGAAATGAAGCAACTGGATGGTTCCTCTTCCCTCTTTAAATCTGTCCAAGTGGATAAGCCTCTGGTGTTATTCACAGGCTCCCCCTGATATCTTCTGTTGATGTTTTTTTTAAATGGCGCTTAGATTGGTGTGGAAATCGTCCCGTTGTGAATGCCCAGCAGCACAGAAAACAGCTGGACGCTGGAAGGGAAACAGAGAAAGGGGGGGGGGGGGTATTTTTTAAAGAACAGAACAGAAAAGAGGAGAAAGAAAGAAAACTTGGGGGTTTTATGTAAAAGAAGGCAGTTGTGTGAAATGTATTTTGTGTAATGAGCCGCCCCAATTCTGCTATTTGAAACAGTGTTACCTGGAGCTGGAAAATCAAAATCTCTCCTTTTTATGTTCCCCATGGATCTGCCTGTTCTCGGCTTACACCGGGCCTGCCTTCATTTCACGGAAACATTGCTGCTCTGTACTTTCACAGATTTGGTCGTCAGGAGAGGGTGTCATTTCAGAGCTCCTACTGGGAGATTGCTCTTTCTTTGGGGACATTCTGACACAGAGCGTTAATAATGTAGCTTTCCTTTCATAGCACTGATAAAAACAGCTCTTGACCTCATTGGTCATTGGTAGAAATGGCCATCCTCCTAATAAGCTTCTGATTTTGGGTGTATTTCTTGGCGCATTTCTGTGGTTCACCAGAGATGGGGAAGGAAGGTGTTGGACATTTTGCTCCAACATGGGAACGCTCTTTTTGTCATTTGACAGTCCTTTTCCTCAGCATCCAAGCCCATTTACAGCCAGCTCATTCACTTTACTGCCATTCGCTGATGGCAGCACTTTGAAGTGTTTGCTAGGAGGGGGGTGGGGCTGGTGTGGGGGCAGGGGAAGTTTAATTGGCTGCATTACTGGGTTTGCTTCTCTTCTTCTTTTCTTTGTGCCCCCCAGTCACAGTGAGCAGGATTAGACGACCTATATTTTTGTTTAGCTTTCTTCTCCCAATCTGAAATCTCTGCTAATAGTCTTCCTCGTGTTGTGTTTCTGTAAAGGATCCCAGTTCATCTCCACCAACTCCCCTCAAAAAATTGTTTGATTTGTGTGAAACTATATTATCACACAATGCAGCATCAAGTCCACAGTCCTCTCTATTTACATTGACATGGATGTGTTCACACAGACTACAGGGAAAGTAAATTTAGCAGCCTCATCCCTATGCACATGACACTGATTGACAGTCCGCTGTGGGTAATGATGTGTTCCGTTTCACAATGTGTCGCCCACAGCAGTCGCCCTCGGAGAAGTTTTGATGTTTGTTTTGTTTGAAATGCCTATACGCTCTTGTACATCCAGCGTGACATCTCCTGCAGGATGTTGAAGCCATATCAAGCTTCCATGTGGAGAAAGACAGTCAAATCAATCATTTTAAATGACTTGAATCTTTTGAAACAATTGATTGTTTTTTACGGCCTCAGTTACTTTGCTGAAGTCTTCGTGCTCTGTGAATGAAATATATAAAGTAGAGTTGAGATGGTTTTCATAATTACTTTGATAACTCTTTAAATGTTTGTTTTAACCAACAGTTTACAGTCCAAACAGACAAGCTGCTAATTTAGAACAGGGTCATCCCTTAATGCGATCATCATAATCACAGTTTGTCTCACATTCTACAGCACCGAGCTGCAGCCTCCCATATATGGTGCTGCAGCTTAGAAATCATCAGCATTAAAGACATTTGCATACAATATTCAAGGCATGGCTGTATGTGGTATGGAAGTAATGCTCACACTAAGGAACCTGTGAGAAAGTGACTTCCTTTCAGAGCTCAGGTTCAAATGAAGGGAGGCTGGTGTTACAACTAACCTTGGCTATACACGCTGCATGGCTGCCGCTGTAAGCCATCAGTCTGCTGGGAGTCTGACTGAAATATTAAAGAGCTTGGCTGCTGTACCTCCTCCCTGGGTACTCCCTTGAGTCTCCAGACTGTATGATGTAGTATGGATGATGTGTAGATGTGCATGTATCGTATTCCATAGCTACAGTAAATATATAATAGATGGCAACCGAGGTTGAGGGGAAGATTATTCTCACTTTAATTTACACTCATACTACCATCAATCCCTTTATATATTTATCATTATATCGTTACATTCTTGTCTGATGTCAGCTGCCTACAGTGCATTTTATCTGCTGCTGATGGAGAACTCAAATGACAAACTGTAAGGGTGTAAATGTATACTGTAATTATCAAAGTGACGCCCTTGTAGCAGTCAAAGGAAGATGGAAGTCACATTGTAGATCTCCTTAGAGCACACAGACTCTGGTATGTAATGCAGTGCAAGTAGGCACATTTTTAGTGGCCTAACTCTAACTACATATGATAACCATAATAGATGTCATAACTCCAAATGTATTACTGTGATTATTTGTTAATATCAGCAATACAGTAATACAGCAATTATACACACATTATTAAAAATATATTATATAAAATAATAGTTGTATTCAGTCATGTAAATAGTAGTAAGATGCTGTTCACCTCCTCAAACTTATTGACCAGGATCGCATTATTATAGGCGGGGTCAATCCCCCTTATCAGAAATAGAAAATGTACATGAAAGTTATATAAATATTCAACATCTTATTCTGATAATTCTAAACTCTGGCACTTAGATAAACAAACTCAACTTGGATAGACCAGATTGACTAGAACAGAACTAACAACTAATTTATTGAGAGGGAATCATTAAATCAGCTGTTAGGCCACACGGTGTTGCTGGAGTGCCCTGCATCATCAACTGGTTTCCTATCAGGCTGCACTTCTAACAATTATCTATTGTTAGATAATCATAACATTATGATTAGCCTTAATCAGAAACAGAAATGTTATTGTTCCTTGTAAAATTGGAATTAGAAACACATATAAATGGGTTATTTTTGCTATAGTTGTTATACTGTATTGCTAAAGTAGATATTGCGATGTGCGATAATAATACTGAATGATTATCAGCAGTTTTCATCTTTGCAAATATCTTAATTAACAGTGTTTTTTTACTATGCTAATAGAAAACAGTCTATTTCTAATAGACAGCATTGTAAAGCATTTCAAATGTTTTGTAAGGAGTGAATTGAAATTAATGTAGTGAATTTGCGCCCGTGTTTCTCCACTAAAATTATGGGGTCAGCCTCTGATGACCTTAACAGCTTTATCACACTCCAGTCTCTTTCTGCTGACTTTGTAATAGTAGCTTCAGCACAGGGACAAGCTAAAGCTCACTGTGTGGCATTAGGCAGGGTAGTGTAAAGGCCTGTTAGATGTGTAATTACAATGATCTTCTACACACATGGAGCCACATACTGTACTGTATATATATTCACTTCCTCTCCTCCTCCTCTTGCCTCTTTTTCTCTCCACCTCCACAAATCTGTTTGGTCCTGAACCCTCCAGTGGAGCGAGCCAGTTGTGAAAGACGTGAGGCAGGAATCAAGATCCCTGCAGCTAGAAACAAAAAAGAAGAAAAGTCAGAGACAACAAAATAAGATCAAATAAATGATGGGGGTATTTTTATAAACTGCAGGTGCTTGACTAAAACATGCTGAAAGATACATTTACTATTTGATCAGTTGCTGTTTTTGTCATTCAGGAGGCATTTTATTATTATCATTAGTTTGATATAGATGGTATTAGTGTTTCTGCAACATGTTTTGTTATTCTGACAACAAATGCCACAGTATGGAAATAAAGTGAACAGGGGAAGAGACGAAACAGCAAGTGCATGAAAGAGCAGGAAGCAGAGAACTAAAAAAGGAACACTGAAAACTGATTTATTGAGATCCCACAGAGGGTTAGGAACTTAATTGTTTAAGTGTTTGTGTGTAAGTGATCCTAAATAAAGACTTAGGAAATGGGACCTGAATGCAACCAAGTGGAGAAAATTCAGCTAACAATGACCTTAATGTGCTTCTGCCAATTCATTTTAAACCTGAAAAGAATGCTTGTCTCTGTAATGAGTTGGGAAAGCTTCTGAAAAATGAATCAGCTTTTCACTCGTGCGTTCTAAACCCTTGTTTGTGCTTACACTTCACGAGGCTAATGTTACCCCCTTGATACGGTGGCTTTTTAGCTCTATTATCATAGCTATGTGTGTTCACCTGTTCAGGCCAAACTAAAGGGGGATTGGCATGAAATATGTAGTTACAGAACATTCATGGTGCCCAGAAGATACATTTTGATGACTCTGGTGATTTTAATCTCATTTCCTTTGATATCACAGGTTTATCTTTCACAGCATTGTCTCTGCTTCAGTTGAGGCATCACCATAAAATATTGGCAATTTTAACGACACTTTGTGTAGATGTCCATGTTTCCTAGGCTTCCTAGTAAATCCTAATGATTGTGGTGATGTCCTGGTTTTTCCACCACAGGGGCAAAAAAAAAACTTAAAGCGATAAACTAATGACTTATTTTCATCAATCCCTCTCAACCAGTTAGACCACATTAACTGGGATATGTAGCTGATACGTGTCAGGCCACATACACACTGTTAGGAAGTAACAGAAAACCAGGCCTCAAACCTGTTTTGGAGTTGTAGTGCTGATCCGCTAAATAGTCCGGCTCTATAGCGTTACACCATTTTGTTGCAGAGGAGAGTTAAAAAAGGAGCATGCGACTGTGAAAATTGATTTAACCATCAAGTGGCTTGTGAGTTCAGATATTGCTGTTGGCAAAATACCAATGCAGTTGCCATGAAATTTGGTAGGGTCATGTTCCTCAGAGGATCCGCTGTAACAATTCCCTCAGCCTCAGCTGTACTCTGTGTTTAGTGCTATTCAGCAAGTGTTAGCGCGATAACATGGTGAATATTTGGCCGGAAATATTTTGGAAACATTGGGTGGATTGCCAAGAAAGTTTATACAGACATTTATGGTCCTGAGTCAATTAAGATTTTCGTTTTCTAGCTCCGACATGAGCTTGGCAGTTTAAGTTTTGAGCTTGGCAGATGTTGAATGGGAAAGAATTTGGTTCTGATATTCAAGCTCCCCAGCAGATCTGTTCTGATGATTATCATCAGCGCTGTCACCATGCTGATGCTGTATCACTGGGTCTGTTTGTTATTGTACTGGGCAGCTTCCAGTTGTTAGTGCGTGTTCGGTGATCAGAGCATTCTTGCAAAAGTGAGACCGCTCTCAGTAAAACTAACCGGGGTAAATTTAGGCAGAAGACAAAAACTCTTCCCATGTCTCAGCCTCACAGAGCCCCCAGCAAAGCTGTTGACTGTTGATTCCCTGTTGCACATACAGTAAAGGCTACGCTGTTTCTCATGTCCTGTCAGAATTTTGCAGAGACACACGGCTTGTGTCCTCGGGCTTTTGAGCTAACTTTTTACCTACTCAGCTACACGCGTGTCTATACTATGAGTCTGTGTGCAGTCAACTGTTCATGTTCCATGTGGAGACTGTGAAAACATTTTTTCTCTTGGGAGCACAGTGAAGTAGCTGTCTGTCAAGCTACCCAGGCAGTTATACATATTTATAAATAGGGAATCATTTGGGTTCAGTGCTGCCTTTGAACTGATTCATTTTTGTGATATATGTCTGGTAAGTAAATTCACATTTGAACTTTATTTTCTGCTCCCAATGAAGTAATCACATCTTATCAGCCTCTATGGTCACTATTAGGTAATTAGCCTAAGGTCTGCTAACCAGCACCACCTCTCAGTAGAGTGTTGGGACATGATAGCGTGCAGAAGCTTCATTGCTGAAGTGTAACAATGCCACCACAAGCTTCTCATTTGGCCTTTTCTGATTGCATTGCCGTATGAGAAATTCAGAAAGTCAAATTGCTGCAGGTTTTGTTTTCAATTTGCATTTAGGCACATAACAAGTAATGCAATGTAGGTACCAGGTTTGAGACCTACACCCTGCATCTGACGTAGTTATAAATCAAGGAACAGCCCGCGACAGCTTGGCTGTTGGATGATGTCATTTTCCATCACTTTTCAGACTCATGTAAAATTGCTTCGTCTGTCTTCAGGGAGCTTACAGGGTAATATGCTGTCAAAGATATAAAAGCTGATAGGGCAGTCTGGGAACAGAGGGAGAATAACAATCTCAGTGTTTTGTTTTATTATCATTCTGAGCATCAAGACCACAGATATACAGCAGCACGCTCTGTAATTGGTTCAGTGCTGTGTCATTGCAGATAATGTTTGTTGTGGTGTAGATGTCTGATTTTAGAGGACATGCAAGTGGCTTCAGATGCAGTGAATGATATATTTTACAGCGTATTCCACATGTGTGTTTGTTCCTGTCTCGACTTGGCTGTCCTTCCACTCACTGTTCACTAGTCTTTAATTCAAAATAAAGGGGGCGCACATAGAGATGTGTGGGCCGACTGTGAATTACAGTTAACCTACATTGCAGAGGACCATAAATATCGGCAATTCTATAGTGCTCCACGTTTGCCACAGTTGGTCACCATCAGGAGGAGATAAAACTGCATGCGGTCCAGTACAGGTACGGTGAGAAATGGAGTGAGTATGACCTGCATGGCTGTTGCCTGTTCACTATGCTTATCTCCGAGTGGAAGCATGCATATGCAGACATCTGCGAGCATACTGTATGTCTGAAGAGCGCTTTCCATGTCTTGAGAACGTTTACTGGCCACAATGGCAATAGTGAATTTAGCAATACTGAATACCTTAAGAAAATCACTAGATGCACTATGACAGTTGATAAAGGATAAACAAACACCACTTTTCTTTTTTCTTTGTTAGAAACGTGAGGTTTACCTTGATCTCACTGTCTTCTACTCATTCTGCTCTACCTACATTTCATTTGTTGCCTCAATAAGTCATCTTTAGTGTGTTCACTTTTTCATTTTACATATCCTCAAATTAAATCCAGTCCTAATTAACTACTGTACCTTTGAAAGGCATCTGGGCAATAATTACCACAAGGAGGTGGGACGGAAGCAATCACACAATTTACTCCCCACCGCAGGGAAAACCCTACGGAGTCACCTGCTACATTTTTTTATTTGTGTGTGTGTGTGTGTGTGTGTCCTAATAATCACCTTCAGCACTCACTTCCACTCTTAGAGAAACCAAGACACAAATAATCATGTGCCCCCCTGCTGGTTTTACTCTGGTCTGGTGCATTTTCACAAATAATTATAATAAAAACACTGTGAAAAGAGAAATGAGAGCTGGAATAAATCAAGTGTGGAGTTGAGATCATAAAAACCCAGGGGCTACTGTAAAAAATAGCTCCTGTAGCAGAGGACAAGGAGGAAAAATTAGAACCTGGCCCACTAGGAACATCTAATGTTACTCTTCAGGTGAATCCTAGGCAAGGACACACGTCATTGATGCAAAGCACCTAAAATTAGACATAGTCAGTAGCAACAGTAGCACTACCTGTATAGTCTGTACTCATTTTTAAAATCAAAAAACACATACTGTACGTCTTTTGTCCCTATACCCTCTAATATGTCTCCTGAAAGTTTGTCTGTGTCTGAAAGTTATCCTGGTTTGAACCAGGAAACAAATAAAGGTCTATGGTCTCATAGCCTCAGTAATATAGCTGTTACTGACAATCTTGCAATAATGAAATAACCTGCTTGCACAGAGGACCTATACACCTACATCTCCTTTACATTCCTGAGTATCACCGTTATAATTTAGATTTTTTAAGAACCCTTAGTAGTTTAATTTAATACCTTGTAGTAAAAAGTGTTGTATGTAGAGGTTTGGACACAAGCAGGAATTTTATTGCGTTGCTAAAAAGGTTGCGGTCTCAGTTCAGCGTGATTATTTACAATTGTTTATAAGGTGACAAAGCCTGGTGATAAAAGTGGGTTTGAGTCTGAAAGGTGGCCAGTTCAAAGGCTTGAGTGTTTTTTTTATTTATCGCAGAAGCCTCCCTGATCACAGATGGACCAGCTGGCCTATTACTTCAACAATATCTTAATTAACGAGTCCATTTTGAAATGCGGAGAGAGGACAACCGCATTGTCTGCTCCTGTAGGGTAAATTAGATTAACTTCTAAACGCAGAGAAACAGATGATGCAAATGTCACACTTGATCAAGTGATTTACCTGAATTAGCTAATGCACCTGCAAACCGTACCTTACATAAACACAAAACATTTGCAGCACAGCCGTGATCTGGAGCTGGAGCATACGAGGGAACATTGAGTAATGCCAACTATAGTGACATGTCTCCTGGAGACATGTCAATCTTAGCTGTAGTGACATATTTCAGAAAAATAGTAGGATGTTGGCTGAAACATATTGGCTGGCAAAGCATGGAAGGATGTGAGCAATGACATTTAACTAATCTTCAAACGACAGCACGCCACGGTGAAGTGAGGACTTTCAGAAGGAATCCCTGGACAAACTGGTGTCTTTTACTCTAAACACGTGAAGTGGATGTTTTTGCGTGTTTCTTTACGTGTAGTACCATGTCCTTTGATACACTCCTGCATTTCTTCAGTTGTGTTGGAGGCTGGCGTGAGGAACCTGTGTGACAATTAGAATATTGTACAATCTACAGATTTTATCTTTAGGCACCCCGTGTGTACGCACTAACCGTGGCAGAGTTGCTTTAGATACTATGCACCTTTTAACTGCAATTTCTTGTTCTCAGGTATTCTGTTGAGAAATAGATTATATATCAATTTTCCCTGATTAAAGAATAGACATACATACATATATTAAGGTTGAGTCCAACAAAGTTCACATGTTTGTTTTTTTTTGTCATTTCATTTTGTACAGATTAAGTAAATTAAATATAATGTGTTTTAAATGAAATTAATGGGAGCTGGAAGGCTTGGACAAAGACGCACTATTTCCCTGTTGGCAGCCTAACCTAAGCTATGTGTTAAGGTATGCTATAATAGCTTCATATCTGTACAGACAAAAGTAATAATGTGCTTGTGCGCTTTACTTTTTACATCAGTGAAATGGTAAAACAACAGCAAATTTGTTCAGCTACAGACAATACTAGAAATATTGTTAAGCAATAGAACAGCTCCGCTCCCCTTTATTGACAAAATTTCACCAGAAAATTAACCCATTGAGCTACCAGGCTGCTGCCTGGGATGCAGAAAGTCGCAGGTTCGAAACCCTGTTTGACTCCTACCAGATGTGTCCCTGATCCAGACACCCAGCGCTAGCTCGCTTTAGGTCGCTTTGAATAAAAGCATCTGCCAAGCAAAGTAAAGCAAAGTAAAGTAAATAAAATCCCAACTATGACTACTACAGTCTACTACAAAAACGTATACTGAAAGATGATATAGTATATACTTAATTACTATTAAAGTATATTCAATGTAGTACGTATAATAATGTACTTATTGTATTCTTGAAACTATGTAGTATGCTTTAAAGTATACTTTTTCCATACTTATTTGGACTATATTGGTCACTTTTTAATTTAGGGAAGTAGACTTCATGTATACTCTTAGTTTACTGGGGATGTTATACTAGTATAAATTCTAGTATATAAAAGTGTACTTCTAAATACAAATACAGAACTTACAGTATTAGTTTACCTGTTATATACTTTCATTCTGTTTTTGAGCTGATCCAAGTAAGTATACTTTCAAAAGTTCTTTGGTGTTGTGAGTTCTTCTCCGTGACTGGACTGATGCATCACTGATGTTGTTGTCGCAGTGATGCTTCAGTCTAGTCACAGAGAAGCTGTAACGTAGTTAATCTACAGGCAATAATATTTGATTTTCTAATAACTGATTGAGAGGGAAGGCCTGTTCACTGCTTACCCTTATATATTCTATTTTTATAAAACAACATTTCATTACCTACCATACTTACTCTCCTAAAAAGGCAACTGCTGGGTATTCCTGTACACTTGTCAGTATGCATCCTGTACACTTAATTTTAAGTTCGAGTTTAGACCAAGTAAGTAGTTTTACGTACTTTAACTTATTCTTCCAGGCATGAACAATTTTAGTTTTACCACATGATTATTAATGTATTTTAGTAATAAAGACAGTTTTTTGTTACAAAAAAAATGTAATGAGTAATGACATTATTCAAATTACAGTTGCACTTGGGTACAAAGTTCTTACTTCACATGACATGCATTGATTCATATTAGATGCTAATTTTTATTTTAATCATGTTTGATAATGTTTTGAGCAGAAGAAGTGGTGAAAAGGAGAGATATTTGTTAAGGTCTGCATCAGACCTATAAGAGCATGCAGCTGACGTAGTACTACTAAAAGAAAAGCTGTGAAAGGAATGAGACATGAATAGAATGGAAAACTAGTCAAAAGTTGGCCCATTTCGTTTTCCCGACCTATAAATAAATCAGAGTTGGTTTAATAGAGAGGAACTTTACTCGCAGACAGACGTTTGAGGAGGGGGAACGTCCAGCTCGCTATTCGCCGACGAGGCAATGTCTCAGGTGATAAAAACCCTCTCAGAGGCTGTTGGGCCTTTTCATCACTCAGGCAACATAAATGCAATTTTTAGTTTGTTCTCAAGTCAAGAAGTTCAATTTCCCCCTCACTCTTCAGAAAAACTTCATCTCCCAAGAAATCAAGAGGCAGCTTTTTTGTAGTTTTGAGTGCTGAGGTTTGGTGCGAGGCCAGGCGTTCCCCTCAAGGCCCCATCGATCTGCCCCTGGAGTCTGATCAGATGGGGTTTCATTCCTTTTTATATTGCATTAAAAGCAGAACATAATAGGGACTTTTGAGGTATCTTTTCCCATTTTTTAAAGACTTTTACCATGACTCATCACAATTTTCCATGCAATGATTTTATTTCAAGTATAGTGATGTTTGAAGCAGTAGGTTCCTGCCTGTGCTGTGCAGTGGAGAGACAGAGGTGTTAGCAGAGATTTAGTGCTGCGGTGTGCCACTGTTTCCCCAGTGGTTGGGCAGGTGGTGACCCAGTGAAGACCCGTGACCTGCTATGCACTTTTCTCCAATAAAGCAGGTGCTCACGAACTCCTGCACACGAGGAAATGTAAATAAGCCACTGCTCAAACTTGTCAGTTCCTTACCTGCCTGCGTCCCAGCTCCCTAGTGGCTAAGGGTCTATAATTTGATATGACTGGGTCTTGATTACTATTTACTGTGTTGTCAAGGTAGGAGATACTTAACACTGTGGGTAAACACAGACACTCTCAGCACTTCACTGAATCAACTACTGTTGATTTTATATTCACTTGCTGCCCCCTCCCCCAGCAGTAAATAAATTTAAATAAATCAAAGTCTGCCCGACAATGACAGAAGTGCTTTACACATAATAGTGAATTGTTTATGTAACTCAGGTGCTGACTAGACAACCACACAGGTGCAAAACAGGCATAAAAGGTACACGATAAAATGTTAAAGATTAACTCTTAAGTACTAACGTAGCATATTTAAATACTTGTAGCTATGGTAAAATGTTAATTGTTAAATGTTACTATGTGAGCACAGGGGGTTAAAATACTGTTACGTTGTAATGCTAGCTTTTATTATCATTAAGAATTGTTGTGTTATTACTGGGCAAGATGTCTGTTTTTGTACATTTCTCTCTGATAATCGATATTTGAGTTATGTAGTAGTTGCTGCCACAGCTAACAACTCTGATAAACATTTAATCCACTGTGAGCTCTCTGTGACACCAGACAGACAGGCAGACTTATTAGGCTCACTAAAGAGCAGCGTGATCTGCTGTCTGACACAAGAATTTGGTTTCCCCTTGCGCATCCATGTGGCCCTGATGATGCAGGATGACAGTCACTGAAACTGCCATCAATTAGTTCCTGTCAGTCTGTATATCTTCATTTACAACTCTTGGTTCTTCTGTAAAAAAACACAGTGTGAACATCATCAGCAGCATAGATGTGATATATGAAGATTTTTGAATTGTTTTTATGGGGTAATGGGTTCAACTGCACTTTATTTTCATCATTTTAATTACTGTTTAATATTAGATTATTATTATTATTATGTGCACATTTAGACATAAACAAATAAAATACTGTACAGTGTTGGTACTGTAACTACTACTACAGATACTAGTAGTATCTTAACTTAAAATAACTTAAAACAAGCTCCAGTCAATTTCAGCTACTATGTTAAATATAATAATTATATTATATAATAATTCTGTATGCTTATTTTCTCTCATTAAAACATTGTAAGAATAAAGTACATCCATGGTATGTGTACTAGAGGCTTCAGGTTTCCAAAGTCTTCTACAATACGTTTTCAGCCGTCCTTTATTTTGGCTCCACTTTCACACGCCATTATTTCCTCTTTCCTCCAGGTCCTGTAGCTGTGATCAGTGGAGAGGAAGACTCTGCTAGTCCTCTTCATCATGTCAACCATGGTATTATTACCCCCTGTACTCTGGATGCAGGTCCTGATGCAGTTGTCATAGGCATGACTCGTATTCCTGTGGTGGAGAATCCCCAGTACTTCAGACATGGACACAACTGCAACAAGCCAACCACCCGTAGGTTTCCCTCTATAAACACTCTCAAATCCATTAACGCGCTGCACATGATTTGACCATCCTTTCGTGGAGATGCAAAGTGCTGTTCAGTCATATGGCTGGGCATGCTAAAAGTGCAACACATTTAGGAAATAAGAAAGCAAGATACCAAGAGTTATGACTTTGAAAGGTTTACTCCGACAATTGGTTTCCCAGTGTAATTTGATATTTATTGTAATAATTAATAGTGCTGGGCCCCTTGAGGCAATAGTATAATTAAGCGTCATCTCCAACATCAGTGTGATCATATGGTTTTAGCATCTGGTGGCACAGTTCCAGGTTTCTTATATAGGATCAGTTTAGAAAAACGTAGCATTAAAGCAGCTACTGGTGCTCGAACAAACACCCCACACCCCTCCTCACTCGCTCTCCCTTGGGACTCATGTTCCAGGTTGGAGAAAGACATGAGCACTTTAAGGCCTAATTACTCACAATTACATTAACTGCTCAAGAGAAGCAGTGGAAAACAACTGTGCCAGCAGCCAGCCGCAGCCCAGTGCCTGCTGCCTCCCTCCCAGACAATACCAGTCAAAACCTCCCACACTTAGTCTGGCATGTGAATGGCAGCGCTCTACGTCAGGCTCCCCTGCTCCTGTTGAGCTCCAGTTTGTTTACATCTTGGCTCATTCCCAAGATGGTCGCTGGTCATGCTAGCATACGTTTCTGAGGAGGAGCCACTGGAAAAGAGAGGAAAATCTAATTTAGAGGTGATAAATAAATGACGGATCTTATGTATTATGAATTACATGAATTGTTAATGAACAGTCGGTGACTGATTTATAACATCTCATGCCTTGCACACGAGATCTGATTGCAAGCTAATGAATAAATGACAGCGGGCACAAATGAAACTTTCTTTGTTTGCTGAGCACCTGGAATTGAAAGTCAGACCATGCATGTCCACAATGACAGCTTTGATAGAGGCTTTACGCAATGTTCTCCTCCTCACAAAGCAGAACCTCCTGTCTTTTTTTCATGTAATTCTGTGTGCATGCATGAAAAGGGAAACTGGAGGAAATGAACCTTGAATTCATCACAAGGTCATAATGGCTACTTTTTTCTGCCATCAGCTGCAAAAACAAAATGGCTCCAAATGGCTTCTGCCTCTGCCGATCATTTACTGAATATGAATGTATTCTTTACCCTCAGGACACACACACAGAACGGCAATGCCTGTGTGTATCTGCAGTATGTGTAGGTGTAGCAGAGTGAGAATGAAAATGTGGATGCAGGCGTTAGTTTGATTTGTAGGTAGAATGAACTGGCTGATATGTCATTTCACTGTCTTCCACATCCTCTATGGTTTGATAAGTGTCCTAAGTGAGGCGTCCCTTATGTGGCCCTGGGGTCCCTTTGGGTCTCTATTGTCCTGCTAGTCTTGCTCAGCCTGACTCCTCCGCAGCCTCACATGTCATCCAGAGGGCTTCAGATACAGCATGGCTGCGTTATTGATGCTCGGCCACCAATCCGTAATGTATTCATTCATTTACTTGAAAGCTTCTTTTCCAAGAGAATAGCTTGCTGGCACAGTGCCACACACACACACACACACACACACACAATCACACCCACACCTCCCTAGTTCAGTCCTGCACGAGTCGCAGCAGCATACAAATACATACATTTAAACACACCCACACTTCTCTATGTCCATCACAGGTTCACTAATGTGATGGTCGGTCAAAGTCTGCTTCCACCACCAGCATTCTTGATAATTTATGGTCAACCTTGCTGTCTGGTTCCAAACGTAAAAGTGAGGAGAAGGACAGTGTGTTGCTGCTGTCTGCCATGCTGGCTCCTGTTAGACAGCTGCATGTAATGGGAAATAGCCTGTCGCAGAAAGCACACCAGAGATTCCAGGGTGCCTTACCGGGTAAATTATTCATGAGTGTTTGATCTTCATGTTAATCTCGAATGTATATTGTACCATCAGTCACGCAGAAAGGAACACACAGTGTTTTGGCTCCGGTGTTTGTGCAATTATCTCACTGTAGAAAGAAGGAACATGTAAAAGAAAAAATCATCCAATCGCAGTTTGTCCTCTAGTTGAACCAGAGTGCACACATGCATCTGTAAACAAGCTGGAGCGACTAAGGGCATTACAAGAAAAGCGCTGGCATCGTTGTCATTCTAATGGCAATTCTGAACACACAAGGTGCCATGGTGGCCTTGACTTTTCACTGCAGTAAACAGGCAAGCTTGACTTGGACAATGTGATGCACGTTGCGATCAGCTTTTTCCTTTTTTTCTACAGTCCGAGCTGGAAAAGGCCAATGCTGGGGAAATGTATCCGCATTAGGAAGATAAAGGCAGAAAAGGCAAAGGACAATTCTTTAGCCTAATGACAGATCCATATCTGGCTGGATCTGCTGTCTCCCAGTGAGTGGTTTTGTTTTATCGCTAAGCTTGCTATTTTAATTACGGATTTGTCACATCCCGCTGGCCAAAATTAGACAATAGCTTTTGATGTTGGAGTATAGCGCATAGTCTTTCATTATATGCATATTATTAGGGATATGACACATGGGCATGGCTTGGACAAACCTCTACTCTATCCCCCTTTGCTTTTGGTATAAAAGGGGCATAATTATACTCACGGTGATGTTTCTGAAGATTTCAATGTTTCCAGCAGAGATGAGGAATTGCTAATATGGCAGCTTGACAGCTCGGCATGTTCGTGGAAGTGCAGAGCAGATTGACTGAAAGGCAGTTATCGTGTTCAAAAGCTATGATTCCATGAATTGTAGTTGGAAACATCCTCACTGACGAGCCACTGTGAATTCAAACAGCCTACTTTACTTTCTTTACTCAAAAGGTCCAAGTCACCTCAGGCCAGAAATAGGCAGAAGAAGAACTCTAAAAAGATGCTTGTAGCTTTCAGGTCATAGTCTAAACTATACAGATAGACCAAAATAAAATCCATTTAACAAAGCTCCAGCACTGTCCACATACAGTGGAAAGTACCTGATGAAGACTGAAAGTACCTAATGAAAAATGATTCATGTGACATATGATGACATAAAATAAGCCAGACTCCACTAAAATTGTTTAACATTTCTTGCTTACTAGAACTGTAAACTGTGAAACATAGCATAAATAAATAACTTGTATTTCTATTGCACATGTAGGACCTATGCATTAGGCCAACATGCTGGTACAACATGTTACCAATACAAGTTCAGCATTAACATGACAATGAAGACTTGTTGAAACTATATTTAAAAACAGGTTTTCATGTTCGAGTGTCAGAACCAAATTTCTTTCCTATCACTTAGTAATCCAGCTGCAGGTGTTCAGCGACAGAATAAAATGAATCCAGAAAATGTAAATTTTTCTTATTCAAACTTACATGAATGTACTTTTAAGCCTTCATGAAGCATATTTTATAGTGTGTCTACGGGGAGCTCAGGATGAATAGCACACAGTGACGTTAAAGATCCTTCCCTGAGCAGCGCGTGTAAAGTACTTAATGCTTATGTGTATTTAATACTTAAACTAGCAATAACACTAAGGTCTTATATTAGAAACCATTGTTGAAATGATTTTTTTATTTCTACAGTATGTTTATAGTAACTGTTGCAGTAGTGCACAGTATGGAGCCACTAAGTGTTTAACAATAAAAGTCACAAATTTAAAGTCACAAACTGAAGTTATTTTAAGTATGTAAATAAACAAAAAATAATCAATTATATTGATTCTGTTTTTCCTGCTACTACTTTTTCAACTTGTATAGTTTCTATACTACTGAGCTGCAAAAGCAAATATGTAGGATTTCAACTGGATTACAATTTATTAGGACAATGAGTATTACACATCCCAAACAAATTGATACTGACCTTATCAATGACATATTTATTTTCAATCAAAATGTCAAATGTTGCATGAAACGTTTTGTGTGGTTTTACGGCTGCACGGCTCTCTTTTAAAATTAGATCGTGATTGACCTAAAGTTTATTTACTTTACCATTAAAACTGGTACCTTTTCACAAAAGGTGGCTGCTAAAAAACAATATTTACCTTTCAGACTGTGGCCTTCATATTATATTTCATCATATTTATTTAGCAAGTAGCCCCCTTCGTCCATCCTACATTTAGCTTTTTGACGTGGACCTGCTCACATCTGCACATAGTTGCATTCAGATAATAAAGTAATGCTGTGTTATTTAGATGAGTAACTGTAATAATATAACAGGTTTAAATTGTAATGTCTTACTTCACTCATTAAAAAATAGAAAATATCACAGTAACAGTTATTAGTAACGTGTGAACAGCCCCACACCGGTTACATAAACCTGTAACAGCATCTTTTAAGTTTAAGATAAGATATCTCTACCTTTAAAAACGTTACAGCAGCTTTAATAGAGAGCACTTTGGGCCTCCATATTGTAGGAGACGTGGCTGCTTCTGCAGTAACACAAGCCGGCAGTCAGCCAGCCCCAGCAGGTTAGAAGGAGATACCCACTGAGAGTCAACAGTAAACGCTAGTGTTCATGTCACAGTTGCTCAATGATGCCAACTGACACAGAGCCTCTGTGCTGCACCGAGTATAATGGCAGAGAGCTTTTTGTATGCTATCAGCTGCTGGGTGATTACCTCTCACCTAACCATTAACATCCTGTGGAGCTCTTTTTGTAGACAGACAGAAGTACTTTGTTTCATATTTCCCTCTAGGTTTCTTAGTAAGTCACTATGACAGAATAACTCGGTGGAGAGGATAAACCCTGGATTATTTGGAAGGGAGTTCTTTTAATATCAATATATTTCTCTCATTAAACTGTGGTTATTGTGCTACTCAGACATTGATTGATTACAGATTGTAGAGTTTTAAGAAGCTTTAATTAATAGTGGCATTGGTTTTGAAATACTCACGTAATGTGCAGTGCTTTGTTATGTTCTTGAATATACTGACTAGACAATGAGTGAAATAAAATACCTTATGTACAAAGTGACTGAAGAACAATGGTAAAGTTTGTTTGTATTGTCAATGACCAGTGGTGAAATGCATCGATTGACCTACCACGCACAGTCGGGGAAGCTTTCAGGCAGAAAAAATACCCTCACACACACCTGTGAGGAAGAAACGCACACACGAAAGCACAAAGTTGACAGGTAGCTGGAGAAAAGCACGCCCTCAAGCGTGCACTTACACACACATACTCCGACTGGAGAAAGTTGGCAGGTAGTTGGAGTAAAATGCATACACACTTTCACACACAGAGAGGTAGAGAACAAAGCCCTCAAACATGTGTGCTCCCCAGCAGCCTGACCTGACTAGCTGAGTAAATCTTGGTGTTGTGTTGTCTCTGTGTCTCCAGGGGGAATGTTTGCTGGCGTTGAGGCCTCGGGTGAGTCAGGACAAATGAATGATGCTGAGCTGCGGGATAGAGATTTAATCTCAGGGCTTTTCAGTGTGCCACTCTGAGAAAATAGGCTACAGGATGCAACCCGAGTCGCCTGCAGAAAAAAACTGAAGGTTAAAGTTGCTCGTCCTCGCCAGTGTTGATTGGCACGCTCCATAACAGCTGCTTCTCTCCCGTCAGTGGGGAGAATGAAGTGGTCAGTAGTTATTTAGCAGCTGAATGAAGCACACCTGGATGAAATATTTACATCCATAAAATAGATAAGAAGGAGCGAACTGTTACAAATCGAAAGCTAAACAGGTTTTCAATTGCAGCTGTAGTGGTGACAGACAGCTATGTCCTCTGGGGAGCTCCACATTTCCCTTCATTGACTTGAGAGCTGCAGATAACATTTATGTCAGAGAACAGGTTTACATACAAGAGAGTAAGAAAGAAATAATGACATGTCATAAAATGAAAATAATATATAAATCTTGTATTTAAGTCTCCACCAATATTACACATAGAAGTCTATGTGCCTGTCTATGGAAAGTAATGTTGCATAGTATGTGAGAAGTTGTATTAGGATCATGAGATATCTGATAAATGTCCCTCAAGTGAATAATATAGTCTAGGCCTGAAATTTGAATAAAAATACACTAATAGGGAGGATTTTAAAAACAACCGAGCTTGCTAGACCAAACTACATGAGCCACTAGTAACGCATACACGTTTCTCACCGTACTGTCAGTTGACTTGAATTGTGGGTAATGAAGGTAAAAATGATATATCTGCATCAGTTTTGAGCTTTATTAAAGTGTCGTGAGTGTAACAGTGGTACACGATGCTGAATTGAATTACTGGCTACATTAAATAGTACGTGCACTGAACAGTCAATTTAATTCTACGGGATAATGAAACTTTCTTGTAAGTCCAATCCAACGTAAACACCAATGTGTGTACTTGAGGTGATAAGTAGAAATTTTGATCATAGCAGACAAACACATTCACCTCGTATGCTCATGTCACTCACCAGCATTAAACTGAAACACATATTGTAAAGATGAATTGTGCTCAAGAAGAGAGAACCGGTGTCAGGAAATATATTTTTTTTATAATAACCTTTATTTTATGATCGATGATGTGTTATCAACAACGTAATGCTGAATGAACGACCCTGTGCAGTGTTACATCATGGTAAGTTGACTGACTGTGTATCGGTCTGTCTATGTTGGAGCCATACTTTTTTCTAAATGGATTTGAAAAGTTGCCAAGTCTGATGACAAAGTTACTAAATCAGCAGCAATGTTCATATTTATAATGTGTCACTGGTGGTCTGCTGCCTGATGAGTCCATAGCTTGCTGAGCAAGAGGGAGTTCTGACCGGCGCAGGTAATCTGCTGGATTAAATTATTCATTTCCTTGATCCATTTTGACAACTTCAATTAAGGCTCACGCTAAACGCTTTCTGACAGTCGTGTATCCTGTAATATACCAGACACTGTTTGGTATAGCAAAAAATTAAGATGTTCTGATATAATCGATAACTATAATTAACAGATTTTTAATTTAGTCATGAATCCATCTATGACAAATGTATCACAAGAGGACTAACTTTTTTAGAAGAATAAATGTATCACTTGTGTCTGCGCCTTCACCTGATAGATGACAACCTTCACATTTTAACATTTCTGGCGTTTCACCAACTATCTCATCCAGAGCAGCTTAATGACGGATGCAGCGATAGAATAAGCTTCAATAGCCGGATCATCAGCATGACAGGCAACCGACAGTAAGGCCAACGCTGAGCCATGGTTGATCACGAATGATGGAGTGCATGGAAAAGAATTAAAGTAAAGGATGAAGAGAAAGATTATTCATATTTCTTTAAGAAAGTACAATAGCAGAGAAGTAGGATTCAGCAGGGAATAGATGTAAGTGTGGAAGCTCTTCAGACCCATAGGGGAACAAATCATCAACGGAGAAAGTGTCAGAGACATTTGGCCTACGGAATTCACTCAGAAGACATTTTGAATTAAAATGTATGTATATCAACTTTTCAGATGTTTTTCGCCAGCCTTGGAAAGCAGATTTTTAGAGGATGAAGCTTTGACAGCTGCGATGTGTTAATGTCCCTGGTGGGGCTCTCACGCAGCAAACTGGCTGCCAGCTTCTGCAGACACTTCTGATCTACTTTAAAACTGGAACATTTCTTCATATTTAACACTTATTTCAGACATAGTGGTTTTGTTACCATCTGTCAGAAACACCAGTGGAGCAGGTGACATTTTCAATGAATCACCTTCTCGCCACATTCACATGTTCACATGTTCAAAAAGCCTGAACAGAAATTGTCCAGTGGCAGCTTAACGACGGAAACAAGTCCCGTCAAGCTTTGCATTTACTCACATAATGAAGCAATGTGCATGAAGCTTTGTTAGAGCGCTACTCCGTCAAGTGTCAAAGGAGTTTATTTGGTGACTCCATTAACCTATTCAACACCAAAAAGAAGTGTAACACATTTATTCAGCAGTGTGTTTATCTGCTCAAACATAAGCCAAAAAGAAATAGGTTAGTCTCGAGGGGAAATTTAGCCTCTTCAGAAAGAGATCAAACAGCTTTAACTTGTGGATCGAAATGGGAGAAGCTAAAGAAACCATGACCTGCCTGTGAGCTCCAGGCAGCCACCTTGTTGTGTTTGCTGATGAGCTGGAATTGACAACAGCTGTGAGTGTCAAGCTCTAGCTGGAGACGTTTTGAATATACAGTACGGCCCGCGGTGTTGTGTGCCCTTGATTCCCCAGTGACATATTCTCCATGATATTTATGCAACCAATAACATCTAAAAAAAGACAGTGGATAAAAATCACTGACGTTTACTCGTTCACCAAGGACACATTCAACTCGGTGATATGGACAACAATTAGATTAAAGGTCCACCTTTAATCTAGTTTTTTATTTTATTTCTAACTTGAAAACTTTTTTCCCTTCATCTATTTGTTTCTAAACATGCATCACACTACAGTTCATCCATATTTTACCTTGGACTTTATTCTCTAGTGTCAACTCATATCTCAATGTGTTTATATAAAATCATATAGCACAGTGGGTGCATACAGTTTTCATACTAAACCTATAAGCTGTCGTTATTTATTCAGCAGCTAGCAACGCCTGCACCTTCTCAGCTATTTCATACCAAGCCTGGCAGGTATCAGGGGGAAAAGTTTGATTCTTCCAGACTCTAGAAACTTTTCTCCCTATCACATGTTTTTCCCCTTAACCTCTCTTTTTCTCACTAATTCTGCCTCTTATGCTCATGAGTATGGTCAACATCCAGGACCGGCTACTTTTGTTTGGGCATCAATAGAGAAATCTGATTCAGTTTCTGTGATCACAGACATTGCAGGCAAGGGAGTTAAAATGGTCAGACTTTATTACCTTGCAAATAGAAATAGAGAGAGTTATTAGGGAAAAATGGAATAAGAAGTATAGGGGTGGACAGAGGGACTGTTTTTCTCACTCAGCCCAGGTAGTCGTTTTATTTTCCTCACAGAGATTTTTCAGAAGTAGACATTTTACAATTCTGTTCTCATTAGAAAACGTCCTCCTGTGTTGTTTCAATGCCAACACTAAAAACAAGGAATCCAGATAAGCAGCGCGGCAGGTCCAGTGTCATCCCACACTTTATTTGCACTTCAGAGATTTAAAACCACTTGAACCCCAATGTTCTCACCATTCTTCTTCTACCTCTTAAGTAGCTTCGAAGTCAGATAAAACATTTTTTACACCGTTTGACGACGCTGCATATTCTGTGTAACTGCTCTTTTCAGCATTTCACTGCAGTTGTATCACTCTTTAAATATTCAAGCAGCTTTCTTATGGATTCACTATTACGTCAAACAGGGAATTTTAGTTCTGTACACACTCCCTTGTAATTCACCATGACATCTCAGGTGCTGTATCTTGACTGGAATTGAAAATAAAGTAATGTATCACTGTATTTATTTATTTTTCTAAGCTTGTTCTTTCTCTGTTTCCCTACTTCGATTTCTGCTTCTTCTTTGCTTTTGACATTTTATAGATAACAAAATATTAATTTAGAGGTGTAATTCCACATCTATTTTATTCGCAAATATACGCCGGGACATTTTTTTTCACTGTCTCATAAAATGTTTCATAGCTTAATGTCCGGGGAATGGTTTAAAAAAATGACTCACCATTTCTCTCCCTGTCTGTCTGTGTTGTAGTCGTCCAGCATATAAAGCGTCGAGACATCATCCTGAAGAGGGAGTTGGGTGAAGGAGCTTTTGGAAAAGTCTTCCTGGCAGAGTGTTACAACCTGAGCCCCACCAAGGACAAGATGCTGGTGGCTGTCAAGGTGCATCTTTGCTGTGTGGCTTTGTGTCGCGTGTACAAATGTGTCTTATAAATAACCTTAAAGGAATTATTCAGCATTTTTGGAACTGAGCTTTTTTTCAGTCTCGTATGTGTCCGCTTAAAATATATGTGTTCATTTTTCTCTTATCTTTCCATTGGGTAAGAGCTCTGTTACCGTCGGCCGGGTGCTCCACCATTTATCCACGTTATACCTAGCTAGAACAAAAGTATTGAACTCTGATCTGGCTCCTTTGTTTTAAAGCACAAACATGTAAGACCACTGCGCCTTTGTGGTACCTCTGGTTTCCTTCACAAAACTCAACGTTAGGATGTGCCTGGCAGCTTCTAGTGTGAGTATGCAAAACTGTTTGATTATAGAGCAGGAAGATATTGAATAGAAGGATGCTGACTCAGCAAATCAGAAAACCATCCTGACCTTGACAAGAGAAGTAGCATAAGAGCTAAGATTAAGATGATGGAGTGTCCGACTACCTTTCCTTAGTATTAACAAAAATCTTACCTGTTCTATAATGAGCTTCCTCCTCTTTGGTTCTAAAATATAATATGCGTTCTCAGCTTATCATGCTCCCGTCTGTAATAAAGCAGAATACATTTAAAGGTCAACAAAAGGAAAATGTGTGGCAATGCTTTTCCTCAATTTATTGTAGCTCAGCATTCAAAGTATTGTTTTGGACGGATTCCCAGACAAGAAACATGTCTTTAGGAATGCGGTTTGATTTGGTAATAGAATTTTATGGTCATTTTACCTACTCTACCGTACATCTCAACCACTGCCAGCACTTCACTGCAAGTGCAGCACATATGAGTAAATGGATTTCCATCCCAAGGTCTTTCCATCTGTAATAACATCAGCAGCAGGCTGGGAAAGCAGGGCCCAAGGCCAAGGAGATCAAGAGAAGCAACTTGTTGTATTTTCCTGTTGCTGATGAAATGTCAAAAGCCCTTTTTTCTCCTGCAGAGGCTGCAATAAGGCACAGGATTGCTGCTATTAGTTTTTTTTTTCCTAATACTTGCAGCTTCAACTGACATCCCATCAAGATATGACATTTCATGTGTGCTTCACTTGAAAGGAGTTCGAGGCTCTCGTTGGATATCCTATTATCAATGTGATCAATTTTTGTTTACAAGCTATGAGCTGAACCTGGAATCACTGAACACTGGTATCCACCTACTTTATGATGTATTAATAATCAATGGAGGAAATGCTGTTACGTTTAGGCAGATTTGTTATTACTGAACCGCTCAGTTATCCTCTTTATTACCATTGTGTCTGTGATGTGCTGGCCACGTTGGGAAAGCAGGCCGAGGTGGGCAGTGACAAAAGAGGACAACAATCAGGGTGTAAATCTACAACCAAGAGAAAAAAACGGCCATCAGCTGTTCAGTTCCCGCCATTCACATAACAAACATTTTTGTTTGCTAGTTTTCTGAAAATGTTGTTACAGTATGATTGACATATATTGGTTTTGATCATGCCAGCACTTGTTTTTTTAGCAATAGTAAAATCATTTTCTTGTATAGCTCTAGCTAATTACTCAGTAATCCATCCAGTACTGCTGATCTGAAATCCTACAGCTATGTTCATGCTGCCACTAAAAATCATCATCTTCTGGGGACCTTAGGTTTCTCTATGTCACTGAATGTCATTGCAATTCAATAGTTGTGCAGATACTTAGTCTGCGTTAGTGTAATTCTACATCAATGCAGCTGCCATGGATAAAAATGTGAGCACCAAATGGATATAATGTATGTGTGTTTCAAACCAAACATTACGAGAGAGAGTACGAAGCATCAGGCTAGGGTTGGTGGTGGTCAATAAAAAAGTAGGACATATGAGACAATGCAATTATTACATTGACTTCCGCTCATTATTATTATCTTGTTTTATAACAAAACAAACAATGGAGTTGCCTGACATTTAGGAAAAATCACTGAAATACAATGTCATGCAAATGCACAATGGACTATGAGATATATTGGGCTGCAAAGAATACACTAGTGGACTTGTCCAAATCCTTTGCATTGTCAGTTAAATGGGTAAATCTCACACATTGTCTCCCCCTCAGACTCTGAAGGATCCCAATCTCTCAGCAAGGAAGGACTTCCAGAGGGAGGCAGAATTGCTGACCAACCTGCAACATGACCACATTGTTAAATTCTATGGCGTGTGTGTAGACGGAGATCCCCTCATCATGGTGTTTGAATACATGAAGCATGGAGACCTCAACAAATTCCTCAGGTCAGTTTTTCACAAAAGGCGCAGTCAGTTTAACCTTATTGTACCAGTTTAGTACTGCCTGAACAAATTAGAGCTCCATCATGTCAGCAGACAGAAGCAAACCGTAGCAGAAGCCTAATTACAGTGTGAGTGTGTGTGTGTGTGTGTGTGTGTGTGTGTGTATGTGCCAGCTCTGGTCGGAGCATCTGCACTCCAGGTACTGGTTGGACTTGTCTTCACCAACTTACTGACGACACGTACAGTATAAGTAACACTTCAGTAAGAGTCCAAGAAACCTGAAATTCCTTTGTCAAATTCCTGCCACCAATCCAATATCCGAGCAACTTCACAGGTTTTCTGGTTTAGCAAACATGAGTGCTTTAGTGCTTTTGTTCGGTAATGTCAGACTGTACCAAGGGAAGTGACCTCTGATAAGCGTGAACAAAAGCGACACGATGCCGATACAGCAAACGCTTTTGTAATGGAAAGCTTCACTGGAGCAGATGTCAGTGTGCACAGGAGGAGTCTGGGATAGAAGTGTGCTATTTCAGGTGCGTTAACAACAGCAGCTCCGCGTGCGCGCGCACGCGAGTGTGTGTGTGTGTGTGTGTGGTCCATCTCATTTTTTGAAGTTTGAGAAGTAGTTGAAAAGATGACATGTTACGATTGAGTGTGAACGCCTGTGTGTGTGTATTCAAGACTTTCTGTTGGGAAATAATTCCTGAAATGAAAGGCAGCGTCGCGAATGATGAAATTCTTTCATGCAAGGTGCAAGATGTGACGGATTTTGCTCTATTGGCCCTGTTGGTCACATTTAAGAGATGAGATGTGCGGGGAATCAATGGGAATAAATAGAGGATCAGATATGTGGGTCCAGCGCAACCTTCAGATAAACGGGGGGGCAGCATGCACTTATTCAGCCACTGCTAGATGCATCTGAACTCAAATAGAGGTAGAAAGTCAAAAAGACACACTGTCAGAACACTCAATTGCAATAACATCGAGAGTCTGAGACAGAGTGAGCTGTAGTCTTCCCTGCATGGTGCCCGGGCTGTAATCACACTGACGAGAAGGTGATGAGAACAGCAGGAATTACACAGGAAGTTCATTATCGTCAACCAAAAATACGAAGCAGGGGAAGAGTTCTCACTTCTTCCTGTAAATCTACAACTTACTGTACGATGGTGAAATGCATGCAGCTTGGCTAAATTTCCCTCTAGTGCTGGATACTGGACATGTTGGAAAATACCAACTTCAAAAACCAGGACTCATGAGTGGTCGAGGTTAGAACTAATCTTCTATGTTTAACAGTCTCTTTTTACTATTATGATTCCCCCTTAAGAGATACACAAAGGGGTCAGTGCTGCAGGTGTAACAGTTGGTACCGTGAGGAGCTTTGGGTTAGCTACTAGAGCAGTGATGAGGTTGTAGTCTGTTCTTCTGATGAGACATTAAAGGTTCTTAAATTCACGGTGTACGTTTTACTTTTATGTTTAACTTACACCCTTTTCTTCCAATAAATGATTGGTTTCCGTCCTTTCACAAACAACAAAGACACATTTGCTTCATTCCTTCACATGTAGTCTCGCTGCGGATGAACACAGAGAAACATTCTGTCTTTACCACTTCTTCCACACTGTAGCTATTGTTTAGTGAAAATGTACATCTCAGTTTCAAACAACCAAGAGACGAGTGATTAATTTCACTTCATCAAATCAATTTGTTTTCCTTTGTAACACAGAGCCCACGGCCCAGATGCCATGATCCTGGTAGATGGCCAGCCGCTACAATCCAACGGAGAGCTAGGCCTATCCCAGATGCTGCACATTGCCACCCAGATTGCCTCAGGCATGGTCTATCTAGCCTCCCAGCACTTTGTCCACAGAGATCTGGCAACCCGCAATTGCCTGGTGGGCAATGGTCTGCTGGTCAAGATTGGAGATTTCGGCATGTCCAGAGACATCTACAGCAGCGACTACTACAGGGTAAGACTTCGGGATATGCTTATTTCGGCATTAACATAAACAGTTTTGTGTTTCTAAGTCTTGATATGTTGATACTGTAAGTAAACTATCACATTATAATCACCTCACAAATCCAGTAAACCTTTCTGTCCCTGAGCTGCTCTCACTTTAAGGCATGGATAACTTGAGCATTAGTGATTCGACCTGAAACAGGCATAAAGCACCGTGCTTCATACACTTTAGTTGTGGATGTTCACAATAGTTTCACTTGGTAATTGGGTCCAAAACCACCTTGAAGCTACTGTAGTTTCGGCAGCTGCTTCCGATTGTGTTCTTTTTGTTTCTATTCTATGGGGACATTAGAGTTCTCCCTCTCTCTGCTAGCCCAGCTCCCCACACTACCGACATTCTGTGTGTTCAGGTGAGAATAGAGATATTTAGCCTCCAGCCTGAAGCTCAGAGGCTTGTTTATATGTCCTCAGAATCATGTCTTCTCTGTTTAATAAAACATGCAACTCTGAACACCACAAATCAGGTGATAAGTGTTGGGCTAAAGAATTGGATGCTTTGCTGAATAAATAAGTGGATATTATGCGATGATGGCTGCAACAAATGTGGCTCATTTAAACAGCTTGCTCCGGTGAAATGACTTTAGGTGCACCTGATTCTATTTTCACCAGCGTGACAGCTGGCCCAGTTCACACTTAGCTGGGGGCAACGCCAGCAGTCATGAGGTACTTGCCTGCTGGGTGTGCAGCTCTGCACACATAAAATAATTTGTGAGCAGGTTTAAACGAGATCTTTGTAGTGGTGTAGTTTGGTACATGGCTCGTCCATGCACACCATGTGTGTCGTGTATGTAATCTGAATGTTTTGTTTCATTTTTGAAAGAACCATAGCCAGATGTCTTTGTGTTGCCTGCTGCAGGTTGGTGACGTGCCTGAATCACAGTCGATATAACCAACTAACAGTGTTGGCCGTCAATGTCAGCGTGACAGAGGGGTGAGGATGTTTCAGAGGGGACAGTAAATCATCACCTTGACTTTATTGAGAGCACTCGTGCAGAAGTCTGTCGTAAGATCTCTGATCACAGCAGAGCATTAGAGTTGAAGAAACAACATAAGTATTTGTCCATTTCATGAATGCGGCACAATTATTGTTGGTTCGGCATCAAGACTGTGCAGTGCATGTATAAATGTTCCACTTACAGTCTGAGATACTCATTGAAAGCCTTTTGTAGGGGAGAGTAATTGCATGTATAATTACTGCTGACTTTAGAGTTCGTTGGTACTTGTACTGTATCTCAGATACACACGTCCAGTTAATACGCATGGGTTTTGTGTGTGTAGTTTTTGTTTGTTTATTTAATTAGTAGTACATTTTGAAGTGGTTTCTAGTCGTTATTCCTAATTTAACAGGTATTATTTTATAGTTATAGTACAGTGTTTCTGTAGACAGTGTGAGCTTGTCATGGTAGACATTTGCAGAAGTCAAATAGCTATTGTTTCTGCCACCTTGCATTGTTTATTTTTTATAGCAGGTTGGATTGAATTCCTTACCTTGTGTTATTCTGGAGCAGCATGATGACAACCAGTGTGATTGTGGGTGCACTAGGTAGTTCAGGTCCTGGACAAATAAAGCTTAAAATCAGTGTCTTTCCTTGTTTTGCCTCAAAGAACAGTTGTAGCCAAATGTCTCCAAAGGCCAAGTCGCAGCTAATTTTGCAGGCGGATGCTGCTCAGCTGGAAGATTAAACGGGGCAGCTGATTGTTCTTGTCTGAATAAGTATAGGTCTTATACTGTATATGAGTCATGTGTGCTGTTCTGTTAAAAGGCAAACAGAGAGAGTGAGAGTGTACGTTATAACATAACATACTAGGAGCAGCGTAAGACGGGTTGTACACTGTTTTTGTGTGTGTCTTATTACCTTCCTACCACTGCAGGGATTCAGCTTCAGATGCCTCAACAGATAATATTCAGAAGCAGAAAGTTGACGAGGGATCATGTCCCTGGCATTATACCAGAGAATCCTGCTGGTTGTTCAGAGTGCTTGTGTGAATAGGGTGTGCCTGGGGATAATAATGTGAATCTCAAAGCACATTATGCTCCTCACTGACAGATGAAGGTAAGAAGCTCATGACTCCGTGTGAAGCTAGCAAAAGTGAAAACACACACACACAAACAGTGTGATAGGAAGATGACCTGGCTAAATGAGTAAAGAAAAATCCAGAAACATCCATATTCAAAAGATTACTTCAAATTGCTTAATGTACGTTTGTGTTTGCTTATGTTCCCAACATCCAGAAACAAGTTCTTAAATACAGGGGGGAGAAAATAATGAATATAACTTACTAAGCAACAGTGGGAGCGATAATGCAGCGGGGAGCACTATGCAAGTCTCAGGAAACTTTTCTACTCACATCTTGGTTCCTTTTATCAAAGTCTGTGTTGTATTTATTGAGGGAATTTTAGATGGTTGAATAATTCACTGACACACACACTAACAAAGCGAGAAAGGGAGAACAGTCCTTGCAAATGTGTATGGATTAGACAGAAAGCAGAAAACTGCTTGTAGGGAGTCAGTTTGAATTTGCCGTGTTGTGTTGTGTGTGTGTGTGTGTGTGTGTGTGTGTGTGTGTCTGTGACTTGTGCTCCATGTGAAGCTGCTGTTTGGGCATTTTGATAGCATCACTACACGTCTACACAGAAGAATATTGACAGCACCCTGAGATAAGGAGCTCCTAACAGCACTTGGACACTTTCCCCGTGTTGAGTGATTATAAATAGAAGCCAGAAACACCGTCCTCCCATCCCTGACTAGTCGTATTGACGGTTGTTGCCCTCTGGGACTCCCAGGACATTTTACCAAGCAGGAGGGAACAAGTCCAAGAAAGAAATGAATATTGTCCTAAATCACATCCATCTGTCATATCCTTCTGCTCCGCCTGCACTGAATACACTTTTGTGTTGTTTCAAAAGAGACAACTGCAGAACCTGCACAGGCAGACAGCAGCACCGCTTCCTGCTATGTAGGTGTTTTATACCGCTGCCTCGCAATATATCAGGTAATGTTTTCCTGAGTTCAGAGAGTGAAGCGCTGAATTATGCATGTTTAGGCTGGTGTAAATGACGGCGAATGCTCTAAAGGCACCTATGCATTACAGGTGGAAGGATGGAAACTGAGTCAAAGTATTTTTTTACTAGAAAATATTTCAGGTACGTATGGAGTAGCTCATGCAGCGGCTCTGTCAAACCGCCATTGGTCTCAAATGTCATTATTATATGTAGGTCTATTATTTTGTCACTGTGTAATAACAGGTTTCTTTGTATTGTATGTGCTCTGTAATACAGGACAGGGTTAATACTACAATATGCAATTTATTTGATGGTTCTGAAAGCTAATTTCCCTTCTGTCACTTTTTCTTATCAGACCCTGTTACGTTTGTACATTGTTCAGTGGTTATGTTGAATCGGAAGTCATATGGAGTTGTGGTTTGATCTACTATTTATTCAGGTAATTAATTGAGTTTTAGAAATTTGTGTGAAATTCAATTTTCGGGTGATTAGAAAAAAGTTCAAGAAAGGTTTCCAGCTCAGTTCGTCATGAGACATTGGTCCTTCTAAGAGGAAAAATTCTAATTACAGTCTGATACATGTTTCTGTCAGATGGAAATGCAGAGACTTTTCGTTTCTATCCCTCTCCTTGAGAATATTAAAAGTCTGCACTGTTCTCTGGAGGCCGCCTCGCATCCTCAGTGTTTTCATTTAGCAATAACACAGTGTTGTTCTTCATTTTAGTGAGTTTATGATGAGTGAGAACATTGTCTGAATGTAAAGCAGAACTGTGTTGAGAAAAAGAATGTGTCCAGCAAACATTCATTTTCTGTGCAGCTACACTGTTAGTAATATGACGTTTATGTAGCCAAGGTAATATTATCATCATTAATATTATATGATATGATCCAGTTTTTGAATGAATGATGAAAGAGCTGTATTTATCAACTGAAGCTAGGAAGCAAGTCACTGTGTGGTGGTTGGAGGGAATCAAACCCTCTTCACCACAAACCTGGGAAAAGACAAGCTAAGTTGGATATGTTGCAGTTTAGGTGCATAGAAATTAAGTTTTAGGAGACTCAGTTGTGTCCTGTGTCTTATTACCTACCTGTACTCTACCCAGAGTATTTGCATAGGAAAGCCAGAGTTTCTGAATCACAGACTAATGGTTTTCAAACACACGTAACGATGTTGCAGTGTAATACGTCCCTTTTAAGGTCTTTAAGGTGACTTTGTCAGGAGGCCTTTGCTTATCTGCACTTTTTTGCTTTGATAGAAAATGGTCCCAAGGTTTCTACTGTTTCGAAGATCACACATATGCTCCTTTGCTGCATTATTTATCAAGCACAAGCTCCACATAAGTGTATGCAGCCTGGTGCTAATGAGTACACAGGCCATATTTATTACTGCTGCACAGAGGAATGAAACTCAGTTTTGTCTTTCCCTGTGGGTCTTACTTTTTCACTATTAGCCCAGCATTCCTGTCGTACATGATCACTCTCTCATCAAGTAATAAATCTAAGAAATGGCAGGGATGATAACATTGACCTCATGGGATGATCATGGTTTTATAGGGCCCAGGAAAAGCAGCTTCTGCATTCTTTACAGCTAGATCAGCATTTAAATTGAGAAGATTGGTACCAGAAATACCACTAACCAGCTAGCCATGCCTCTACATAATATATTTGTACTGCACCGCTAAATAATGATAATTCGAGTATTATTTTGCATCTTTTATTTGTACAACACAGGTGTATGCATTTGACAAACGTGTGTCATGTGGGTTTCATTTATCCAAGAGAGGCCACTGAAGTGTACTCAACAGAAAATCTTTTTTGTTTTAACACAGTTACATATTAAATATATTGTATATTAGATGAGACAGACTGGTTAATATAGTATGTATTACTTTTTCCCTAGATTATAGTCTGTATGCATCACTAAGCTAATCAGTGGATGTTATTAGTGTTTGATAGCTGTCATCTAACTTTCAGCAAGAAAGTAAATATGCATTTACCAGATCCGGTGTAAAATTTGAGCCCTGATTTTATATTTGTGGATTACAGATATGTCGATGTCTGTTTCCCTGTTCAGTGTTCTCCCAAGTATATTATGGTAGAAGACTCGTCACAGGGGTTGACTGCTCTTAATTTCATATTCAGACTTCTGCTACAAAAGAAGCAGCAGCACTCAGGAGCTGCCTAGCCACACAGTATGGTACAAGTCCTTCTATTTAGTCCTGCTAAATACTTAAAATATAAATGTAAAAATTGTGTGATAGCAACAGCGCAATGTACGTCTGTGTGTTTTGAAAACCTTCAGAAACTATCACCACCCACCAGCACGGGAGAGTAGATACCACTTTATCTCCACTTGGCAGCAGCACAGCAGGTTAAAACCTAATGGACGTCAAAGCCTCTGAAAGTGAACTTGTGTTTGCTGCTGTTTGAGCTGGGAGAGAAGAGATAGCAACGTTGTTAGAGCAGGGAGAGAGGGTGTCTAGATGGTCATCAGGGCCCTTAAAGATGTGTGCTGCCTCCCAGGGCCCACTGTAGCCCACAGAGCGCCCATCTAAGAGCCCAACTGGGCCAGTAATCTATCCCTCCGCCGTGCTGCTGTGCTCTCCACGCCGTTAATCCAATCACTCCCCTGCCACGGTGGGACAGGCAGAGCACTAATCCAGTTTACACAGCAACAAAAAAAAGCCCCAGACTCATTCCTCAATCCCCGCAGAGCATTGCCAGCTTCTCGATATGACATTGAGTGAGAAAGATGAGGATAATTAGATGGGCAATTATTTTATTTTTATTATGTGTTCAGCCTCTTTTTTTTCTTTTTTCTCCCATGTTCCGAGCTAATTGCCCTGGACTGGTCACAAAACCCCAAGGTGATGCATGCAGCCAGCCAGAGTCGAGCAGTTTCAGTGTCCCTCGCGACAGCATTGGCGGCTGAGTCATTAGTATGCATCTGATGAGGTTTGGCCTTGCGTGCAATGGGCAGGGTGGACCTCAGATAAGTCATTTAGACTAACAGGAACTTAATTAATTCTGCTTAATCCTTATAAAGCTCCACAGGGGTACAGATTGGCATAAAACTCACCAACTCCTTCACCTCACTTTCAGCCCACCTATCTTGGCTCGGCCCACAGATTTTGCACAACAGAGGCGACTGGTATCTGCATTGATATTGGCTTCATGTTGTGTACGATACAAAAATGTGTCATGTCTGATGAGACCAAGTGGGGTGTATGTCAGTGTTCATGTTGCCACTAGCTTGCAGCAGGGATCTGGCATGTGAGGTTGAGGGTGAGCGCTCAAGAGAAAACTGCTGCCTCAAAATTATCTCTGGGACTCTCTATAAAATACTGTGTATGTTCAAGTAGAGTGAGGGCACCCTTACCTGAAACACGACTCAAATGTTTGTTTACCTTCATTTAAATCTGTCCTGCCTCTGGAGAAAGAACCCAGGGTAGATGCTGGTGAGGGCTCCCACGTTTTTAGGCTGGGACTGTCAGTAACATGCTTGAAATGGAGGACCCAAACGCAGACCAGAGACAAGAGAGGGTTCAAACAAAGGATGTTTAT
>JAUMHF010000017.1:20111509-20144899 GCA_032359275.1 Microctenopoma steveboyesi | reverse complement strand
AGAGAGAGAGGGGAGTGATCAAGGTGAGGGAGGAACAAAAGACACATGAGGGCTGGAGAACACATGACACTGACAGGGACTGAGATAGAGAGTGAGGTTGCAGGAGAAATCAGAAAAAATAGGAGGTTAAGGATGTTTCTGTCTCTGAGTTTCTCCTAATACCTCAGAAAGCCTCGGGCAGGATTGTGACAGGAGGATCTGGAGCGGGGACTCGAATGTGTCCTCTGACTTTTACAGCTTTGCGCCAAGATGCAGTTGGGAAGATCACTAAACCTCTGTTGGGATTAGCAGAAGACTGTGGTTGTACTGGGAGCTCTGGGGTGAAAGTGTTTATAAATGTGTTAATGTGAGGAAGGATGGAGCTGAAAAATAAGTGTGTGTGTGTGTGTGTGTGTGTGTGTGCACGTCTGGTTAAATGGGGGAATGTATTGAAACACTGCTTAGAGGAGTTAGTCTTTAGTCTTTAGTCATTTTTTTCATAGAGGGGAAAGAGTTAAAGTCTGACTGCTATATTAAATTTCATCTGTGAGGGAGGAATGGAAGTGAATGGACACCCTCCACTTGTTTTGCTGAAACACCACTAAGACCAAACGTTGGGCATTATTGAGGTTAATGGAGTGTGATTTTGATTCACAGTCAGCATATAGGTGCTGTTGTAGAAAACTGTCTCTAATGGTTTAGTTGACCTCCAGGCTTGTGTACAAAACGAACTGTGTTTAATGTAAGAAAAGGCAGAGTTTCATGATAGTACGTGATATCAGCAAACATTACACTCCAAGGTCTGAAATGGCAGCAAGGATCCACAAACAAGGCGCAGGTCAAATATCCAGACATCTCAAACTACACGTGGGTCTTTGTGAGTTGGTGAGGTTCAGTTTTTTGTTGTATTTTGTTGTTTCTTGGATATCATCAAGTGACATGACCTGAGTAAAACATTTTTTGACTGTAGAACAAATACTGAAGCTGAAGATCTTTTTTCTTAAATAGGGCCAGACAGTGATTCACTAGTTTAGTAAAGAAAAGAGCAACATGGAGACGCATTTATTAACAGCTGGTCCAACAATCCAGGAGAGAAAGTTATGGATGAAGGGCATTTAGCAACTAAAGGCCTCATATTCAGCAACTTAATTTAATGGAGTGTATAAACTAGAGGGCGTTTTGAGTAAATGCTCAGCAAGCGTTTTGGCAGATTGACAAATCCCACGTTTCCGTCTAGGAGACTCATCTGTGGTGTCAAGCCGACACATGGAGATCGCGCTTGACTTTCAAAGGAAATGTGCAATATTTGTTTTTGTTTTAAACGTCACACAGCTCTCACAGCTAAAGCAGCACAGATGTTGGAGCTGGTAAATGGAATTGTGAGAAGATCTGATTACGATTCAATGAAACTGATTGTGCTGTAACCCAGAGGTGCGGAGCGGAGGAATCGAGTGAGAGCGAATGCAGCTACGAGCTTATGGCTGTTTGTTTTGCTATGTTGTTGTTCTTAATCACAGAAAATGAGCTCAGAATGATGCATGGATGGAGGGATGTGAGATGTGTGTCTGTTGTGCTCTAAATCCACTGATTTAGAGATAAAAGCCTCAAAGGGGCTTTAAAATCCACCTCATTGTTATCTTGATGTTTTTGTCAAGATAACAACCGCTAAAGCCAAAAAACTGATAACAGGAGCTGAATGACAGTTTAAAGTGACAGGAAAACAAATTCCATATGATAAATTATTTAAAGTGTTGCTGTATATTTTCAGTACTGTGGAAGAACAGTAAAGAATGATCTTTATATCAGTTCTCATGGTCAGACATAATTCGTGTGAAATTAGAGGAAAATTAGAGAAAAAGCTACATTTTTATTGTAGGATTTAGTTTTATCTCTCCACGCTTCATTTTTGTGGTGCAGTTCTTTTTCTCTCTACATAATATATATCTCATACTGTGTGTTTGTACTTAAACGTAACTAACTCATCAGCAAATTAACTGATTTTTAGTATAACCTTGTCTCAAGGTCTGCTTTTTAGTTTTTGCTTTGTCTTCCTCAGCAAATACTGTAGATTTAGCTTCCTGTTCGAGGGCTCATGTTAGCTGTCACCATTACATATGGAATTTGAGATTATAAATTAATAACATGGCTCTGGAAAAAGACAGTAAATGGCCTTTGACATAAGATATGTTGTACGTATATAATTTTCTGAGGAGTAATGGCTGTAACGACAACACGTGCAGGCTTCACATCAAACCACAGCAGATGATTCGGAGCGGACACCTTCTCTTCGTCTCTTTCTGCTCGTCACAGACATGATTAAAGCACAGCCACTGACATCAATGGGAAATAGATCTTAAAACAATGTCTCCTAATGGAAGTTGAGAGCAAGGATGATTAATGGATGATTTTTTAATCAATTAATTTCCAGCCTCAGAGGATTTATAGCAAGGGGAACTTCATTCCATGTTCTGCTGGTTAGAAGACATTATATAAGTTATGGCTGATATATTGTCCTGACATGTTACCGAGCCTCATCCAAGCCCTCGTATGTTGTCATGAAGTGTCTAATTGACTGTCAGCACAATTCAAACATTTATATTAGCAGCCATGTGAACATCCGTAGTAGAATCCTTTATATCAACAGTTGATTAGGACACATTTGTTTGCCTGCTTTGAGACTTTGTGCCTCTGCAGAAAAGCTGCAGATTGCTGTTTTCATCAAATGCAAAGCAGTGGTTTAATACCATAACCTAAAGAATTTGCCGTCCTGCAATTCATTACATCCAGAGCAGGCGGTCGATTAGTCAGCGTTTTCCTGCATTACACCAGTGTCAACATCCAGCAGCACAGAAGACATTCATGAGATGTTAAACCCATCGTATCAGTTACATGCAAGGACAGTTAATCCCCAGACACATGGGAGTTTTTGTTTATGATTCAATTTTCTAATCTGACTTTTAGCCCCGACATTTGCATCTGCTCACCTCTTGTCTCCACCGTTCCCTTCTCCTTAGGTTGGAGGACATACCATGCTACCTATTCGCTGGATGCCCCCAGAGAGCATCATGTACAGGAAATTCTCCACTGAGAGCGACGTCTGGAGCTTTGGAGTTATCCTGTGGGAGATCTTTACCTATGGGAAGCAGCCCTGGTTTCAGCTGGGTAACAACGAGGTACAAACAGCCTGAAGCGTGTAGATAATGCTCCACAAGATAACAGCACGTGTAACTGTATATTGTGTTTATATTATCAATGGTTTAGGCACAGGCTTTCATACAAACACTAAATTATAGTTTCGGGGGTACACAGTGGTAAATGTTTATGTCTACTTTTCTGATTCCGAACATCAAGCAAATGTGTCTATAACACTTTTAAAAAGTATATTTAATTTTTCTGGAATTGGTATTAAAAAGGGAAGAAATCCCCTGGAAGAGCACTGAGGGAGGGGAAACACACCTCTTAGCTCTGGCAAAAGTGACAGCATGAGTTTTCTAAACAAAGATTTAAATGAACATTGCCATTTTGAATCTTAATCTACTGCCTGATGTTGTTTCTTTTCTCTCTCTGGGACTCATGCTGGCCCAACGAGGTGATAAATTGATGCCGCTTTCCCACCAGACGAGATGCTGCATTACATAACACCCGTGATTGGTTTGTTTTTTCATTGGAGGCTCAGACTTGAATCAATAAAATTCAATTAGGATTACTCTTGTAAAACGAGCATATTGAGAAAATTAAATTGACCTAAAAGAATAACCTGGAATGTGGCATGCACTGCACTTATAAGTATTTCAATTGAAAGATCAATATGTCCTTAAGCTTGACACAAATTGGGATTTCCATATTCCTCCTGTATCCTGTACAGAAGGAGTTCTGAGACACTCTAAATGAAAAACACAGCTGATTAAACTACTCTGCTATAACCGTATAACAGTGTAATCTGATGAGCGCTATTATGTTGTGGCCAAAAGAGAAAGTCACCCATTTGTTCTCCTTTAATGTAATTATGTGTTTACGTAGCGATAGGTTGTATTAGTGTGTGTGTGTGTTATTCGAATGTATTTATTTGATGAAAAAGCATTACTGACAATAACAAAGTCTTACCTGTGTGCAGCAGGAACATGTTTTAACCAGGCATCATTCTTCACGGGGCTGCATAGTCTCCACTATTCTCCTATTCAAAGCTGCACAGCTGGCTTTTACAAGCATGCTGGCAAACACTGACAAAACCCATAAAGTGTTATTATTTTATAATGGACTTTTCACCAGATATGTTGGGGAATTACAGGGAATTGTGTATAAAATGGTGTAGCCATAAAAGCACAGTTTGTATAAGTCACTGCAAAGTGTAGCTTTCATGACGATTTGGAACAAACTGGTTCAGAATAAAATGTAGATGTGATACTGACAGTGTGAAATTGTATAGTACGATACAAAAACAATCCTAGAGCTATCAGAGCATTAAAAGAGGGAAGAGGTATATTACCAGCTCTACTTGTGGTCAAGGATGTTTAGCATCTCCAGTTTTCCTTTTTATACGCTCTTCTTCCGTCATGGGCCTCTTAGAAGTAGATCAGCTTAATCTGGACATTTGCTTGCAGCTGAGCATCCTGCTGTTAAGTAAAGATACAGAAGTAGTGTCTTCTGATATGATCATAGGCTCCAACTGTGATCTTAGAGTGAGAGTAACTAATCATGTTCCCTTGTTATTACATTTGCTAATAGACATTTGCTGTTGTTGTATCTACATACATATGGATCACTTTACTATGTACCTTTCACCACCAGCATGTTGCATCTTAAATCATTCGTGATGTTCAAAGTCTAAAATCACCTGCTGTACGCTTTCAGCATTCACACAATAAGCAGCCTAGATTTGCAGCAGTTTAAAATGTCAACTCGGAAGTCACAAAGCTTATCCAGCTGTTGCTATGTATCACATTGCAGTGTAAGTTAGCGGACTGCTGCCCTGCTGTATAGCGCTTTAGTGATCACCGTCAACAGAAGTCACACAGCCAGCGACTGAATTCAACCTGAAGCAAATGCAGATTGGTTTTAATTAAAAGCCGACGTTAGTCACTTAACCTGTTGTTCTCCGAAGGTTCTTGAGACCTCCTGTCATCTTTAACTGCTCTATTAGCTGAACTGACGACATGTTTTCAATCTGCTACAAAAACTAATGCATGCTAAGCTTCAATGTTACAGATTCTGTCAGGTTTTTGTGTTTTTTTATAACCTAGCCCTTTATTAAACCCATTTCACATTTTGTAGCACATTTCCCTAAATGCCTTTCTTGTATGTACTCAACATCTACTTATGTGTTACAGTATATTCTGTAAACACGAAATGATTTATTTTTCATCTTTATGACTGTCTCAATATAATGTCAAATGATGTTAGTTATTATCACGTGGCTTATTAAGTATTTAATAAGGAGCAAAGGAAAACTAATTACCATATTTTAAAAAGAACATGTTTAAACATAAGCTAGGCCGACTGTGCCGTCTTTTCAGAAATGTTGGCTTCATAAAGCAGTTGCTTATCAAATGCTTTACACTGTGGTGCTAAACTGTTTGGTTTCAAAAGCATTAAAAAAAATCTGTGATATGTTTAACTAGGAAGGTTTCTATTATTTGACCTCTGAGCTGTTATTTTATGCTTTGAGAAAAAGAAAGAGTTAACGACAGAGTTCAAAAAGAGCATCCTATTTGAACTGGTATAAGTGGCCAACGCCAAGAGGAAAGGAGAGAAACACTGGTTTTGTGCAGAAATCGTTAGACATGAATACACTCATGTCCATTCTCAGGCTATAGTGAGCTAGGATTGACACAAATAATAAAGTCAGTATAGTCAGAACAACGATGAGCCGTGTGGTTAATTACAGAGTTCAGAAGTTCAACAAATCACATTGTTAACATCTTAAACATCCACCCCACAGAACCTGAATATTATTGTTACTTCTCACTGTGGGATAGAAAAGAAAAGGATTGTTTCCCTTTAATATTGCACAAATCTTAGAGCGAATGCATTCTGTGTATTTCTTTCATCTCAGTTTCATTAGTTTAAACCTCAAAGGACAGCCTGCTCAGTGTCACTGGTTTCTCATTATGAACAAGCCAAAGCAATCAGTCTGTGAAAATCATCTGTCTCACTCCACTGCCCTCTCTCCTCTGCAGGTTATTGAGTGCATAACCCAGGGTCGGGTGTTGGAGAGGCCACGGATTTGTCCTAAAGAGGTGTATGACATCATGCTGGGCTGCTGGCAGAGGGAACCACAGCAGCGACTGAACATTAAGGACATTCAGAAAGTCCTGTTCGCCATGGGAAAAGCCACGCCGGTCTACCTGGACATCCTTGGCTAGCAGTGGCCCTCATTGGCCCATTCCTCGCCAGACAGACAGATTGACCGAGACATACAGACAGATTGACCCACATGAATCCAGGAATAACCAAACCAACCTGCTCCACTGTTGAAAAACACCTACAATGTTTGGGAAGGACTTAAGTGCCTGCAACACTTTTGGATATAGTGGATAAAACGTATTCAAAAAAACATGCACTTTTACATTTTGTTTACTTGGGCATAAGATGTACAGATTTGAAGAAGATGTTTTTTTTCCTTGAAGAACTGCAAAAATACACTAAGATGGTGACAAAAAAAGGAAACCAAGTGGACCAGGCTGGCAATAGGAAAAAGGCCACAGTGATTATATAACAGAGAGAACGCATCAGAGTTAAAATCTATCCTGGGTTTGGTTTTATGAATATATATATAGAAATATTACATATATTTTATATTTATTTCTTTTTGTCAAGGTGTTGAAGGGCCTGCCATGTGCGTTGCTAAGGGCTCGGCCCTGTCCGAAGACAAACTACTGGCAGGGGCTTGATGACGGAAGCCTTACTTGCATTGGCCGGCACAGAGCTTTTAATGGAAACTCTGCTCCCATGGAATAACGCTGGATGGTTGGGAGGGGAGGGGGGAGGGGCACTCTATAGAGGACTTACCCAATCAGACAACCGACAAATCTATTTTAATTTAAAAAATACTGTACATATTGTAAAATTCTATGTGTCAGAATTATGTTAACTTATTTTTTCGGACATTATTTCGGTTCATTTTCTGACTGTGACGTGGTTGGCTAAAGTATAAAGCTATGGTATTTGTTTTCATCCTAATCTAAAGGAGATTTCTTTTTAAGGAATTATCTGTGTCAGTGCTGGTAAGTTGTCTTTGGTGGTGCAGGTGAATGGCTGTGAATGAGGTTCAAACACTCACTGACACCGAACCACAGAGACTTTGGAGAATGGGGGACAACTCGGAGCCATAGTTCAACACTTTGACACTTTTCCAAAGAGGTAATGAAACCTCAAATTCACTTTTCAGTTAATTTGCCTCTTATGGCGAGATAATGCGTTGATATACAGTGTTTCACACCACACCTCTCATACACACGCTTTGAGAAGCTTTTATGTAATTTTCTGGCTTTTTGCTGTGAAACTGCTTTTCCACTCACACAAAAAAATATTTGTAACTTAGAATATACGTAAATCATTTGTTAGCCACACGTGTATGTAGCATAAACAGGCTTAGAAAATATTAAAAAATTGTGCAAGACTTTGGGAGAATACATTTCTTTCTTTCGAGGAGTTACATTCTATTCCGAATCTGTCAGCTCTATATGAAGCTGCAGCCAGAAGACGGTTAGCTTAGCATAAAGACAGAAACTCAAAAGCCACCTGCTATACCAACACCTCTAAAGCATCTCTAAGATTGCCTTGATGTCCAGATAGGAATGATAATTAAAAAAATAAAATAATACTATTTATTGCAGATTTGCTGCCTTTTACATACATGTGCATGATTTGACATAAGTCCTACATTTACGGTTTAAACATAATTGTTGAGAAAGAACAATTATTGAGTGTTGAGCAGCTCTTGAGCAGTCGGTATTATGCATAAGGTGAGCTAAGGACCCACACGTCTGTGTGCTGCTTTATGAATGCTAATACCGTTTAACTTGGTTAAAATCACAACATTTTAACCTAAAACAGCAAATGCAGTAATTGCTGGCATTTTGTGAGATAACCTTAAATTAAGAAAGCTGCCTGAACTGGCCTCTACGAGACATCTGATTAAACTGTACAGAAAGTTTACAAAAGTAACCGCGTCGAAAAAGCTTTCCAGAAGGACCAGACTTTATACTAAGCTAAGCTAACCAGCTGCTGACAGTACGTTTTGCAGACATGAGCTTTGAATCTACCTTTTTACCTAACTCTTGGCAAGAGAGCAAATAAGGGCATTTCCCAAAATGTTGAACAATTGCTTTAAAACATTCTCTTCACCCTTTCACAAACCATGAAACAATGAGAAAAACACATTTCCTTCCTCTCTTACATTTCATTTAGACCAACAGTGAAATGGCAATTTTTTATTATCCTCATTTCTTTCTCATCAACTGTACATGACTCTTCTTCCTCGCACTTGTGGCCTTTGCGTGTTCATCATTGACGAGGTTTCACACCCGTCTATTGCTTCGATAAAAACCTCTGCCGTTACAACCAGAGAGGAGCCACTGAAGCAAGTAAACAACTGTGTTCATTTATGGACGGTACTTCAAAAAATAATAATCACTGCAGAGGTTCAACTAATTGTGTGGTATTACACGTCCCATTTTGGGGGGTAATTACAGTATTTAATGAACTGTATAACATGAAGAGTTTTGTTCCAAAATGTGTCAGTGTAAAATGTGACCCCCAAAACGCTTCACAGCAAAATAACCAAATGATATTACTAAGGAATCATTTGTAATGAAGTGCTCATTTTTACAGAGTGGATCTTGCAGATGTCTCAGACACTGAATGACAAACCTCAGGCAACTGTTTTAATTCACGTGGTATGTGGATATATCTAATGTTTTGGAGTGGAACTCTTCACTTCGCTTCTCCATTATAGCAACATGAACTCTCACAGTATCACAGTGTTGTCTCTGTTCTCCTAAGGAGTGTGTTAATCATCATCGAGTATTCAGTTACTTCGAGTATTTTGTATGAAAGGCAGGATCCAATCCAATGAGTTACCCAAAGCATTGAGTTTTTGTGTATTCTCTTGTGGTAATGATAAACGCTTAAAGACATTACGACACAGACCGTGAGCATTTGCAGGGTATTGTAATCCTTTTCATGGTGCATTGAATATTGTTTTAAAAGTTTTCTTTTTTGTTTTTTTCTTTCCTTGGATGAAACTAACTGAACACTTTTTGAAGCAAAGTTGGCATATTACCATGTACACATGTTACAGATTATAAAAATGTGGTATAACAACTGCAGTATATAAAATACTGGTATTCCATGATAGATCTTTGTATTAATGTGACTCTCTTAAGAAAATGTCTTCAAACAATCAGACGATCTCCTTTTCCATTTTGTCCTGTCTTATAAAGGTGTGAATTTGACTAAATCTCGTCTTCATCTAAATGTTTTAGGAAGCTGTGCAGCGTGAGTTCACTTTTTTGTGAGTTTTCTCACAGGTTTGGGCCAGCTAAAGATATTTTTCAGTTTTCAGATGAAGTCATGTTACCTCTGATGTTTGTCCAGGATAAAGGTCCAGAAACGATCCAGATAAGCAACTTGAATATCTGTCATCATAACCAGTGGGTTTTCATTTTACTCTGTAGTATTGAAAGTAATCAAGGGAATAGTTTAGGGTTATAGTGCGAACAGGAGCTTGTAGACACTAGCGCAGCATGAAGTATTATGAGAAAAACATCCTGCCAAAGGAAGAAACGAACATTAAATTCCTGCTTTAAGCAGGATTTTGTTGCTCACTTAAAAGTAAAAAGGAAGGGGTGTGTGTCTCTCACTTTTAATCATCCCGGGCTGGAAATGGGTAATACCAACATGTTTTTTTTCAGGTTAAAACTTTATTTACCTGTTTTATTATAATGACCATTGTCCACAAAAATGATTCAAGTTCTGCTTTTGTGTCCACTGTCCTCAGTCAAGTTCTGGGAGTTCAATTTCAGCATCCTTCAGGAGAAAGAAATTTCAGTTTCAGGAACTTGCCGGGGGGTGGGGGTGGGGGGGTAAAGGTAACACAAACATTAGCATAGCAGGGGCGACCCACAAACAGGAAGCAGAAACCTCAGTGAAAAAGCAAACCAGAGAGTAACGCTGTTTACCCTACAAGCTCCAGTTTACAGATCAGTGATGTTCCTGCAGTTGAAAAACCCTAATTGTCAGTAGGGTTACAGTATTGAGCTTTACACTGTTTCTACTTTCTGACTAATTAGGCTGTGGAAGAACAGAAAAAGCCCTCATCCAGAGATGCATTATATTCTCTTCCTGATGAAAAAAACCTCACTTGCCATCATTGCTAAGCTACAATTACATTGGTCTTCCTAAACCATTCAATGCCGGGTTGCCCACAACTTACCGTCATGTGAGATGCAGATCAGAATCAGTTTTTATAATTTGCGGCTTGAGGCTTCATTGGTGTGTGTCCACATATTAAATCACAGCCATGCCATTATTTCTTTAGCTGCCCTCTAACAAACAGCGGTAAACGGAGACGCAGTCGGTGCCGAGGGATTTGAGGTCAGTGAGTAGTGTGTTATGATGGTGATGCTGTAATTGTTTATTGATTTGCAATTACACTGTGTTTTGCGAGTTGAGGTTCCCCTGTGAGTTTGTGTGTTTGTGCATGAATGTCATATTTGTGGTATAGTCTGAGGGTGTGTCGAGTGTCCAGTTTCAACTCCCCTGTGCTGCGACCGTGCCCTCCTGAGAAATGAGCCTCAGATTACAAATGTTAACACACACAACTACCTTCATGACTGTAGATGCATCTGGCAGCTTCGATAGAGCTCTGGCAATTTGCTATTCTGGTTTTTGGATAGTTGATATTAGAGAACCTACTGCTCTATAAAAACAGGGTTAACGTATTCACCAGATGCAGTCTAATTTAATCTAGATTGAAGTTAAGTCATTACAGAGGTAGTGTGGGGAGAGAGAGACGTGAGGCAGGTGAATTCTGATGTTCTGCTAAACAACAGGAAGTAAGTGGTTGCTGTTTGACCTGGTGATTTGTCCCACTTGTCAGCATTTGAAGCTGACGGGGTTGCTGTGACACACAGCTCGCAGAGAAAAATACGGCATTTTAAAACCATTAATGTTTCGTTGCCACAGTTTGGGTTAAAAATAGTCAAAGCTCTGTTAAGTCAGAACACACAGACACGCACATATTTTTAGATTCACTATGATTCACACTTTCCTGTAATGGGAAGCAGGAAAAAGTCACAAAGAAAAGACACTCTATAACCTGCGTAAGATCAGTCGTGCTTTGAGATTTAGTTCGATGTGAAATTCCATGAATCGCTGTCTCTAGGTTTGTTGTGGACAGGAACTACTGATAGTTAATTATGCATGCTTTTAATAGTGCCAAAATATGAGTAAACAGGGCTCAGGATGTTGCCCATGGAAACCTTGTGCCTTCTGTCTACATCTTCCAAAGCCTCCAAATTAGGGGAACTGTGGCGCCACAGCTCAGGGCACAGTTATTCACCAAAAGGAAGAAGATAAAGAATTATCATAAAACAGAATACATTACGGTTTTTGATTTCCTGTATGCGCTGTCAGCCTTTGAAAACCCAAGTGAGGGAAACTGTTAATACTACATTTTGCAAATGCCAAACAACATATATTTACTGTTGATTTCCATTTCCCCCTCATGCTGACTGGTCTTCGGTGAACAGTCCCACGTGTTTGTGATGTGAAAGCTCCTGCTGGGAATGTTTTTAAAGTGAATACTGTATATTCCATGTATATTTTGCGTCTGAGGCAGATTGCTTCTCAGTAGTCCAGTATTGCTTGTCAGCATCAAGTGCTTCAGCACATCCGTTTGAGTGACAATCCAACCATATACAGAAAAGGCATAGTTTAGAAATTGCTTTTAAAAGTGCATTTGCTTTCCAGTACTTCAGTGGGGCTATCTGAGTCACCCGTATCTGTGTCTTTTAAAAAACGCAAAATGACTACAAGGAAATGATTCACTTTCTGTGCTGGAGACGGTTTGTCTTCTTTTGTCAAAATAATCCTGAACTGTATTCAGCTGTGTCAGCTCGCCTTGAATGAGACGGTATTGAACTTCATCAGTGACTGTGGCAGCTTTATAGAAAACACAAGGACAGGAAGTGGAGGCTGAGGGTTGTCTGCTTCTGCTCTCCTGCGCAAAGATGAGTAGGCAAACTCATTTTTAATGAAGAGTTCCTGCAAACAAAATAAGAAGCTACACTCGCGCTCATTATATAATCCAATACCTTGCTGTTTTCTTATCTGCAGACACGCAAGCAAATGTATTGACCTTGAATACAAAACTCTCCACTGTTTGATCAAAAATGCTTCCTTCAGTATGATAAGTTGTGAAATCATAATCTGTTCTGCCTCAAAGCAGTCTCCTGTGCTATCGCACTGTAAACAGTGTTTTTTCGGTTGAGTACGTGAGCCCAGAGCTGGCTTCTCACCACCCAGGGAGAATGCCTTTGACTAATCCCCAGGGCTTTCTTATCAAGTGTGATTGAATAGAGCCTTCATTTCCCAGAAGACAGCCTAACCTTTATCTTTCTTATTTTCTATTTCTGCATCTCTTTTTTTCTCTACACAACAAGTTGTTTGTGGGAAAAGAAGACCTGTTAACTGTTTACCCCTCCAATCTGCACATAGATTCCCCAGTGGGTGTACGTTTGAAACATGAAAGGCTCTGAACAAAATGAAAAATTTCCACTCCATTTTCCTTACAGCCAATCAGTGTGCAGTGACCCAGATAAGGAGTGTGATATCGATGATGACAGCAATAAAGACATATTTTCACCACAAGCCTTCCTTCTAATTAGGTTGATCAGCGGAGAAAATAAATGAATTTTGACTAAATGTAAAAGAGGTGGTGTGGTGGAAGGATTAGACAGAGTGTGACAGGAAGAGGCGAGCAAGAATCTGAAGGTTTCTGGGGTTAAGTGAATCCACTGTAGGGGAATGGGTGGCAATTACCACTGAAATAAGATTTTGTGGCTTCTAGTGCCTCCTAAATACGGTGTTTGGTCAAAGTAATTGTTCAGGGTCAAGTGGGTGATACTCATTGGTGATGCTTTAGCTGCTTTTTGCATCTTTTGAGTGCCTGCATTTCAGACTAGGTGCTGTGTGTACACTATTAAAAGCACATGTACTACTACTTCACACTGCATGTCAACTGCTTGTGTATTATACAAATTATTTCCCTCATGAAAGCTACACGGTGGCAGCAGCCTAGAGGGTAAGTGCCAATGTTCAGTACAAACCAAACCAAAAAAACCAGCAAGCTGAATCTCTCAGCTCAGTCACCTGAGCCACTGAGCAAAGGACAAACCCACAGGTATTATCTTTAAGTTCGTTTTTAAATTTGTTTTCTTTAGATTTTTTCCTGAGAGTATTTCAAACTTCTTCAAAGATGAAGATAAACCAGTATTAGTTCTTTTATTAAAAGTTACAGACACAATTTGCATCACATTGTATCCAACCTGATTTTTTAAAAGTCCTTCTGAGAATGTCAAATTTAGTAGTGGGGCAGGGGTGGATAGGAAGCAAGCATGTAATCAGGTCAGTCGCTAAAATGCCAGGAGGAACAGACATGCAGAGCAGCACCGAAATACCAGCTTCCACGTTTCCTTCTATAGAGAATGACCACTTTCCACTCTCCGCTTCCACAGTGGATGGGAAGATGGGGGATGTCGCCCCGCGGCAACACGCTGCACGCTCATCAGGTGTTGACATCTAGATTAACCTTGTACTAGTGTGAGTCCAATTCCTCTGGAAGTCAATGTCTTATTAGAATGCACACTGAGCGCTTGTATCCAATCCCTGGTTGCTGAAGCTCCCAGGTACTGCTCTTCATGGCCTATCAATCAAATGGTCATCAGAGCATTGCTGCAGGAATGTGGAAAGCTTGGAAGCTGGCTGGGACTTTTAACCGAACAACTCGTGTCAAGTCTTTTCTAATTCATGTTACCTTGACTGCTCCTGCAGGAGCTCTTCATTTCATTTTTATTCTTCGGGATGCAATGTCGCAAGGTAAAAGCATGTAGGACCTCTCTATATAAATTAGGTCCTCACCCCTGGCCCCCAGTTATCATCAATCTAGAGTCAGTACAAAATGAAAATGTGTTTTTATGAATCAAATTTAAATCACAGACTTTCTCCCACTGAATGAAATATGAAGTTTTTGTTAACAGGGTTTTAATAGTCCTCTGCAGAGATAGGAGTAGGACAAACAGTAACACTCCAATAGTCAGGCCTTTATAGTAAAGTGATTAGACGGAGGTCACCGCCAGATTAATGTTTGTCAAACAGCATTTAATGGTATGAAACGTAAAGATTCAGCAGTCTGACCACATTACGCCACACACTGCTCGTTATTTAGCCAACTTCATCACCATAGTAAAGCATGATGGTGACATGATACAGCATGAGACTGCGCCACAGCACATAAGACCTGGGACTGTGGCAACGACTCGTGTATCTGACAGAGTGACCAGAGCTCAGACTTAAACCCCCGGACACCTGTGGACATTCCTGAAGATGCCAGTTCCTGGATAGGTCACATCCAATGGGATGGAGCTTAAGATGATCTGCTGGGAATGAAAAGGACTATCCAAATACATACAAGATTGTAAAAGATGTAACTGCTGCCAAAGGGGCTTCTACAAAGTGCTGAGTTTAGTTGAGTTTGTTAATGTAGTTGCAAATATGTTTTCACTTTCACAGTGCAAGTCATTCTGTAATTGTACTGAAGAAAAATGAATGTTGAGTATGGATGGCAACGTAGAGGACTGGACGGTTTCAGCAAAAAATAATAATACTGGTGAGTAATACTATATGTATTAGTATTGTGTAGAATAAACTTAATGAAAAGTAAAGTTTTCTTCTGTCATTGGATCGCCACAGAAAGGTGCATGTGAACACTACCTGTCCTCTATTTTATTGTAAACAAGGCACAGTGCAGGCAGACTTCGAGCCCTCACTGCGTCTCTCACCCACATCTGTGACAGGCTTGTTGAGCAACATGTCAGACATTTCCATGGAGACAAACAGCTTTGTTTTCCTCCATACTGCAACCATATGTCTGTTAATTAACCCATGCACCGTGAACCAAATACCGCTTTCCTACAGCTGACAACATGCATGTTAACATGCACAACTGAATTAATATTCTCACTTACTCATAAGTCCCACAGTGGAAGTTGCACAACCTGTTGCCATAGCAACTCGGAGAAAATGACATTTCAGGAGGGGATGTTGATTAATCCTGATGAGCATGGACAACAGTGTACAGTCTGTCATTCATGAGGATGAGGATGACTAATACACGATGACAATATCATACCTTGCTTTTAAAACAAGGTTAAGTCTGTTTCATAAAAGCTCAAATGTGCAGGTTGCGGCTAAAAAATTATCTGGGGGAGGATTTTTGTTCAGTAAACGCTTATAAAAGCTGTGTGAATTCAACAAGGTAAAAAAGAATCGAGTTGATTCAGCTGAGAGTCAGTACCTGCACAAAAAAACATTTGCTGAATCATGTCCACATTTAGATAACAGCATTTTTCAGATCATTGTCCCACGACCACGTAAATACGTATATATAAACATTTCTGTAGCTGGCTCTGGACACATACAGTATGGGTACATATAAGGTACAGATGAGCTAACGAGATGATGCTTTGGTAAATGTAGGACCCAGCGTCATGTAACTATACTAAGGATTGAAAGTCATACCGGCAAAGCATCTCTGCCCCTGCTACTACAATTTTGACAGTAATATTTTAAACTCAGTCTCCTGCGAGTCCCTGAACTTTGTGGTAGTGCAGTAATAAATCACACGTTCCAAAATCTCAACAACACAGCACCAAGTTCCCACAGCACTAAAAGGTTACCTACGGTAAATGCTGGGCTCTATCACTCAGATTTCTGCTTCACATGTGCCTTTCATCATAATCTGGCCAAAATGGCTTCTGGTTAGATTGTATAAAATACAGTTTTACTACTTACGTTTGCTACTGTACTATGCAGGGAGACGGTTTGATCTATTCATGGGAGAGTGACGGTCGAATCACTTGTTACTTGTGCTCCGACCATTTGCTGACAGATGTTTTTTCCCTTTGCTCAGTATTTTGGTGCCAAACACGAGGTAAGCAGTGAGTACCAAACAGGTGGTGAGGCGTATTCAAAGTGAGTGGTTGGTGTTACTGTGCTGAGAACAGACATTGCAGAAACATGTGTAACACGTGTGCCTGTGCAGCGCTGGTACAAATCTGATTACATCAGGTGCCAGATATGTTGTTTTAGGAGCGACGTTGCAGCTCCTTCATACTTCTTCTTTAGAAGGGTTATATTCTTGAAAAGCTGGAGATAACGCTCGATGAGCCCCATAAATCTATGTTTGAGGTCAACATCTTATAAAATACAACCATTCGATTTGTTTCTTATTGACTGTGATGGGTTTGCTGACATTGCTGTGCAGAGCCTAACAGATTTGAGATGAGTTTAAAACCTTTGGTTAAGCTCTGTGAGATGCCGCGAGCAGTTTGGAAGGCCCTGCTACATTTTGTATATTGATCTGTACCAAGCAAGGCCTCTATTCAGATTTATCTTCTGGTTCTAGTAAGAGAAAACATAAGAAAGTCCAGTTTAAACATTCATAAACTTTCAAAAACCTCACTTAGACTGGAACTTCTGATTCCATAAACTTTAAAATAAAATTACTATTAAATAATATTAATATTTTACATATGATTATACACAATGTAAACACATTTATCAATATCAGAGGACAATGCGTTAAATTGGTTGGCCGGCCTGCATTAGTAAACGTCCGCTGTGGGCTTTGCTAAGTTTTTCCTGGTACCTACAGTATATCAGTTGAGGCTCTGTCGTTAATTAAGCATTTGGCACTCGCAGAAGCTCGTGTGAGCAGCAAGCGCTCTGTCACTACTGTATGCTGACTGAACCCTAAATAGCTGAATGTGGATTATATTATATCGTGCCAAAACGCCGCAGGCACTGTGATTGGCCGGTCAGTCCGCCAATACGAGAGACTCTGGTGATGTTGAGTGATTTACTGTAGAGTCAAGAAATGATCAGTCAAATTCATGCAGCTTTCCAACACAGATCACACTGTGTCAAAGCTGTCTGCGTCGCCCCTCTTTGTGCTGCTGCTACTTTTAACATTTTCTATATCAGTGCACCTCTATTCAAATTCAAATGTGGTATCTTAGAGCAAAGTGTTGCACTTACGCAACTGTGAGCCTGCTGGCCGGCTCCTCACACGCTGTGAATGACATGAAGCAGAGGTCTCACGCTGAACCCAACAGCCACAAATACTCTCTGCCAGTGGCTGTCGGTGGATTACATAGCCCGCAGACTCTGAAGTTTTGACTTTTAAGGTCATGTCAAGCGTTCTAATGTATGTACCTGCACCAGACCTTAAACTTTGGAGTCTAATCACGTCGGTCATTAATGTCCGTTCAACTTTATTGCTGTGCAGACGTCCAGGCCTTCAACCTATGAAATCATTTTGATCTGGGATTATGGATGTGTGATGGAGGGATTAAGACCCAATTAACTTGAGGGCTGTGAATGATGATTATGTTTGAAGACTTTTCTTCACTTCCTTCAGCCTCTTTGGAGTACAGCACCGGTCCCCATACGTCTTAGTGCAAATATTTTAAAGATCTATAGTCCATTAACAGCAGGATTTTCAACCAATCATTTCTCAGACCGCTCACAGGCATTTGTTAGACATTCTGCCTGCTGTGTGTGTGTGTGTGTGTGTGTGTGTGTGCGCACTGCAAACGGCCCACTCTGTATGGGTGTGAAGACACTGGTTCATACTTTGGGTGATATACAGATTAGACATGCTCTAAATTCAAATAGCCTCACAGCTCAGTAAATCCCGCATTTTACCCACATTCAGTTTGCGTGTGTGTGTGTGTGTGTGTGTGTATGTTTATATATATAGGCATAATAATACGATTTTGCGTTAACTAGAAATTTCTCTTTTATTCCTGCGACTCTCTCTCAGACTTGGCTGTGACATTATTGTAAATCCCTCCGTAGAGATACAGTAGCACATCAGACTCAGATGGCCGGCCATCCTCCTCGGAGCCAAAACACCCCCGCCACTCACACACACACACACACGCACTCAGGCAGATTCTTTATCTTTTATCCTCAACTGCCCTCTTCTCTCACAGATTGAAATTTACAATCCAACTTCCCCTTTGTTAGAAAAGATAATACTGCTTCCTGCCACTGCCAAAATGAGCTGAATAAGAAAATATGCAACAACCTGACAGCACCTTCTGCTCAAGAACAGAGACTCCTTTTCCTCTTTGGATTAAATTATATATAGAAACTTTAGAAGAAACTCCCCGGCCATGCTGGTGTTTCTTTCTTAGTATTACTTATTCAGCATGTCTAACCTTAGGCCCCATTAGCGTTGGAGAGATAGAGCTATTTCCTCAGCTCAACACGTTCAAACACAAGACCAACATGAAGGCAGGAGCTGGAAACCCACTGTGAGTCATATGTCCTCCCTATCTGTGTGTTCTGCCTCCTGCTCTGCCCCGCTTTGGCAAATTAAGGAAAGATTTCGTAGCTTAGAGCTACAGACAGCATGCACTGCCACAGGCAGCGGAGTCCCAGGGTTCGCCATATTTGTCTACAGAATGTGACATTGTTGCTTTGCGCGTCTTTTATCTGCCTTGTCTTTTTATGTTGGCTTGTCTCTGCGAATCAGTGATGGAGAAAAGTGTGTGTTTATTTCTCGGAAATGTGCAGTGCTCCAGCTGTCACCTGGATGAGGTGATTTGTATGTACTGCCGCCGCACATATCAAGTATAATACCTTGAGTGTTCATTTCACAGCGCGATCCCGAGCCTTGTACAGCAATTGAATTTGGGCATTTTTTATTCCTTTGTGTCTGCCTGCCTTTGACATGCTGTCAGCGTGGAAATTCACAGCACCCTGCCACTCTTTCTCCAGCAACCTCTTGATGTGCCACAGTGAGAGTCATGTCATGAATAAACATGCTGATGTACAAAGGGATGAGTGTTGGTTGGAGATGAGATAGACAGTTTACATGTGTTTGAAAGGGAGGGTTTGCAGAAAGGGGAGTGACAGGGTCATAGAACCCAAATAAGAAGCCGAGCTGCATCCACTTTTTTTTTGGAACATCTAGCAATGGTTGTGACATGCTTGCGGAAAACTGCGGTTGTGCCACTGCCGCCTGCTGCTGCTCTGCGATTACTGAAATCCTGTTTGTAGCACTCCTTTCCTAAAACTTTAAATATTTTTTACTTCTACAACTTGACTCTCTGAGTGGTAAACACATGCTGAGCTCTCAGCATTGTGAGCAAGAGGCAACAATAGCTCCTAGAGTTCAGAAATAATCTGAACCTCATCACACGTACCACAGACCACAAGGGTCAAAGATCAACACACAGACTTAGGACTAAGCAAAGGACCTAGAACAACACACACTACTCTTACCCTTTCACCTGAGCCTCGTTATTCTCTCTCTCTCTTTGATACTGATTCTGAACACAGTTTTTAGCGATCAGATGTCTTTACTGTAAACAGGAAACCTGGTTTTGGTGAATATCCCAGATAAACTGTAAGACCGAATAGTAAAAGCTTGTCCAATAAACTGTGTTTTGCCAACTCAAAAACTGAAAAATGTTTTTTCACCTCTAATAGTTTAAGTCATCAGTACTGTTTTTAAATTTTAAGTTTCAAGTAAACATTTCCTTTGACTTATTTTTGACTTATTGACTTATTTTGTACTCAAATATTTTAACAAAATCTGTGTGACGTCACGCACCTCTCTCATCAGATAAAAAACATGGGGAAACATCTTTAGCCTGTGAACAACATGGATATTTTTTGAAGAATATATTGTCATTATGCTCAACAAGCATTTTCGTCTTATTGTTACTTGATAAAAAAGTCACTCAAAACATTTTATGTAATCAATTTCAACTATTTTTTCAAGTTGTATTAACTTATCGGGGTTTTACAGTGTAGATTTCTCCCAAAGAACTATGATTACTCTGCCATGTACTGATACACAACCACGTGCAGATAAAATGCTGCAGACACTCATCACTCTACTTCATTCAGCAGTGTGAGGCTGAATGAAAGGAAAGATTAATACATGAAGCGATGCTGCCTTGTTTTTAAATGAAGTCTGCCCAAGATACCACTAAAACTGCAACTGCCACAAAGTGACCCTAAGACATTTAAAGAGTGTATTTCGTTAATTGAGGCAGTTCAGGCTGTTAAAGCCTCTATGAACCATGTTATCAGAACAACCCAAAGTGAGAAGGAAATCAGATTACTGCTGCATGTATAGTGCTGTTAAAAATATTTATTCAGGTAAAATGAATATGATTAGCCACATTATTTGGATAGCTGAGTTCAGTTTATTTGTTTGCCACACTCAGACCTGATAACTGTCAGACCTGTTGAATCAAGAAATAATAACTGACAAAGTAAAGCACAACTACAGATTATGCCACGAGCTAAAGAAATTCAAGAGAAGACAAAAGAAAAACTAACTGATATCGACCAATCTGGAAATGGTTAAACAGGCACTTTTAAAATTACTCAAAGAGCACAACAAACCAAGAGACTGGACAAACATGGCATAATGGCAGAGCTCCAAGTTCAAAGCTATCCGTCCATTATCAACCGCTTATCCGAGGTCAGGTCACAGGGGGTGCCGGAGCCTATGCCAGTTTGGGCGAGAGGCTGGGTACACCCTGAATGGATGAAGGAAACCCACAGGGGGAGAACAAAACTCCACACAGAAAGACCCCCAGTGTGGCACCCTATCTACACTGCATTAACCACCACACCACCGTGCTGCTCCAGGTGAAAGCCACTGGTGAACAGAAAGGACAGAAAGGCTCATCTCTCGTTTTTACCATAAAACATCTTGAAATATTTGTTGACAAGACAAAAGTCGAACATTCAGAAGCTGTGTGTCCTTTTACAGGTGTCACGCAGGTTGGGACAGCTTTTACTTCTTCGGTTAATGAAATCAGTTATAAGCTGCACTTTGTGTAAGATTTATGTTGAGTTTGATGATGAATCATTTAAGTGGGACTCGTGAAATATAAAAAGAAAAAGTTGGGAACGGGGGAAACACCCTCTGTGTACTGACAGTCATGTGTTTTGTACACCCACCATCCTCCACAGAGACTCAGGTCGTCCGTTCGTTGAATTTAAAATATCCATTTCATTGGGCTTTACGTTAGCAGTTACATTTCTAACAAACACATCTCTGCAGTTGAAGAGCGTTGCACGGGAACGGTTGTTTATGAGACAGGTTTAGTACCTGCTATGATAATACCAAACACACTCTGTCCCTCACCATTTCGAGCTGATTATCAGATGAGTCTCACATTCAGCTGCTTTCACATGCATGGAGCGCACGCTCTGTCTATCTCTTGTCCTTTGTGGCTTGTGCATGAATAATATGGAGTATTGAATAGGGACTGCTGAATGCTACCGTGGCTAGCAGGGCGGCAGAGAGATGGTATCAGGGGGGGGGAAACACTCCTGCTTAATTTCCTAGCCTGTTTGCCTGAACAGTATAGCAGAGTGTCAGAGGGACATCAGCAGACCCCCAAGGTATTGTCCTCTAACAGATCAACCAGAAAAACGTGTTTCCAATGACATGCTGCCTGACCGTGTCAAAATACTGTGTCACACCAAATCCAGTTTCACGACTGCTTCCTAATGTGTGCAGGACTGAAGACAAATCTGTATGTATAAGAGCACTTGTCTCATTAGGTATGACGGGTGGTCTGCAACAGAAAATAAAAAAAAATCCAATAACTCTGACTGAGATGTTATTGATTTACATTTTGAATTCAGGTATGAACACACATACAGGCAGGAATGAGCTCCCCACAGGAAATGACAGTAATTAAGAGGAAACCGCAGCGAGAGGGCTACTCACTCTTTAACTCTCCTTAGCTCAGTGGTTAAGGCAGAGGGCTGGGATGCAGGAATGGCAGGATCGATTCCCAGCTGAGTCACCCAGCCCCATACCAGGTGTTCCTGAGCGAGACACCCAGCGCTAGCTCCCAGAGCGCCGCCTGTGGCTGCTCACTGCTCCCCCCAAGGGGGGATGGGTGAAATGCAGAATATGATTTTTGTTGTAACACGTAAAAATGTATCAATGACAATTAGTGGATTCTTCTTCTTCTTAACTCTTTAACTTTGTCAACTGAACATTTACTGTCTCGCTGAGTAAATCGTCCTGGATAGGTCTGACAAACATCAAAAACCCAGGTAAATATTTACTGTGTTACAGCAAGAAAATCATGTTCCCAAGAGAATTTATCAAAATTAAATTCCCAAATCCTTCTTTTTTCATATAAACACTATAAGACAGTGGAACCAGGTAGGTGTGGCACTTCCCCTCAGCTTGTGTTACATCTGTCAGCCATGACGCATTGTACCAGTTGGCCTCACTTTACCCTCAGTTACACTGACTAGATCCAGTCGTTCAGCAGTCCTATTCTAATGTTTAATGGAATCATAAAATCTTGTTTAGCCTGACAGCTTTCGAGGGGAACCCAGTCAAGTAACCAGCTAAAAGCCAATGATGGCCTGGAGCATCCTGGGTACACAGGCACAGATGCTTCATTCTGTCTTTCTGCTTAATTAACTATTCATGACTGAACAGCTCATAATTTGCTGTACATGCTGTTTTTAAGTTCATAAAAAAATTATTTTCAAATAAATTGAATACATTTAAAGGATTTTCATGTAATAACAGTCAGGTTATTGTCATTTTTTAAAATATGGATAGTGACAAATATTTATGACATGCACAAAACTTTCATACACTCTATGGAAAAGCATGTTTCTTTTTTGTTTTCTTGCACACATCAGTATCTCTCACTATAAGTGTAGTTTGTTAATGGGTCTCGTCAAACATTTTAGACCTGCTGGGACCCAAAGAACCTTGTCTCTCCTTCAAAAAGGCTTATTTCTAGTTACTTTTGTCCAGCTGGTCTGTGGATTCTCATTGGCGAGATTCTCACCAGTCCAGCTCTCTAAACTAAAAGCCACCAACAGAGCAAATATACCACAGTCAAGTTAATTTAAAATGGGCTCAACCAGCATGATAAAGTGTGAGGCACAGTGCCAAAATAACTGCATCTGCAGTTAGTCCCAGTTGGAGATGGTATTTCACTAAGATAAATGAATACAGACACAGGGAGAATTAAAAATCTCCAAATTGAGGCTAACCATGTTAAGGATTGGCCCGGATTGATCCTTCTTTTTTCCTCAGCATAAAAGTAGTCTGCACTGTTGGCAGACAAGAAATATGCTAGTGTTTAAATGTATTTCTATACTTACCCAATCTAAAGTATATTCCACCAGCTTAGCCTAGGCATGGTGGTGAATTCAGAAAAATACATACGGTACTGTCTTTGTCTTTGTTACTTAGACGATGCTAATATGACCATATGGTTTTATTGTTATTATGTTAATGCTTCATCAGCCATCGTCTTTTATATATAAAAAACTCTTAAATGCAAGTGATGGAAGTAGAAAACCAGAATAACTGCCTGTTAAAGCTTATCTTTGCTTTTGGAAGCCACAAGGCTCCAATATCAACGCACTACGAGGATGTGCTACACACATCACTCCCTACAACAAGTAGGAAAGCAGGGTTAAAGCTAACAGTCACTGGGTTTGCATGTGAGAGAGCAGAAGGCAGGTGCAGGTTGAAAATGTAAAATATTGTAGACACTTTGCTGTGGGAAGACAAAAAAGGAAAACAGTTTTTTTTTTCAGCAAACAACCATGTTATTGAAATATGTAGTTGTGTAATAGACAATATCAACTTCTGTGTACATTTAGTCTGTAGTGTGATTTGTCAGGCAAACACTGCCACAGTAGCTTTACAGATGTTGATTTAAATGTGACATTTCATTTCATTTATTATCAGTTTGCAGACTTTGTTTGATTTAAAAATGGACATTGACACAAATTGAAAGGCAAGATTTTGATAAAGTATGCATGCTTGCAGGAAATGCAATTTTACCATGAAGGAGAATTGTGGCTCAGTCAGAAAATCAAATAATACAGAGACCTATTCCCATCTCAATATCCTCCTCGATAAACATCAGTGGAAGACTCACTTTCCAGACGGCATCTCATTCGATCAAGTGCTACCTCAGACCAGAGGCTGGGGAGTAATTTACTCGATTTTTACTGTTTATTTTGTTTAATGTGCATCAAACAATGTGTGCAAGGAAAAACTGACTCATATATCAGACCTCATCTTTACGTATTTTTAAAATAATTACCAGCAGGTGCAGATCAACAGTAGAACATCCCAATTCCTATGGAGATAAAAAAAATTCTCTCCCCTCTACAACAATATAGTAATTATAAAAAAATTATCATAATTATTATAATGGGACATATGTTGGAGTCTGTGCAGGTCCCATCCATCAGAACCCAGAGCCTACATGTGATGGCGGCCACCCTTAATCAACCATGCATGTCACATCCATGTCTTGTTTGATGAATAACTTCCTGGCACCTCAGTACATTTCAGTGATGCACTTGACCTTTATCGATACAGCCCACTTCAATACACTGAGCAGTGAAGGGCTCCCTCAACTTACTACATGATTGGTTTTATCAAAAGCCTCCAGTGCTCGAAGATCTGTTGTGTGACTAACATGTTGCTAAGTGAATGAAATGAAATGAAGTCTTAAGATGAATAGAATATTCAGCAGCACAACATGAATAAAACATTCGCACTTACACCCACAATAAATGCAGGTAAGTGATTTTAACCCCCACTTTCTAAAGACAAACATTTCCACTGTCAGATAATGTGTCTGTTACTCAAAACGAGGATTCCGATGTGAGTAAATGTACAGGGGGTTGTGATGTGTACGAGGTCCAGTGATGAAATGACCCACCAGCCAACAGCAGTGGTGTAGTTAGAGTCATCCAGTGCAGACCATTAAAGCAGTCAGGTGTTAGGTGCTTTTCTAATTGGTTGACTTTGATCTCTGAACTCTGCAGGAGGCAGCTTATGATCAGTCCTCTGAGAAACCTCCTCCGTGGACCTTCAATGGATCCAAAACCTTCTGGTTCTCAACATTTTTCAGTGTCGAAAACAACACACCGGGCAGCTCACCCTGACGTAAGGCTTTCACAGATATCTGAAGGTCAATAACTGAAGCTGGCCTGAAAATTCCCACAGCAGGTATTTTCCACTCGTGTTTACATTTGTTCCTGAGGTTCCCGGAAAAATTTAGTTTGTGGCATCCATTTTTTTAATAAAGGATTTTATTTTAATATATATATTTACTTTAAGCAAGTAAATAGATATTTACAGTTTTCCTAGTGACTATTGCAATTCAAAGTTTTCACCATGCTTAAATGACAAATGCAGAAAAAACTGCTGCTTTGTTTCCTTTCCTATTGTTTCTCTTTTACACCAGAGAACAGACTTCTCTGAGGACTATGTTGGTTTGTGAACGTGATCTCAGTTAATTCACATGCAGCCACGTTGAACTTTAATGTGTCGCTCATTAAACCTACATAAAGAAATCGGATCAGCACTTCTGGTGCTTAAGCTGACATTAACATTACTTTAAAAGTAAGTACGTTTTAAAGTTTTCAGCTTAAAGGTTTCAGTCTCACAACTTTCTCTCTCAGGTACCCTCCACATCTAAATTCTATCCTAGCTAGCAATTCAACACCAGGACATTTAACTAAGCGTTGCACATTTCAAAGTTTCTAAATTCTAGTTAGTTCTAGTTGTAACTTAAGATTCTGTGAAGTGGGCGCAGAAGGAAGGAACCCAAGAGTATAATTCAGGCTTCACGGAAAAGCCAAGTGAAACTCCAGATGGCAAGCAACACTGCACGATCAAAAACAGAACACCTAGCAACTGATGTTTGTTGGAGAGGATACAGATGTAGCCAATTATTCTGCAGATGCGATCTAGGGCCTCTCTTTCAGATACAAGGAACCCTGCTATATTGTCTGAAGCAAACAGCGTCAGACATGCTCCACTGAAACAGGTATATGTTGAACAAAAACAACAAGATTTCCAATGTGCAAACCAACCAAACCAAACCAAAGCAAGAGAGCGGACTGAGCTCAGAGACGCGGGGACAGCAGCAGCTCGGTTGGTGGCCGAGTTGTCTGTGAACCCCAGGATCAAATGTCCTTGGACATGGCACCAAACCCCTGTACCAACATATACTGTCTGGCAGCCTCCCAAAGGGGAATAAAGTATATTGTTATTATTATTATATATTATTAAGGTGATTGTATATTTCAAAGAGATCCACTGGGCATATACGCTGTATTAGAGTAAAACAGTGCAGTCTGCATTGAGAAAAAGATATTTAACATGAGTGTAAATTGAGCTGGGTACCATTCCCATAATACCATATTAATTATACAGTCAGTAAGGACCCAAACAAACCAGATTTTATGCACGGCATTGACCATGGAAGCCACCGATTGGTCCATATTAATTTTTCTCAGTAACCGTCCACTAGCTGATGTAATTTTTTCAACTGTGCTACTCACTTCTGTTTTGAATTTAGTCCTGCAGGGATCAGTTTGTGTGCTGCCTCCATCCCCAAGAGAGAGTCTGTCATTCATAGCTGAACTGTTTATTTTTTGACCTTTGGATTTGTTGTATTCGTCTGTCCTTTGGTTGGCTTTGCAAGCAGAGCCATGTCCTCGGAGGCAAGGCGAAGAGGACGAGATGAAAGATTCATACAGGCAAAAGTAGTGGGAGATCTCCACTGGAGAGAATTAATTAGGATCCGCCCACGCCAGACAATCATTCTACTCTTGACATTTCATCTCACTTTTTCCTGAACAAATTTCCCTACAACTGGAGGAGACAGGCAGAGAGAGCAGTAGAAAGACACAGAAAGTGCTTGACCTTGTTTAGGTGTTGTGATGCATTAGTGGCTTTCGACCACATCACTCTGCTGACCCATGATAACGTTCAACACGAAACACTGGAATAATCCCACAGCTCTCCAAGAAACTTGTCTCTAAAAGCCAGACTTCTTTTCACCTGAAAGGAAGAGCTCTTTCTTTGGTCCGTTCCTGTGCAAATCCATTTATTGTGTAGAAACCATTTCAGAAGGCCTAAGGTTTTCCTGCTGCAAGATTAGACTGGTGCAAAAAACCCACATTGATTCACAAATCAGTACCAGTAGTCAGGTTGGGAAGAGTGCAGAGATACAGTAACAGAACAAAACACTTACGGTTGAAATAAACTAATGACAATAGAAATGGGAAACATAATCATATCGTGGCTAAACTGAGAACCTTCACTGTTCAGTGTGAAGGCGATATATCTGCTGGTCCAACGCTAACGAGAGAATCATAGAGAGAAAGTCGGACCTAGATAAAGAGAGGGAGAGTGCGAGGAGCTAGAATGTGTTTATTGTCCCCAATCTCCCTGTCTGTCATTTGCAATTGGAGAAAGCAGACTGTATTATTGGACACCAGTGCCAGTCCCAGTCAATGATGTGACTCCGTGATAGATCTCTTTAATGCACACTTTATAGCTGGCAATCCCCCGCTGAGGATTTTTCAGAAAGCTGACAGAGTGGTTATAGGTAACCCGCTTGCAGAGAAAAGGGAAAATTACCGTACTGGAATTACTTCAACTCAGAGCTCAAAGAGGCAGCCTGTCTCTCAGTCCCCAGGACCTTTCTGGCTAGGCTGAAATAGCTGAGTGAATTTCCTCACCTCTCAAAGATTTCATTGTGATAGGAACAGAAAAAAAAACAATCAAATGAACAAGTGGGAACATTTGTGACAAAACACAAAATAAGACAGAGATGTGACTCACTGCTGGTCCTGTGACACTGAGATTTTACAGCCATCGATTCCTACTTTTATGTAGTCACACATACAGTTCAGCTATTTTTACTGCAGGCAGGGGGAACTCAAGTGTTACTATACTATAGACTGTGTTTCATTCTGTGTTGAAAAAAGAACATCTGGACTATGTTGTGAAATGATTCCACATTTTGTGGGACATTCAGTCACAGTAACAAAGCAGGATTTAGATTTAGGCTCCGACAGCCAGGCCTGTCCACAGACCACAGGTCCAACCTGGCACATGACAAAATATCTGAGGGGTCATCCAGTCAGTCAACAGCCCTTGACAGAGGTCGGCCACATTATGGATTCACATATTAAAACCTCTGTATGGGTGTAGGTCAGCTGGGTTCTGACAAGTGTCAGTGAGATGAATAACTCTGTCACAACACACGCGCACACTTTCCACACTCGCCACCCAGCCAGGGCAACCGCTGCCAGGAGGAACAGTAGTCATTGAAATGAGGGTCGCTAACCCTGCCATACGTAATTCATAAATCTTCTGCCATGTCTGCTGATGAAGCCACTGTTGACTCAGTTTAGACTTTTACCAACAGTTTTTGGTTTGTCTGGTTTTTTCCGCACTTTAGTGCTCAGTTGCTCTGTGATTATAAACGTTGAGTATTTAGTTTTATCTGCAGGATGGTTGAGAAACACTATCGCACTGATTTTATTGGAATTTTACTGAGCCAGATTCATTCACGCCTCCACAAACAAGCCTCTCACCCATTCTTCTGCCTCCCACTTTATTCGCTGCAGATGTTCTCATTGTGTGGCTTTTAAACGATAAACCTTACTTTCCATTGTCTGAATCTTTAAGTTGAACATTCTAGGATATTTTAATCTCTTCCAGAAAGTGAATTTGCTGCAATATCTAACTGTTCTTTTAGATAAGTTAATGGTTTGTGTTAGGAAGTTTTGATCAGGTGAAATAATAACATAATTGGACTGACAACACCAGCAACACTGAAGCTGAAGTTCACTGATTAATTAATAAATCATCCCAGGAGCTTTATGGAATATGATGCACTTCCAGTCTTTGCCTCACACACTCCAGTTCTTTGTTTAACTCAGATCAAATTTAATTTAAATTCACTGAAACCAAGTGAGCAGTGCAGATCCTATGCATGCTCCTCTGCTTGTTGTGTTGTTGATTCAGGATCACACAGCTGTGTCAGAGTGGCAGAAATACGATGACAGTCACGTTGTACGTTAAAAATACAATTCACACGTACCCGTATCTACTGCGTTAGAGTAGAATGTGCTTCACCACTCGTCCATTACTGTAATAATCAGGAAGTTCATTGTTTAATATATTCCATTATTGTAGTGCACTGGGCCCCGTGAATGAAAAAAAAAACTGAAGTACTGAGAAAGGAAAATGAGTTATTATATCCTGATAAGAACATATTTGAGCGGGTACAAGAAGATAAGGGGATATGATTCTGTGAAGAGGGAAAGATGAGGTCGATGTGGTTTCATACATCCAAGAGAATATTTGATATTTGTAACCAAAAGTCAATTATCACATCTGTAAAGTTGAGCAAAGAGGCACTTTAGCAGAGGAAAGAACACGTATCTAAAAGTACTGGGTTCCACTTAGAGTAATGATTGTTTTCCCACAACACAATTTAAAGGATTTTAGTAGAAAATCCCGCAATTAAAGACTCATTCTTTCTAATGCCACTTTCTCACCATTTATTTAGTCCCCAGTTTTAGCTGCTCTTTCATCATCGCATAATGGATTATTTTCAGCCATAAAGCTCAAATCTTGATAAGGCATCAAACATTTGTCCAGAGACATTTCAAACAATCCCGGGCTTGAAAGAGACAAATTATTACTATCAGCTCGCCTGCAATTAATTAGGATGTCATTTGCGGCAAAATGAACTCAAAGAGAAATAACAGACACGTAGGAAAACTAGCTAATTGTCTCACTAAATGTTCAGATTGGTGCATGCACATTTTATTCTGTGCTCACAGCCTTTTATGTCTCTTCCCACGGCAGTGTGTCCATCAACAGCCATGTGTTGAGGCAGAGTGTCCTGGAGCAAAACACTGACGCCCTGTCCATAAACTCATATTAGGATTTTATGGCTCCCTCTGTTATTATGAATCTCACCCTTTCTGATGACTTGGCAGATGTTTATTTTGTCAGCCAAGTTTCTAGCTTCCCTCCCATGCCCTGGACAGTCATTGTGATGTCCTACTAAATTATATCTTTTTCCCTGTGTTCCTTGCGTATAAATCAATTCCTGTTAATAGAGACAATATCTCTTCTTTTTTCTTTCTGAATGTTATGGATAATAAATCTATCCCCCTTATAATAATGACAAGTCAATGAATGACCCTTTCTCTATAAATGAACACTGACTGTGACTGAGACATGGCTCCTGTCCCCCAGAGAGTAGAAAACACTGCACTCGCTCTAATGTTTGGAGAGACTGCCCTATAATGTCCAATAAAACAGGGTACGACAGACCTACACTGATCTTTGTAGATTAAACCGTTACAATCCTGAAAATAATTGAATGTTTAGTAGTTTTGAGGGGGGGGGTTAAGTGTTTTCTGAAAACAAAAGCAGAAAAAATATTAATGTATGATGATATTAGACTTTTCTTACGTTCATACTGTGTGTTGTTTCTGTCTTATATCTTTTGATTCTTTTTTTACAACACAGTGAAAAGTTTTTAGTTGTTTACCTGTTGCTAACGTTTCAGTTGTATCCACAGCCGTCAGCAGAGCATACTATAGTTGCTTGGTGATGGAAGAAGATAATTGAAGATATCTAATACGTCATCTGTAAGGTCAATTCCAGATATTTGGAACTACAAAAGTCCAAATACAAATATTTTTAATAAGACTTCAACTAATCATAATTTCAGTTAAATATATGTCTAATTAAACACATTATTTATCTCTTAGGGTGTCTCAAAGTAAGATATTACTAGTCAAAAAGAATCGCGGTAGATGAGTGAGAGAACATTTTTTAACTACACTTGAATGCAGATAATTCTCAGTACTCACGGTCTGTATAATATATGGATAATGTTTTTAAATGTAGATATTTGTGTGATTCCTGTCTTCTTCTTTTTCACCGAGTGCTACTTTAATATGGTGCTAGCTGCACTGAGACATTTGTGTGTTTTTATTAAATCGACATTCTGTAGATATCCATGCTGAGTTGCAGTGAGTAAAGATAATGTCCTGGCTTTCTTTTTCTGACTTTGACCTTGGATCAAAAATTACATTTGACCAATTTCTGGGTAAGTGAAAAATGTGGACTGAAGTTTAAGCTACATGTGCAGCCACCCAGGACGCAGCAGGCAGATGGAAAAGTGAATGATGAATGATTTGTCCCCATTTTATGTCCCTATAAATGACCTCTCATCTGTTGTTGTTAAACTTTAATTGATGTTAAACTTAACCTGATTATTTAGGTATAATTCTATTTTCTCAAAACACACAGAGGTTAGAAAATGAGTCCAGTCCCAGTGTTTGGATTCACGCTTCAGTCTGTCTGTACAGCAATCCACATGAAGTAGATCTAGATCCATATGGATGTGAGTGCACTTTCCTTGATAACCAAGCAAGACTCATGATACCATTCACTCATTTCATTATAGTAGCTGCAAAATTGTCGACACAAACTGCAACATGACTCTATATTCAGAAATCTGAATGATTACAACTGTTACCTAGTTCAGCTCAGTATCTGTAGAATCAGGCCGTGCTAGTGCTTCTAGAAAGCAAGCACCAAAAACTTTAAGGCAGGGGGCAGCTGAACGATGCTGTGAGCCAAAATCTAGATGAAATTTAGATATGAGGACTGTCGTTTTAAAAGCTGTTGTTGCACATATTGTGTAAGTCACACAATCGAATTTGTTGTAATAAGAGCTGAGTTTCATTTTAGTTTAAATGCTGTTCACTGACATACAGGATATTTACAGTGCAGTGTAATATTATTTATCCTAATAGATTTGATGTTGTAGGATGTGATTATGTGTTATGATGTATTGTATTGTAACTTTTTTTGTCTATTACTGCGGTGTGTGAGTGAAAAATAACATCTGGTTTGATTAAGCTAATAGGCCTCCTAAATGAAATTCAATTTGTGAACCAATTAAGGAGATTCAATTGATCACCTTTCTCCAATCTTTTTTTTTGGCTCTTTATATAATGCCATTAACATTTCCCTTTTTAAATCGACCTTGGGAAAGGCATCACCATGCCAAGCCTGCTCAGTCACAATTGGACCTGTGTGTGTGTGTGTGTGTGTGTGTCAGGTACGGTGAATGTCCGCAGCGTAAACAACCTTGTAAAAAATAACAAATTATATTTTTATTCTCTCTTATACACCCTGTTCCCATCATACCAAAAGGCTTCCTCCAATTTCAGATGATAATTTAGCTCTGTACCAAACCCTAATGATTATTGATGTGTATTATCATTGAATGAAATGTGCTTAGTGTGCTTGAAATTGAATTGGGAGGCGCACATTTGCTTTGACGCCGCCAGGCAAATACCAAGAGTCATTAGATGCGCTTCTTAGATAAAAACGTGAACTCTCTTCCGCTGCAGATTCAGCTCCCTCTGGCTGATAGAGAGCCTTATTAGGAAAATGCTGTCTGACTTGTTCCTTCGCTCCGCTTTACAATTATCTCCACAAATGTAACAAACAGAACACAACAGCAAACGTTGAGCGTAGCTTCAAGTCACAGAACACAGTCTAAAGACTGCCTGCCTCTGTCTGAACTGCTTTTACTACTGTTTACTGCTTGTAATGTTGCTTATCGTGAACCTGGGAGTGCCTCTTTCATGAAGGTTGTCAGGTGAGCCACAGACACGTCGCACATCTATCGTCCTTACATCTGTCACAGTTTGCCACACATTTAATTTGGGCATTTTTCATAAAGCATGACCACATAGTACAAATGGCTCTCAACCCCTAATTATCTGGGCTCTTTTGCCAGGTCATTAGGGTTCTGTGTAATATCCTGTTTGCTCAACTCTTTCTCAAATTCCACATAGAAAAACCTACAAAGACAAAATCCAATCTTAAGGTTCACCTTATCTTTTTTCCAGGGTAATACACAGACCTGATTATTTAACTTGTGACCTGATCGTTGGTGTAAATGAGACTCCTCTATCTCCATCATTCTGCTGCAGCTTACAGCACGGTTGCTGCATGTTTTTCTGCTGCTGTGTCTTTTATGGACCACTGGTGACCTTCAATCCCATGTGAACTGAAGCAGGTGACTAACTCTGACAGCTGTCAAGCTAAAGATGCTATTTCCCCTAATAGGGACGTTGAGCAGATCAAACACACAAATGCAACATAAACTAGAAAAGGCATTTCCTGAAGAAAATGCACTGTGAATGCTAAACTGCAGAATGATGTTGGCTGAAATTGGC
>JAUMHF010000017.1:20101330-20111409 GCA_032359275.1 Microctenopoma steveboyesi | reverse complement strand
GTATGCTGAAGTAGTAACAGCTGAAAGAGGACAAAGTTTTAGAAGATTTGAAAATTCTCCCCATTGACTTCCATTATGAAAAATTGCTAAAAAATGCTGAATATCTCTACGCCAAAAAACGTACGGAATAACCAGAATAATAAAGAAAAGGAAAACAATACTGTGAATGCTGAATGCATTCACAGTATTAAACAAGTGATAAACAAGAACTGCACACAGCCTCTCATAGCAAGAGTAATCTCCTTCCTTTGTGGATTCGCTGTCTTTAGAGGTTTTAGAGGTCAGTCACATGGTCTTACCTCAGTGACTGTGAGGAATCCTATCCTAGCCACAAAATCCTCTCCCTGTCCATCTACAGTTTGTTAGCTTTTTCACACAGATGTCTTAACACATTATTCATGATGACATGTGCATCCCACGGATTGCAACACCTGTTAATTTATAGCTTTACTGTAGAGAGCCCAGCATGGTAGAAAATGTATATTTATATGTTGTGACTAATTTAGAACCAGGTCAAAAAAAATTACCTCCAGACACACAATAACTGCTGAGTTTAATGTAAAAATGTTTCTCATCTGAATGAGTGATTAGTCTGTCTTCCAAGCATCTATGATGTGGGATACTGTGTATTCCCTGTGCTGTGGATAAATATATTTTTTTAATATTTTATAAAAAGAAACCATCTTGTAAGGTGCCTTGTGCATATTAATGCATGATGTTAAAATCTAGATCATCTTATGCCATGACTGCAAAACATGTAGAAACAATCTGCTACGGTGAAGACCTAGTGATTAATGATGTACTTGCATTTGTAAATGAAGGCTTTTTTTCTTTATTACTTCCTTTGCCTGAGGAATGTTTTCTCATCTTCATCGTGTTCTGTTAGTAATTTTCAAGACTTTCTGGATTTGTTGTGAGTGTGACAAAAGACCTCTTCTTTTGAACTTCTGTTGCTACTTTCCAGTCAATATGTTTTTCATTTGTTTCGTTAGAGTTCAGTGTTGTACTCACTGATTTTATTAAAATAAAGTATGCCACCACCACGAGATATGCCACCAATAAAGTGATGGGTGATGGGGGGGTGGCAAGAGGTCTAGGCAGGGTGGTGATGCTTAGTTAAATTAATATTGTTCTTTTCTTTTTTCAGTGAGAACAGTAAGATGTTGACTCTAAAAACTGATCTTTTGTTGCTACCACAGTAAATATCTTTGCTGGATTTGCAGAGACCCATTTCTCCATACCACTGTGAATAGCCTTTGTCTCTATCTTTTGCTTTTCACAGTGTGAAGAAAAATATGGATGGATTACTGACCAGGCCCAGAGGTCCCAGGACCAGAGCCCGTCTACGAATCTACTGTCAACATTTGTTCTTGAAAAGCTCAACAAACAGCTACATGGAGACAGAAAGTTACGGAGACAAATGACCTTAAAGAGAAGAAAAACTACAGATCGATGCAAAATGAAAACAACAAGACGTGAAAGAGATGCTAAACTACTGAAGCGATATGCAACAACACATTTACATAATAAAGACTCAATCTGTGAAGGAAGTGTTTGTGACCTCTTATTAGAGTCAGTAGTAGCATCTATTTATTGATAATATTTCATGTTCAACTATTTCAAGTTGCATATCTGACAATAATTTATCACACTGAGTTATCAGTGTAACTTTTAATCAGTTACAGTTTATTATTGGCGGCTTTAAACCTGAGGTTTAACACATTTTTACTAAAACAGTGTCTGCCCACTCTCCTCACAACTCCACTAACAAGTTTCCTAACCCACGCCTGTGCATTCTGTCAGTGTGTCGTACTGTTGCATTTTATAAGTATACTGCAATTACAAAGGCCTCCTCCAGTGTGTTTTTGTTTTCATATGTACTACACGACATTTCTGCACAGAGAACTGGCCTGGAATTGTCATCTGGAACACACACTGCCTAAACCACTGCATTAGTCATCTCTGATCTGATAATGGGTTGCCCAAAATTAACAACAGAAACAATCCCTTTTAATTTCACCATCTGACTGTGCATGTTTGGTACATTCAGCACGGTACAGCGTCAGAACAGGGGACACGTTCTCATTTACTTTACAAAAACACATTTGTTGTTCTGACTTGTTCGCTGGGATCCAGGAATAAGGAGATCCACCCATGAAAGAAAAAAGGAGCATGCTTGCTGCAACAGAACGAAGAGAAAAAGTGTTTGTAAAATAAGAGCAAGCACACAGGAAAGTGTAGTGTTGCGTGTGTGATCTCCATTAGCTTCTCTGCTCTGACAGCCAACCAAGATCACTGGCCATAAAAGCCCACAGGTGAAGCAGCTGATTTTATACCTAAAAAGCTTTTCAATATTTCTTTGATGGCAATGCACACGTAACCTGTGGACTCACTATATATATTTTACATGCCCATTTTAAGCAAGTATGGTTTTTAAAGTGGAACTTGTCATCTGTGAAATGGCTGAGGAAGAGTGCTCTCTGCAAAAAAGGAACAGATACACGCTCTTGGTATATTCAGTTACCATGAGAAATTAATGAGGACACAAGCTTTTTTTTTCTTCTTCTTCTTTTCAGCTCAGAATTTTAGCACTCAATGCTGAGCAGATGAATATGTATCCAGTTTCAGGCTTATGTTGTCACACCTGTCAGCCAGTTCAAGAGAAAGATTCCTATTTAAAAGCTCTGTAGAGACGTGGTCTACCCCCAGAACACAGCAGCCCTTCTCATTTACCTCTCTGTGTCAAAACATAAAGTAATTGCTTGAAGCTCTTTTGTTTAACTGTACAGTAGGTGGGTTGTATGGTTTATAGGAGGAAATGCTTGGACCTATAATTATTCCCTCATTCTTATAATGAACGATTTTTCCATCATCAGTTAGTTTTGAAACTTGCACAACAATCAAGTACCGCTAACTTTTGGAGCACTCAGGGACCAGCCGCACATCCCAGCCCTCCTCACTCCCTGTGGTTTTCCTCATAATAACGCAGTGATTTGATCCTGTGGAGAAAAGAGGCACAGGCATCTGAATGAGAAACTAATTAAGAAATTCAGTCATGTGTGAACATGGCCATGCTTATAGCATTCAGATTAAGTCCCTGCTAGCACCGTTACCTGGCCGCCCCCCCCCACAACAATCAGATAAAGCTTTTGGGTTTGTCACAGTAAGGAGGGATGCAGCACTACTAACTGATTCAAAAAATACATACGAGGAGAATATGGAAAAGAGTCTTCTCTAATCTCCTACAGCGCACATAGGAGAACAAGCTACAAATAAGACTGAAATGGAGGGACAAGATATCAAAGTAGAACATGAAATATGAAAAACCTTTGTGACACAATGCACCTGACAGATTCATAAAGCAGCACCGTACAGAGCAGAATGCCACGAGACCCGCATAACACAACATCATGGTATGTTGAAGGCCACACCAAAATGAAGACATATCACAAATCTGTCTTGTTTTGGTCCACTCAGACTTCCCCAGAGATCCAAGAAACTACAGAAACATTCATAACCCTAACCCATATCCTAAATCAATAAAGGAAGAGAAGCACTGGAAAAGATGGAAACTCCATCAAGGTAGAAGCCTCTCAACGCCAGGTGCCCCAGGTATACCCAACATCGGTATCACAGTACAACACAAATACAGTAAATAATGTAGTAATGTTGTAAAGCACCAGCCTGAAGCCTCTGAGGGGACAAAAGATATGACTAGGTCGAGACAGACAATCGAAAACATCTAGGTACAGAGAGTCTGTGTAGATATGCAGACGCTTATGGTCAAGTACGGGGAAGTGGTTCACAGCTGTTGAGGCTTCAGGTTATGTCCTTGTTTAAACAACAGGAGTTATCCACATCCTTAGAACTAGAAGATGCTGTTTTATTCATTTAATAGGCTAAATATGCCAGTGCAGTAAAGAATTCTGGTTGTCATAAATTAAGTAATGAAATAAATTAATAGCACAATTAACAGAGCTGCAGGTTTTGCAGAATAATTTGATTATGGTGGCACAAGTTGCTCTTTCTACTTCCCATTTTTGTTCAAAATACCAAAATAATATTGTATGGGCAATTCAAATCAACTTTATTTACACAGTGCAAATTCACAACATAATTCATCTCAAGGCACTTTACAGTGTAAGATTTAAGACCTGACACACACACATGTAGAAAACCCAAGAATCCACGGTCATCCGCCTCGACCAGCTGGGGTGACGGGACAGAGGAAAGAACAACAGGCAACAGAGAACATAACAACAACAATGAGCAGCAGACGAAGCACTGGACAGGTTGGGAGGACCAGCAACTACATGAAACCTTAAGACAGTTTTCTCATGCTTTAATGTCTTTAATGGATTCTGTTCTTGACAGTGACGCCACTGTGCCAAATTCACAGACTGTCTGCTACGTACAGGACTGAGGATACCTGCAGAAAGATACAGAGAGAGAGAGAAAGAACGAAGCACAAGTGGGGACAGAGCAGAAACAAAAGTAATATTAATGGAACAAGAGAGGAGAGAGTGAGGAGGAGAGGAGCTCAGTGTGTCAGGAAAGTCCCCGAGCAGACTACATCTACAGCAGCATAACTAAGAGATGGTTCAGAGTCACCTGAGTCGTCTCTACTATCTCTAACTTTATCAAAAAGGAAAGTTTTAAGTCTAATCTTTAAGATAGAGAGAGTGTCCGCCTCCTGAACGTTACCTTGGAGCTGGTTCCACAGGAGAGGAGCTTGATAGCTGAAGGCTCTGCCTCCTATTCTACATTTAGAAACTCAAGGAACCACAAGTAGACCAGCACTCTGAGAGTGAAATTCTCTGCTGGGATAATAAGGTTCTATGAGGTCTTTAAGATATGTTGGAGCCCGATCATCTAGGACTTTATAAATGTGGATTTTAAACTCTGTTCTTGATTTAACAGGGAGCAAATGGAGAGAAGCTAATGTAGGAGAAATATAATCTATATTATTAAATCCAGTCAGAACTCTGGCTGCAGCATTCTGGATAAACTAGAGGCTTTTGAGTGAGTTACTGGGACATTATGTCTGTAATGAATTACAGTAGTCCAGTCTAGAGGTAACCAATGAATGGACTAGTTTCTCAGCATCACTCTGAGGTAGGATGCTTCTTATTTTAGCAATATTCCTGAGGTGGAATAAGGACGTCCTAGATATTTCTTTTATGTAGGAATTAAGTGATATATCTTATTCAAAGATAACTCTAAGTCTTCTCACAGTGGTACTTGAGACCAATGCAAAGTCATCTAATGTAGTAATCTAACTAGACCCCACCCAGCACCCTCCCATTCTGCACTACGATCACCATGCACCGCATAGTGAAGTCTATTGAAACGGAATGATCACGGAGGAGAAGTCAAAGTTCCTCACACTGTATTATACTCACAGCCGTTTGCTGTTTACCACACCAATGCATTTCTTCTGCCTGTCTGTAAATTTTATTGCACGTCATAAGGTCAGCTCTGCAAAAGCAAAGCAGCCATGGATAAATGATAATATCCACAGCTATAAAAGCAAATGTAGGACGGCAGAGTAGAGATGGAAGATATCAGGTTTTCTCAAGTACATTATGAGGTTATGAAGGAGTTTTCATTCCATTATAAAAAACACGGTTAAGGACGTAAAGGACTCGTATTTCTGCACAACCCCAGTTTTTCATTCACTTTTTGTGTTGATCACTCAGTGAGTCAACAAGAGCTTCTGCTTCTGCCACTTTATTTGATGTGGCCAGTATATTTTTTAACCATTACCCAGTCTGAAGCTTTAGAAATGGTGGAGAGTGCCTCTTGTTACAGTGCCAACACAGATTTAGATTAGATTAGCTGCAGCAACCTTGTACTTTTTACCGTAGCATTGCCTGTGACACCATTGTTCAGTGTTCTGTTGGAAAGAGTATAGCCTAAAATGTTCTGTCAAATGGAAAGACTGACATTAGGCTGTATCTCGATCAACTGCATGCTACAGAAACTCATGCAACTCTTTTTTGCAACTTCCTGCCAAAGTTGGGATAACAACACTATAGGAGCCGCATTTAGGTTATACCACTGTTTTGATTTTGCGAACACAATTTTCTGTTCTTTGTGTTCTGGATTGGTAAGACCACACCCATCACAGCTGATGAGGGTGCCACCCTATAAAGCAGCGGCTAGCGCACATAGCAAGCTCAGCTCGGTGACGTGAACCAGCGTCGTTGGTGTCTGGACTGTCAAATCACTGCCTGAACTGCGCTACAATTATAACAAACAATAAAAAGATTTATTCTTGTATTTAATTTATATTGCAACAAATTACTGACATCAGTCAACCATCAAACTCTTTCGGCCTTTTTGGACACGGATTGTGAGTCTGACACTGCATCACCTGCCTTCTCCTTATGGCTTAAACAGACAAGGAAATATACATGGGAACAAAATGAGTTAATATCACTTTTTGTCATTACAAACACACTCAATTTGTTTATTCCCTTATATTTCCTCCATATTTCTTCTTTAAAGCCATTTTATATAGAAATAGATCTGGGCTACTATGGTTAAAAAACCCAATTCACATCTGGTGTCACAACAGGAAAGACATAATTTCATTACAGCAACACATGCAATATTAATTACTGTATATATTTGCATTATTTGGTTTATTGTGAGCAACTAGTGGTGAAGTTAAGAACAATTAGAGGACAGAAAAATGACGAATAATTATGGAAACAGTACCAAAAACAAACAGGTCCAGTGAAAGTGATGCTGTGAACCTGATGAACGAAAGAAAGAGATCCAAAAAGAACAATTTATAATTTAGAGGAGAAAAAGACATCCCACATATTTCATAAAGAAATGCATTTTACAAGTTAGTATGGAAGAATACTTGATAAGGACTTTGCTGCCTGAGGTGGTGAACAACAGAAATTAGCTTGACACTTGACTGTGACTGGATGAGATTCATATTAACACAGAGCAGACGCTATATATTCAAATGCACAAACGGCAGAGAAAAGGTTCAGTGTTTTTCTCAAGGACACTTAGACACGCTGCAGTTGAAAGATTGTTGCAGGGATTAAACCTTCAACCTTCTATTTATGGGACGGCTGTGTCATTAGTAAAAGACATTCCTACTTATCCATTGTTGTTCTGTCCCAGATATCTTTTCACCTTTCCATTCCATTTCCAGATTGATGTGCTGTATTTACTTGTAATAATCTATTTTACTTTAACACTTTATATATTGAGCTTTACAGTTATTGGACTCTTTGTACTGACGAGCAGTTCCTGTTCACAAGAACTACTGTTGAGTTTAATTTTATGAGTGGGGGGCTCCATGGCGATTCACTAAGTGTTTTGCATTGTGTTTTAGTGGGTCATGATGGCAGATCTTTACCGACCTGGTGAGGTTTGAGGGTGCCAGCTTTTCAGTGACTCGCCTCACATGTCCAGCAGTGGCAGCCGTCTGGCTGCTCTCTGTTTGGCTATTTTATGATGCAGAAAATACCCCTGCAATGCCACTGTTTTATGATGCATTTCAAGCTTGGCAATGATGGGGGGGGGGGTATTGTATTAGGTACTTGTAAAATCAATGTGCTAGTGCAGACCGGAGCCAGCGCTGATGTTTGGCTGCTCTCCTTGGCCCTCTGAGATCGATAGAATAGGTGATCTTTCATTTAGCGATGCTCAGGCTGATCTAATGTGCCTTAAAGCACAATAAGCAGACACACATTCGCTGCACATGGGGTCATCTTAACCCTGTCACCTGTCCTGCTCACGATCAAGTGCATGACCTCAGTGATTCATTATCTTAGTATGAAGCTGGTCAGTTGTTTGTCCTCAGTCTGAGACAAACAGGCGCACAGAGACATGTAGATACAGACATATTCAGTGGTTATAGGTTGACTAATTGAGTGACTCTCACAGAGATTTGCATCCAGAGCTCTGTGCAGCACTGAAATATTCCTGTAAACCCTAACTGAATGTGCATTAGTGTAATCAGAGTGCGAGTGCTGCGCGTGCCTATGTTCGAAGATGAAATGCACATGAACACACACTAAGAGCTTCGACTGGATGCTTTGCCGAACAGAGAGATCTGATGTGGGGGGTGAGAGTCTGAGGATAAGCTGTAATTGAATACCAACAGGAGCAGTGTGTTCTACTCAGACCTCTGAAGGAGGATCTGACCTTGAGACGCTCCAGCTGATAGACAGGCACACAGACCAGGCTGGCTAATTAGATTAAAAAACATGGATCTCAGGGGATGGAGATGTGACAAGCACATTGATTCACTACATCTCCTCAATTTCCATCTCTCTCCTGCTTTCTTCCTCCTTTTCACTCCTCCCCTCTCTACAGTGTTCATTTCCTCCACCTAAGTGTGCTGTGCTGCATCCCTCAGCTCAGTGTGTTTTCTTGTTTTCTTGCTTCATACAGTAATGACAAATTAATATGCAACGGCATATTCCAAAGATTTCCTCTGTAAACAAATGGTTTGATAGGTTTGATTGAAACTTATCATTTGTCCAGGATATGATGTCATTGCCTTATCTTGAAGCAATGATTGGTCGTACAGATGGTTTACTGTCACTGCAAAATTTCATTGTCAGTAAAATATCTGTCCACTGTGACCTCCACAAATGTCACGACTTACATCGTTTCCATGTATAATGCACGTTTGTTTTTGGATGGTTGTGATCTGGTAAATTAGAATATTGATGAGAGCACAATGTTGCAGCAATCTGAGGTGAACATTGTAAAATTGTGACTCAGCTTTCATTAAAAAAACCATGAACAATTAAACAATAGCCACAATTACATAGTAATTCAAAATATATTGATGGTGCATGAAACATGCTGCCCTCCAGCTTAGTAACATACTGTATTAAACTAACAACACCACCACTGTGACCAAAACCACCAGCAACATAGCAAGGCTTTATAAAGTCAGCTACAGATGTTGTGAGGGGGTTTGAGCTTAATGAGGAGGAACTAAACCTAGCTTTATCCCAAGCCTCTTGTGTGCATAGCCTTTCTTATTTCTGGCGTATTGGTGGCTCCCAGTGTTTCCTCAGCTACCTCCTCCCTGTTTGTGTTTGCACGAGCTTGTAACATTTCTGTGATCTCCACTACGTAGCATTTTGTAGTTAGATTAAGGGACGCATTTTGTAGCTTCTTTTCCTTTTTCCCTGTTATCTGAGTATTTTCATTTTGTGGCACACAACTCAGTGAAGAGCAGTAAGTATTTCTTTACACTTTTTGATAGTATTTTGTTTTCAGTTATTTAATATTGAACACTTTGAGCATGTTCGCACAATGTTGGGTTTTGTCTACTTTATTATTTTTCCAACAAATGTCGCATGCAGCATTATTTCACTAGTATTTTTAAGACAAACGAATACCATGACGACTACAGGTTTTAGATACAAACCAGCAGAGAGGAGGAAAGGGTGGCCCCTGGCAGATGCGGACGTTCAGCCTCCCATTGGATCTGAGCATCCATGCGGCTACTGCAAAGGGCAAGAGCATCAATTACAGAAGGGAGATGAGAGACGGAGGTAACCCTCGGAGCAAACCTGGGTAGAAAGAGCTGAAATGCATAATCATTGCGTTCCCTCTCCGCTTCTGCTCTCTAATTAAGCTATCTCCTTTTAACAAGGCTTCAGGCTCCACTCTCTTTGGAGGGATATACTGAAAGGACACGATGCGAATGTCTGACAGTTAATCACTACACTCTTACGCATCGATCACATACCAAAGAAAAATGTCAAATGAGCAAACACCATGTGCTTACTTTTCAGATTATATGAAGGGGCCTTGACAAACATGTGGAGGATTATTTTCATTCTGTGGAATGATTCTGTGGAAACATTGATTTGTTTATAAACTCTTTGGCCACAGACATAGAAGGAACAATCTGACAGAAAAAAGTATTCATATACAGGTCCTTCTCAAAAAATTAGCATATTGTGATAAAGTTCATTATTTTCTGTAATGTACTGATAAACAGTACTGACTGTCATATATTTTAGATTCATTACACACAATTGAAGTAGTTCAGGGCCTTTCATTGTTTTAATATTGATGACAGC
>JAUMHF010000017.1:20079796-20101230 GCA_032359275.1 Microctenopoma steveboyesi | reverse complement strand
GTCTAATGTTTATCAGTAAATTACAGAAAATAATGAACTTTATCACAATATGCTAATTTTTTGAGAAGGACCTTTATATATAAACTCCTGATACATGCACGATCTATTATCTCATTTATTGCAGGGATAGAAGTGTAATTCTCTCATCAGCTTAGTGTGTGGAGCATTCCTATCCATGCACAAAGAAAGAGCGAGAGACATTTATCTGCCTGATTAACAACTTCAGTCATTGTCTTCTTTAATTACAACAAAGTCAACAGCTCCATTACTTCCCTTCCTATCTGTCTTTCATCCCTGTGCTCTCTGAGGATTGGGATGTTGGAACGAAACAGGGCAGGCTTTAGTCTCATCTGTAGGCCGGCGCGAAGGTCTGCTCCCGCACCGGAATATAATCAGCATTCAGAGGAACACGAAGAATCGACATCCAACCAAAACGTATCCAGGGCTCCGGATGGTAATTAGTGTTCCTTCTGCCAAATGGGCTCAGCTCTCTACCACAGCAAACTGCTGCTGTCCTTAAAACTAATTTACATAGTGTCCAGCAAGTAAGTCCGCCAGCAGGCAGTCAGTCAGTCAGTCAGTAAAGCAATCAGTAAGTCATCAGCATCTGCCAGGCAGTAAACCAGCCAGTCAACTACTGAACAAGTAGTTCAAAAAGTTAGTCAGCCAGTTAGACACTCCACCTGCATGTCAACGAGTCAGTCAGTCAGAGAGTCAGTGAGAGGGCGATTCAGTCAGTCACGTCCTCTTCCTGTGGTATATTGGCTATTCTGAAGCCGAGGCAGGGCACACTAACGCCGCGCGGCTCTGGAAAGGAAGTGATTGATGAGATGATGAGCAGAACAAATGATCTTGGTCGATGCATGTGGTTCTAAAGCAGCACAATGAGAGTTACAGTCGGTCATTAGTCACAGTTACGTTCAACAACAGCTGTAATATCACTCACCAGTGTGGATGAAACCACACTAAGACTTATAGAGATGATAGCAGTAATTCACTTTAGATTATCTCCCAGCAGGGGACAATTTCGGACATTATGTTTTATCTAAATTGGGGCAGCTGTGCAGTAGAGGTTAGAAAAGCTTGATTGGAGGGTCATAGGTTTGAATGAGGAATACCAGATGGAGGGATCTGGGAAAGAAAGGTGAGCAAGACACTCAAGCCACGCCATTGACCCCGAAGTGCTCTGAATGTAACACAGAGAAGTGCATAAAGGTAAAAATCACCTTAAGCCCGTTTTACCTGATTCACCAAAAGGTGATATTCTTACTGTGCAATATGTTAAACTGCAGCCCTGTAGAACCAGGTACTCCCATAGACAGGTCAAAATGTCTGTACTGTAAGTCATTACTGCTAACAGCCCCAATTGCTATAATGCTATGTTATTACATATTATGCTTGGGCTTCTCCATCCCTCTTTAGATCCGCTCAAATGCCAAGCTAGAGAGAGAAATAAGAGCTCATTGCATATAATGACACATTTTATTAGGCCACATTATAGGCCATATTCTTTCATACCCTGAAGCATGTGAGGAATACTAATATACATATCAGAACATGTATTCAAGCAATAATGTAAATGTTAGATTTATCTGCACCTATCCTTTACATCCCTACACCAAGGAGGTCCAGGTGGGCATGATACAAGCTCAGTCACAAACTCGTCTTTAATCTACGGAAACCACGACCTTTCCCACAACTCTAACCTGTAACAACTGATCACAAGAAAAACACTTATCATTCATTGCATTAGCACTCATTTGAATATCTACAGGACACAAGCAGGTTTCTATTCACTGGAAAGTTTTAGGTTTTAGATTTAGGTACAATATTTGTTAAAATATATATAATATGCTATTAAATAAGAGCACTACAGTTCATAACAATGGATTGTATTATTAGTACTAGTAGTAGTAAGTTTGTATTAGCTCATATAAGATTATATTATAAAGCCAACAATAATAATAATTTTCAGTATTTCATATAGTTCAGTGTGATTGTTATAATATGTCACTAAAGGTGCAGTCTAACAATTAGTAGTTTATAAATAATATAAAATATAAATAATATAACTCAGTGGTGTCTCTACGAATTAATTAGAAACCTCAGCCTCCTGTAACCACACATGCTGAAGTCCTTCCAAAGTCGTAGTAGACAATGGTTTTTGCATTTCCCTGATGATCAGTTTTTATTAATGTGTTTTATTTATATAGCTCCAAATCACAACATAAGTTATCTCACCTCAAAATTGATGTAATTACACTTTTATATATTAAGGTTGTCAGTGAAAACATCAGTCTTTTATCTGACATTTTAAACGTACAGGCGTGTTTCTGGAGTCAGTGTGTGTTTGTGTGTGTGTGTGTGTGTGTTATATTTACATTGGGTAACAATCAAAACGTGTTCGGTGTGTTAAATGTGCCAGGAACAGGACATTCACTTCTTTGTCAGTTTCATTATGCGCATGAATTTGTCATTTGTGACATTTGCTCATTTTGCAATCTCTAATTAGATTTAGAAAACAAAGTGGGAAAGTATGGCTAAAAGCAGTGACAGAGGCTGAAGCAAATTACAAAATGACAACGTGATTCAAAGGCCTCTGGTGTGGAACAATTAATGAACTCTGCAGAGTCACTGTGATAACCAGAGAGCTAATGCTGAGCAGCACTGCCAGAGCAAACAAACAGAAACACTTCTGACTGCAAATCCTGGGTAAACACTGCAGTTTAGCACTGCGCAAAACAACACGCTATCCTCCAGTAAACAACATGTTTCTCACAAACTATAACAACATGAGCTTTTGGAGTGAACGCAGGAAAATTGTAAAGTAAATGATCCTTATTATTTATAATAAAAGTGAAAAACCTCATAAAGAGAACTTTAATACTGTCGCTTCAGGTACCAGTTTATATTTGTTAATACATCATATACGTCCTTACAGCTTAAAGTGTCAGGGCCCTGTTTGCGCACCAACACCACCCTCACTGTGTGCTACTGTCAGACAACTCCATACAGCTGTCCTGTAAGTGTCTGAACTTTTTTTACCCACAAAACTTCCCAAAAAGCTAAAACGGCAAGTGCAATACAACTTTCACCCGATGCCTCTTTGCTCTCCTTTTAAGTCTTGCCACTGAGTATTGTTCAGCCTGAACTCTTGAATCAGCAAACTCGGGAAGGTAATGAAATGTAATGGGAACCAAGGAAGCAGCAGTTCTCTGTATTCCAAATACAGAACCTCTGAATCCCTGTGTTAAAGTAGATTACGTGTCCTTTCACTGCCTGGGTTTTTTGTGTTGTGTGGCCCGGGCTCCTGAGTCAGCTCTCTGGTCGATTTGTGACATTTTCTAAGACAGCAAAAGCAGATCATGTTTATCAATGAGCGACGCTCTGCACAGACTAGGAAGCACATTAGCTCAGCCTCCGCTCTCTTCTGCTCTGCTCAAACTCAGACCTGAACCAACAGCTCACAGCCTCTGGGCCCCATTTCCTATTGGCGCAGAGTCTGTGTGTTGAATCACCCAAGCCTCAATTATATAAATTCCCTTTGGCGTGTGATGTTGTTGTGATTCAGGTAGTCATTCTCCCCTTAATGTCTGCTTTTTTCGTGATTTGAATGCAGTGTTCTGTCTCTCAGTCATCTATTACACAGAATACAAAGCAACACGGTCACAGAGAAAATGGCTAATGTGGTGCCCAGACACAAATGTCGTTCTGGGGTCTGTTTCCAAATGAGCTCATGGTTTTAATATCAATGACTGGTTTCCCATAACCTCAGCACTGGTTTGAGTGTCCATGTTCAGCCATCATACATGTTGTGGATAACGTGGAACAGGGTGTCCTTAAGCAATGTTAGCATGTTGAATGCCTGCTGTCACTTCCTAATTTAAATGTGTATACAACTGAGGCTGGTCAACAAATAAAAAAAAAGTGCTAATAATAGCAGGAGACAAGACTTTAAAGGATTAATGTTGTAAATTGTGTAAGTCATTACAGTTCATCCTGAGGGGCCACACATTTCAACCCATCCAATATTTGTTGAGACGTTTCAGCTACAAATGTCAAGTGTGTGAAGGCAGTAAATAAAAATTCAGTCATTACAATTCATCCTCTGGGGAACTCCTGCATCTTTATTCAAAATCTGGGAAAAAACCATCAAGTACATTTTCGTGTGAGTGGTTGAGACGGTTTAGTCTGTACTGAATTTAGCTAATTGAAATATTTTAACTGCAATCATACACTGCTTTACCTAAGCATAAGAAAATCATTATTATTGTATCTAAACCTGACACACCCTGCATTATTTATTGTACTTTTATTATTGTTGTCTGAGCTGATTAGGAAGTAGAGTCGGACTCCACTAACCCACTTCCACTGGCCCAGTTACAGCTGATAATTGCCACTGAATGGCATTACCACAGTCAAAGTAGGTCACTGACTGACAGACGGGTATTGTTGCAGTAGAGGCAACTAGTGTGGCAAAAGAGGAAGGAAAGAAAAAAGAGAGAACTGCGGTTACTAATTTGCACTGACAATTATTTGGGTTGTGGTAGTGAAATCACATCGATGAATGAGCCGTTCTCCTGGCAGAGCACTGCTCTGTGTGTTATGCTTATCAGAGTCAATTTCCAAGAGCTAATAAAAAATGATGCAGACAAAAGTCAAACATGCTGATCTGTTTGAGTCAGGTCATGTGGGGGTGGGGTAACACTTTGTCTAACCTTTTCAAGTTGGTAAAGCTGTTTGTGTTACATCAGTATTAGAAAATTCTCCATGTCCATCACATATGTATTGTGTACCAAACCTATTTTGGGCATCGTAACGCGTCACCATATGATTAAAATCACCATGCAGATGATTAAAAATGACTTTTCACTTAATTTTAGAATAGGTACCATCGTTCTGACTACGAGGCGACCCGAGGAGTGCAGATTGTGGACATGTTGGAGTGGCTATTTTTAGCAATATAGTGGTGGACACATATGTTCAGGCTAAACATAGACCAGCTGCATCCTGCTGGCCACCTTGCCTCTTCTATTTCATGTGTGTGCATGTTTTACTAACAACAATGAATCCACAGTAAATGTTTTTAATCATAAAATTAAACTTAGTGTCTTAAATGGTCATAAAACACACAGCTTTCCGGGACAAAGAGCAGGCAGTGGACCACAGCGGTAGTAAACCAGGGTGGTCAGTGCGTTTGTTGTCATCATGCTGTTTGCATGATGCATTTTGTGTAAAGTAACAAAATGTTTGCAGATAATATTTCTCTGATCTGTGAGTGTCTGGACTCAAACCTAAAGAAATAACTGGATATTGTAAGACCCACTCTTTTGACCTGCTGTAGTCCAGATACGTTTCATTTGTATGTTCACTAACAACATTGTCATATTAACACATGTCATAAGAACACATTGAATTCTCATCATGTTACCTGTTACACTTGCCTTGAAGAAGTCTAATAGTATCTCAGTTGTGTGTTTGTATGTGTCTAAATTGATTTTCTTGCTTTGTATTTGCTCTCCTAGTAAATGTTCTTAAAAAGGAGTTTGACTAGCGCACTCTGTTAATGCTGCAGAAAAGAAAAATAAGAAATTCAATATTCCAACCAGTATAATCTAAGAAACAAACTATGTCTCTCTCTCCAATATTTAGGGTTGTAGCAGCTTTTGAGCAACATTTCTCAAGTGCGTTTGAGTGCTTAACTTCATCGCTCAACAGAAGAGCCATCTGCATCAGCAAGCAGATGAGTCAAAGACTCGACTGAACATCTTGTTTCAGATAGTTGCAGATTGCAAGTAAACACTGAAAAACTGCTGACTTGACATATGAACTTAGGCACATATGCGTGGGGTGTAAATACTTATGTGTAATGTCTGATTAAAGATTATTTAAGGAGATACAGCAATAGACACTTTGTGTTATTACCCTAATTCATTTCTGGGTATATATGCTGTTTCTTAAAAGCAGCAAACAACACAAACAGCACAGTTGTGGAGGGTGAAAAAGCCCCTCCACACAGACACACATAGGCAAAGTAAAGCAAAGACTGTGATCTCAGTTTGGGGTGAACTGAATGTTTCTGCACTTTCAGGTGTAGTTTGAGCAGATGGCTCTCAACCATATGCTTTGGGAGGGAAGAAGTTTGCCAACAACCGTGGGGACACTGGGTTTGTACAGGTCTAGCTTCAGCTGAGGTTATTTTTACTGTGTATTTAAGAGAGAGTAGAAAAAGGTGTGACTGTAAAAATCACTGGCATGCTACATATGGATACGACTACAAAAACAAATGTAGTTAATCCAGTTCAAATATAACTTGAGAGTTTACACATTTAGTCGACGTTCCAGGGAGACTTCCACGGAGTGTGCAACAAAATAAGCCTCAATTCCCTTATCGCCACAAAGGAGCCAATAGGAGTGAACGCACGGCTCTTTTTTAAAAATGGTGCAAGAATTATTATCATAGAAAATGTTGCCAATCCAGAGTGTAAAGCACCAGAATAACCTCATTGTCCCTGAAGGACAAAATGTATCTTAGCTACAGATCATTTTAATATGAGTCAAACTAGATTTCTCACCATGTATAAATCTCACTACATACGTATGTATATACAAAAGCTTGTGTACAGACATTTGTATGGTGAGACAATATAATATCATCTCCCTGGTGAAGCAGCCCTTGTTCATCCTCTTACATTTGACATTCCCTATTTTAAGCTCTACATGTCATGTCTCTTTCATTTGAAATTAGGCTTTGATGAATATTGTATGAAAAAGAACCTGCTTGCAAAGAGACTGACCTTCACAGCTGCTTTGCCGCCGTGTTTGAAGCATTGTCAAGTCCTGTGGGCTTACGGAGGCACTTAGACTAACAGAAGTAGAAAGAAAAGGACTGCAAAATATTTAACTAACGTTGCCTTGATTTGAAAAGGCTAGCCTCAAGGCTCAACAGGCGAGGGCTTAATCACCAGGATGGTGGTATTTCAAACAGCACTTTAAATGCCCTTTCTGCTTGTTGTGAATTGGTGAGCTGTCTAAGTTTGCCCATTCCACTGCGTGGTCGTGATAAAGGTTAATCTGTCCACGTCAGACATCACAGATATCTCACATAGCTTTGGATTAAAATAACAAACTGGAAGAAATCAAACCAACATTCACACACACTGAGGCGAAGACTGTCTCTTTTTGTGTCAGTTTGACTCCTTTGAAAACGTGTAGTGATTGTCCTGCTTGCTCGAGGCACTTTATACCTAAACATGACCTGACTTACATTCTACTGTACTGCCAGCCATCTGACAAGTTTTGAGTAAATAACTACTGACTTTTTAATCAAAGACGCTGAGGCCTATGACTCCTTAAAACACATGCCTGAAACATCTGGGCAACCAGCTGCTCTTTTCACTAATCCAATCGGCTCCTTAATGTTCTCCGAGAACATCTGGCAGCGCCTCAGCTCTTTGATTCATCTCACCTGGCAGAACTTTGCTATTTGGCCTTTATCTTGCTCCGTAAGCATTTTGAAAAACACACTTTGAAAAATGTCAACGCCCCTGAGTAGAATCCATCAACAGAAAAGTGGAGACTCAAAAATAAAGCATTTTACAGTAATCAAATCTGTGGTGCTAGAGTGTTTTCCTGCGGCGTATTTGTGCTTTCACCACAGCCTCAGGTGACACTAATCGCTGGCTCATTTGCTCATTTTAACGTGTCGCTGACAGTTCATACTTGGTGTTATTGGTACCAGTGGCCTGTTAATATCTGCTGCTATAATGCAGGGCAGGATGGCTGCAGGCTCCACTGACTGCACCCTACATCCTTCACTCGCCTTCAAAGCAGAAAAATGACACAGCCTTGTGATTGCAGAAGGTGACCAGGATGATTGCCCCTGTAGATCTAAATCAAACTTCTGCACACGATTACCTTTCAAAAGGATGTATGAGAGATGTTGGGAATGTCTTCAAGAATAGATGATACGTCTAGGTAATGCTTCGCCTATCCTTTAGTAAGGATATTACAACCAGGGAGGTAGGGGTAACATAATTACAGGCCCATGTCCTTAATCAATGTTGATTGCAATTTAAAGACTGATGACAATGGAATATCTAATAATACTTTGGAAAATCTAATAAAGATTTCTATTTTGAGCATGATTCAGAAATGTTTCACACATTCAAGGGTCCAGTCTGAGGCTCTGGAGCCACAAACTAAACAATAAATATGCTAAATATCAGGACAGACGTCCATATGTGGAGAATTTTGTCAGACAGGCCTATCAGGAAGCTTGTGCGGTGCTTGGCCCGCTTCCTGTTCAAAACCTGCATGGGCTGCAGAGTGTCTGTCGGGGCAGCTGTCCAAACTACAGCCCAAACAGGAACAGTGCCATCTTTCCACAGATTCAGCCTCAAGCTGTCAAGCTCAAGAAAGCTCTGGCATGTGTGTGGGTGGAGGAAACGGCCACCTTTTAGTATGGAAACACAATCTTGGTACATTTAGATGGACTGACGTGGTGAACAGCTCTGTGCGTGCTGCAAGGTGTCTCTCCACGTAGCCTGTTAACATAACGAAGCTGGCATTCATGATACTCATCTCAAGAGCTCTGCCTGCAGACATCACCAGCAGCGCTACGCTCAACCTTCCTTTTGTTTATTCCTCCCTCTCATCTCATGCGTGTCACTCTGCTGAATGCCTGGCCTAAATACACGCTTGGAGAATCTGCCATATATTGTATGCAGTGCTCTCTAAAAATGTCTCTCTCCTTGGTTGTGCTACAGATGAGCGCTGCTTTCACCCAGACCCTGTGGCTCAGCTGCAGTCGTTTTACCCGCTTGTGTGCAGGTTGTAATAAACTTAAAACTTGGCTAGTCCACACAACAAGGCCTGTGATAGCTTCCTTGTGGAGCTAATATTATTGGATACCTTGTGATAAATCTTGATTGTAAGCAATCTGCTTTGAAGAGATTTGATGTGGCGCATTGATCAATAACGTGAGTGGTTTGATCAGCTCTAGGGCCCGGTGCTGTTGTTGAATGTGTGCTTCACTTCAATTCAATAAGCTGCACAGCCGCTGCTTCCCCCTGCAGAGCCTGTCTCTTTGTTCTTCTCTCTGTGTACACACTGAGAATCTATTTTCACTACAGCTGGATTTTTGGGGCAACACACACATAGGTCAATGTGAAACGATACCAATAGAGCTGAGTTTAAAACCATAATCTTTGTTGGCAGTCTACTCTCTTTTCAAGTTAAACTCATAGCTTGCAGGATAAAGATGCTTCAGAAAAGTGAGTAATTTCACGTCAGTAGAGGAGGTTTGCAGCTCGAGTGCAGAAGCAGTGTCATGCAACTGAGCCAAAACGGACGGCGATCCCTGTGGAACAGCCTGCTGAATTCATGTCTTCAAGATCTCACATCGAGCGAGTGTATACTCAGTGTACTGTATGTATACTCAATATGGCAGGCGCTCGCTCCCTCACACACACTGGTCATGTTTCGTTGGGTACAAAACCAACTCAGATGAGCTTAACAGAAACAAAGAGAAGCAGACACAGTGGATGAAAGGGGAAGAAATAACAGAAAGCAAAGCCATAATGTTTCAGCTTGTTTTTCCCCTGCTCAGTGCACAGACCTCAGTGCTGAATTTGTTTTTACCTAATTAGGTAACGTTCACAGGACGGGGAGGTGTCTTTGTAAGGAACTGTAATCATCTGTCACCTATGCTGAGAGCATGGTGTGGATATGATTGGCTTTGACACTTCCCTTGGTGGATAACCTTCAAGACAGCGACAGGGGGGCATCTCTGCCTCATCACACTGTTGCACCTGCAAAAAACATGACATGTAGTTCTTTATTACCTGTAATTAAACCCACTAAAATGATCAGCGAAGCCAATTAGCGAAACCCCTCCCCCAAATAGCAATCGTAACTAAGCAACCACAACTAGCCCACAAGGTCTGTAAAGGTTTGGATTAGCATTTACAGAAACTACAGGGTGGTCCAAAAAAACAGAATCAGCTATTTTTAGTATGTTCAAATGTTCATCGATCCATCCATAAATAAATCATCATAAATCTACATCTCAAACAACCTACTTTTTAAATAATTACTATTCATTTTGAGTGGTAAATGTCTAAGAATGCAAATGCCAGAGTAACTAGTAAGTAATTAGGTGAGGCAGGTTAGTAAGCTGTAGTAACAGTAATCCCGATGATCTTAGCAAACACTACCTATATAAATGGAACAAATAGATCAAAGCATTAAAACTTTATGTGCATGAAATGGGAGAGACAGGCGAAACCTGATTTTCTTCTGCCACAATTCTTTCAATTCATCATAAAGCTGTACATACTGTCAGAGGGATATTTTAAGCCATGGGTCATGCTCAGTCTTTCATCTCTTTGTAAAGAAAAAAAATCTATCAGTGAAAAAGTCAGCTCCTGTGACATCTCAAACTGGGGCTGAGCGGCTCCTGTATCTCTCTGGGATCACAGGTGATCTGTCACTGGAGGCAGCTGTTTTGTATGCTGTTCAGAGTCCCTTTGGAACAGCATCTGCTCCCTCCACATCCTAGTCAGCTGCAATGTGCATGCGCACACACACACACACACACTATTCTAGTCAGCTGGTGAGTCTCTTTGTGCTGCATGCCCCCTTCAACCCTGCTGTTTATCTACACTTTCCCCGACACAATCCCTCTAAACATGCAGGTGACAGAGTCATACCTGGGTACAAGCGTTTTCTGAGTAGCACGGTTTAGCCTGTCAGCAGGCCGGCTTTGCTGTAAAGCTATGTGAATGCACAGGGCAGGGAATCAGGGCTGCGGTGGTTCGATGAGCACGGTAACAATTAAATGTAGCACAGGACAGAGAGAAGCGTCTCTGGCTGTGAATATGCATGCTGTGGTTCTCCGCTCCTTGTCAGTGGGACTTAATAAAAATGCACGGCTCAACAAGGGGCACTGAGCAGAAAGATTAAACTCGGCTAAGCCACCAAACTGCCTGCATCTCTTGAATTTTACATCTCACAGGCCTGGAGGCACAGTCCATCCCTCTGACATACTCCACTGGTCTTTCAGGCAGAGCTGAATGCATGCACTGGTGTTTCTGAGGTGATACAGGAAGGCCTCTCCAATCTCCTCGCTGATGGCCTGGAACTACGCCAGCAGAGCCTACGACGCCGCATTTCTTCTCGGATAAGGACCACAGTGACCAACGGATTCCTGACACAGGTCAGCCTGGCAGCCATGGATCCACCAGGTCGACACAGATGGAGGTAGAGATGACTTAATCTGACTCACACAGCCACGGGTAGCAGCATTTGGTAATCGTACACTGGCAGCAAGAGGTAACATCAAAGACTCTGAACTTTGATTCAAACAGTAAGTAATAGGAAAGGTAGTGGCAGCAACATTCAGATAACTTAATCATGTCTGCCAACTTATAAATCTTTTCCTACCGAACATTACTGATGTTTTGCTTGGAGCTGCATCCCAAGTCACTCCTTGAAGCCCCCCCCCCATTCTTTCCCTACCTTTCTCTATAGCAAGTTAATCTGTTAAATATATTCTTTAATGATGTCATTTATTTTATTAATATGAGTCAGCTGCGTATATTTCAAAAACAACGCCATATTGTTTTATATTATAACATTTATAACAATGTCATGACACTTACATCATAAAATAACACAGCGAAACAAATAAACAGGTGTCAATTACAGCTGAAACCTCCGTCCTGTATTTTGGAATAGTACCTGCTTGTGAAAGGATGATTTAGTGAAGTTATAGAGAGGACGGATTAATCTTTGTCCCACTCCATCATATGAAATAACGACAGTAGCGGCCTGTCTATGTGTGGGCTACCATCTGCTTCTCTTTCACATTCACTGAGCATCATCATTGCAGTCAGGAATGGAGGGACACATCATTTCTTCCCAACCATATGTATTCATCAGAGGCAGAAAGCCTTCACTTGATATTCACTAAACAGCCATGTTATGTCTGTCGGCGAGCACTGTCTGATTTCCGGGCGCTTTGTAACACTCTGATTCTCCCCCACTTTCTCTTCTGGTCTTCTCTAGCTCATTCCTTTTAACTTTGTGAGGGAGAAAGGATTCATTATTTGAATATATCGGCTCTGACGCTAATTTGTAGGAGAGTGAAACTGAGACTGATGCCCCCTCTGACCTGAATCTGCCGTGTCTAATTATGCAGTCTGCCTTTTTTTAGGTCACACCTGGTGTCACAGCGCCACACTCCACCAATGTTAAGTGGTGCTTTTAATGGGTTTTCTGCCAGTGGTTCAAGTAAAAAAAAGGGACCGACATAGACTCTCTGTATTACGGATCAAAATTACCTGCAGGGGGGGGCAGAATCATTTATTACTAGATCTGAAGGAGGAGAGAGGTGAAATGAAAAATTGAAATGAAGCAATTCTTGTCCTGCGGATGCTATATTGATAATTTCATTACTCGTTTTTAGTATAAATACATCATAAGTAAACAAAAACATTGAGATTAGGAATTCCCTGCTTTAGCAATATAGAGTGATATGACAGACGTACAGGAGTCACCATTATGCACGTGAAAACCTGTGTGTGTGTATGTGGACATGTTTGCATAAACATCAAACAACACTGTTTAATTTTTGTAATACGCAAGCAAATACTTTCCCTCTGGTATTAATACAGTTTTTCACTTAAAAATCTTGAATATGCTTCAACGTGACGTGTTGTCACTTCAATTCCAGGAGTCATAGACGTTTGTGTTGTGACAGCCTGGTCCTTTGTTTCCACCTGAGCCATAAAACTCAGACAGGATAAGACAGCAAACAGATGTTCCTCCTTTGAATTATGTGAGGTAATGCAGTAATATTATGTTTGTATACCGCAAACAATTTATATTTGTGTTCAACTTTAAAAGTTGACCCTGACGGATCCATCAAAACACTGTTACCATGCTTCTGATAAAGGTGTGTACCTGCTACCTGTTCTACCAGCTGCTTCCGTTCAGACGCTTCATGTAAGCACAAGGAGCTTGTTTGAAGTTCACTGGATTCATGCTTTAAATATTTGATGTAAAGACTTGTGTGAAACTAAGAAGCTGGAAAGGCGTGTTTTGCAAAAGCTAAAGGTGAATGAATTCGGGTTAGATGAGTTCATCCCTTGTGCGAAGTGACTTTCAGACTAACTCTCCTGACGCGGAGGCTTTGTTTAACAGGAGTCGAGACAGAAAGCCCAAGGCTCTGAATATGAAGCACTGTTAAATCATTTTTGTCAGAAGGTGTGTCAGACCTGGCTTTAAGCAGACAAGGATTCAGCATCATGGGATGGTCCTGTGGGAAAATAAGTGTGTGTGTGTCTCAACATCTTCACAACTGATTGAACAGCCAAAGCCTGTGTGTATTTTACATTTAGCTTTCACTTATATCGCTCATATCAAAATCTTATAAAGTGCTTATATTCAGCTGGCGACCAATGTGTCAGGAAACTGTCTGACCAAGCTAAAGTGAGAGACACAGTGTGTGTGATGTATAACGCAGTTTAACGGTTAAAGAGAAGTCTTGTTGTGTTCTTTTTGAAGACAATCAGGTATTTTGTGGACACTTTTTTTTACTTAAAATACATATCCCCTGGTTTCTGTCAGGGCCGTACCATCAACAGGGTAAAAGCATCTATGTAGACCCACACATGAAAACTACAACATCTCTGGGTGGGCGAGGTATGTTCTAGCAGAAACCTGTTTTGTTGCAGACAGATTGGTATCCCTGAGGGTGTTTATCTGAATACTGCCACGCCACACTGGAAGGAGTTTTCAAGTATGTGATACCTTCTATAAACATCTTTAAAGAAGTATCCTGCTTTCTTGCTGAGATAAAAAGGATAACTTCCATCATACCAGCGGTGGATCAAATGGTTCTGATGTGAATCTAGGTTTTAAGTTCTAATGAAAGAAGTAGGTGTGAAGTCTCCGCTAGGATTCACGAGTCCATCCACTGGACTGGAAGGTCAGAGAGCAGGAGAGGCAAGGCTGATTAATATTAAAGCTCTGACTCCTGAATTCATTTCTTATTTGTGTATGAAAGCCAGACACATCACCAGAGTCAGAAATCACATCCCACACACGCACGCACGCGCAGAACATTTCATTTCTGACCAACAGAAAGACAGGTACATCTATTTATACTATTCAGATGTCCTCTAACGGCTCTTTCCACTCATATTTTACTTCATTTTAATTTTGAAATGAATCGAATTTATTCATCCTAAACCTTTGCCCTCTCACGGCCTGCAGTAGTGCTGGAGCCCATCCCGGCTGTGTCTGGCAAAAGGCAGGGTGTATTGGAGACCTGACACATAACATATTACAGTTCACACTCACGTCATTGGGCAATTAAGAGTCAGTAGTTACCTTACTGCATGTCAAAGGATGGTGGGAGGAAGCCAGAGTGCCCAGGTCCCTCTTACTGTGAGGGGACAGTGCTAACCACATCACCACCGTGTCACCCTGCATGGAATGCATTCACTTCAAAAAGCATAATATTCGATAAGAAATCAGAAAGTGGAGACTAAAAGAATATCTGTGAAAGTCTGTGGATGTGTTAAGAGTCTAGTCATTCTCTAAACATACAGACTCCTGCTTCTGCTAATGGCCTTTTGCCTGTGTGCATCTATATGCTAGTCATGCTGCTGCTTTTTCTGCCGGGTCTCCCTGGAAAACAGCTTTAATCTCAACAGGCTTACTCAATTGTTGAACAAGGTTAAATAAAGGCAATACAGGTTCAGAATTAGGTTAAATAAAATGATAAATACTGAGCCATTATGTTTGTCCCAGTTTAGAAGCGTGTTGTACCAGACACACATGTTTTCAAACCTTCACTGTTCACTTATAATATTGTTCTACTTATTAATGCAATCTGTGTTCTGTGGTTTTCCTAATGCTACGGCATTAATACTGCTGAATCCAATCCTACTTTTAACACTGACTTTTAAACGTTAGACACAACCGGACGACTTCTACTTTACTGAAAATACAGCAGCCACTGCTTCTGTGGGTCTGTAATAAATGCATCACTGCCGCTATTTCTGCTACTTTCTACCTCAACCGCTACTGCTGCTACTCTGAAGCTCGCAGTGCATTATATATCATTAGTTTAGCCCGTTAATCTGTATAAAATACAGTCTATAAAGTGTACAAATTACAGGTGGTCATATGCCATAGGCGCTGTTTATTAGCTCGGCTTTATGACTTCCTGCAGTCCTTGGTTGCCTAGCAATCTCACAATGACGATGAGATGAGTTGCTTCAGAGATATTGTGAGGACTCATAAACAAACATGAGGTGATAGGTGTACAGATCATTGCACAAGCTCCTTCTATTATTTACTATTTGAACCCGCCGCAGCTGTGTTTTAACAGATGAGAAACTAATGTTTCCATCATGAGGCACACACAAAGATTAATGCGAGCCTCCCATCCAGCTGCAACAAGGAGTTCATCTAACCGGTTTCATACTTGTCTTTTACCACATCATTAATGAGCCAACAAGGTGAAAAACTGTAGCACACACACACACACAGACTGAGACATAAAACCCAGCGCTGAAGAAAAAAAGGAAGCCAAATATTCTGCTTTCTCACACCTGGCCCTCACTGCTCCAAGAATAAGGCTCCGACTTTCTCTCTGGATTCTATTTTCAAGGCTTTGTGACTGTGACCCCTCCAACACCTTTGAAATGCTTTGAAAGCATCATGGGTTTTGTTTGTTTTTATTTCCCTTTTTTTCACTCACCTTTTGCCACTACCAGAATCACTCTTTGAAATGAAGGAGATTTCCTATCGGTGTCCAGAACGGCGCTGGACAAATGGCAGAAAGATATATGGTCTTCATCATAAAAGTCCTCATCAGAAGTCTTTTTATTTACACTTGTTCTATTTTACTGTTTAAACTTGTGTGAATTTTCCTTTTGCATTGTTTGAGCATTTCAGTAGGTGTGTGATATGTTTATGAAAACATCATCAGCCTATTGGCCTGTGCTGATGAGTTTCCAGGGTCAAGGTGTGGCAGTTTGCGTGCATCTCATATTCTATGTCAAGAGATGGGCGTAGGAGCTACAGTGTGTCTCCAACAGCCCAGCGGATGTGTCATGAGCTGGTAAATTACTCATGTTTAACATTTAGCCAAGTGCCAAATTATAACTACTGCAACTGCAGAGTACCAACTACAAGTAATTTCACCTACAAGAAGAAAGCTCCTCCCAACATTAATGTGTTTGTAATTTCATATCTGGGCACAGAAGAAATGATAATTACATTTAGGCACATGTATTTACATGTATATGTAATTTCATTTACATGCGTGCTTACTTGACAGCCAGAGGTCTAAGGCCCATTAACCCTATAAAGAAACAGTGAATCGAACTGATCTTGTGAATGCAACCAGAAGAAGTGGTTTTGATGAAAAGTAGTGGTCTGATTAGGAGCCTCCAAAATGCCCTTGGAGGTATTCCAGCCACGTCCAACAAGGAGAAGGGCAGGGAATAGACGCACAACCCACTGGAGGAATTACATATCCTCTCTAGCTTGAAAAGAGCTTGGCATCCTTAAGCAAGAACTGAACTGAAGTGAACTGAACTGAGATGGGGAGAAGGACATTTTAGCTGCTTTGCTTACTGCCGATGCTGCTGCCAACAATGTACGGTGTAGTTCTGAAAATGATGCATTTGTCTTTTTTCAAGCCTGGTTCTATAAATCATGACAAAGGAAAGAAATCATGATAAATATTTTTTGGAGAATCTCTGTAGTCAACAAGTAAATGTTGGTTTTGTCTTGTAGTTGTTGGAAAGCGTCAGGTTCTATGAGACCAGTTTAAGAACCAGATAGGTTCCTGTTTACCTCGTGTAGATCGGACATTCTTATATTTTACAGACCTAATTGTGCCTAATACCGCTTCAAGTAGAACCGACATCTTGTTGGATGTTTTCCATATGCTCTCTGGAGTCACAGGATACACTGCTCCTTACTCTGGCTCCTTACTTCAAGGACAGCAGAGTGTACTGTGTGTTTAACCCCTGCTGTTGTGTATAATAAAGTGTGCAGCATTGTGCAGTATTGTGCCTGAGAGAGTGTGATCCATGAAGGAGCGAGCATTATAAAACCATCATAAATGAACAGAGGCTGCAGATAACAGCTCCTAAACACTGCCACTGCTCTCCTACTATCCATAATCATTGAAGAAACGGTGCATCACAGAGCATCCAAACACAATACAGTGCACACACTTGGTCATTTAACCTTGACTTAACATCTAATTCTACCGACAGAGGATAGATATTAGCTGTGTCATCCAGTGGAGAGAAAAGCACAATGTAGAATTTGTTCTGCTATTTAAGATTAGTAATTTTCTCTTTTCCTGAGGAGAAAACTGAACATCACATCAAACAGTGTGCTGGCATTATTCAGTTTAATCTCATGTGTACATATTCTGCACTCATTGCTAATTTGCAAATTTATCTCAGTAATTTCAACTGCTATGATTTATCCTTCATTATACTGTATAATTTCACATTCTTGCTCTCTTCCCTCTTCTTACTTGCAGTTGCACTGCTGGTATTTTTAACACCGCCGTAATGGTGCAATCATTTCCCATGCATTTATATTCTGGGCGAAGCTGCATTAGGCAACTCATTCGAGCATTTGAGTAATTAGGGCAACTCATCAGGGTCTCACAGGCCAGATGGAACACTTTACTTTATAATTTAGCCTAACATTATGTAAAATCCATACAATATAATGCTGAAATGAAATGGGAGTTGTATGTATTTATATTCCATCTGTTTAAATCTTACTCGTTTTTACTTTTCACTTTCTAGACATGTAATTATTTTCTTTTCATGTTTTAGATGTGCCTCCTATTGTTCAGTCCAATTGATTTAACTTCAACTATTAACTCCTCCTAGAGAGTGCAGCCACTCTGAGACATTAAGCACTGGATGTGCTCGCAGTTGAAGGATCTCAGATAACAGTGTTTGGCTGCTGATTGGCTGTAATTGTGCGACTGAGCTGTATGGGGTCGGCTTTAAAGGTGGCTGCCAGTGCCATGAAGCCTGCTGGCCTGGCAGTGCCAGTCCAGGCTGCAGATGAATAACAGATGTTGGCTGACAGGCACGACCATTTGTCATTTAACTGTCTAAGCGAAACGGGCTGGAGGGTGTCACCATAAGTCAGTGTCAGAGGCCTGGACAGCAATGAATGGATCCAAACATTTCAATACTGTTTAACCCTTCTCTTTGTACCGTTGTGTCCCTCAGGGCCAATAACACAGCTCAGTATGACCTGCTGTGTGTTTGCTCTGTTGCCCCCGCACTTTCACTGCAGATCCCTGGTCTTCTTCTCTGATGCTGATACATGGGTGGATGCCTCGTAGCACAGAGAGTCTGTTCAAAACCAAATTCACTGAGCTCTTAAAAATGTGGAGCATTTATTGTGTTCCACCTACTTGTGTACTGTAAAAAGAGAAGAGGGAAATGCGTCTGCTACACTGAGATACTGTGATACAGATTTTCTTGCTATACCATTGTATGTCTCACCATCATGATGAGTAATATCATTGTCAGTTATCTTGATGCATTTCTGATGCTCTAATGGTTTTTCAATCCTTCAAATTTCTGTTATTACCTTTTGTCACTGCCTGCAGAGAATAAACTAGCCTCTGTATGCAGGACGGCATTGATTTTAACAGTGCACTGATTTTTACAATGTTTTCAAGCGGTTGCTTTCACAACACAGAGATTTACACAGCGGTTTGGGCAATTGAAATGGAACCATAACTGTAAATCACGATATTTTACTGGTGTGAAATGCATATGCAGTTAAATTAAGCTGCATCCAGTTCTTGCCCAGCCCCCTCATCACAGTAGCACTGCCTCTGGGTCATTTAGAGCTACAGCAGATGCGAAATTGACCATTAATAGTTACCTATAATAAAAAGCTCTGTTGGCCTGTGATGAATCTTCTTTTGCAGGCATTTTTTAAAAATAAATGTTAAAAAGCTAATATCAAACCGAACCTGTTAAAATTCCCTTCTCGGGGTTGGTGGGATGCAGGAGCTGTGGTGGCATTGTTCTTGTTTTATTACATTTCTCACGTCGACAGCACAGCCCTCTCGAGGGCTCAGTTTGTCCACTTCTTCTAAAGTTCTGCTCAAGGTTACCAGCTCCACTCACATGAAAGCTTTCTCCCAGTTGTTGTTTTTTTTTCACAACTGCAGCCATATGCGCTTAAGTACGTTTGGTTTTTGTCCTCTCTCCCCCACTCCACACAGCATGATTTCATGTGATGCTGCATTACATCATAAAGCTGCCTGTGAATAACAGTGACAAATTCCCACAGAAAATAAAGCAACAAGACATCGCGCCAGAGGAGCCATGATGCAAACAAATCTCTGTGAGATGCTCTGCCCTGCAGCCAGACAAACTTCTGCATCAGTCAAACATCTTCAGCGGATACATGTAACCACAGATACCCCTCTATAACCATCGCCAAGAAACCGCAGACATCCTAACAGAAAACAAATATTATCACTTCACAGACAGCTGCCAAATGATATTAGTAGAATTCAATTGCAGAGGAGATGGGACACAAAACGTCTGCTGGGCGCTGTGAATAAGAGGCAGACTGCGTCCAGAAGGCCCGCTTTAATGCAGTGTTATGAGGACGAAGGTATAGAAGTGGAAAGGAGAAAGACTTTCACAGTTCAAGCATTGATCTGAAACAATTATCCAGGTTGACACACAACAGATAGAAAAAATAAGAAAATCCCTGGACCAATAGTTCCAGTTTCAATTATTAAATTAGTATGAATCCCCACAAGAAAAAAAATTGGATGTTTGAAGAAAAGTGTAGAGGACAAGCACTTTATTTACTTTTCAACCCAAATTAATTGTATGTGAATGTAACTATCATTGTTTTTCAACAGCATGTTTGCTAATGCACCATTTACCTAATCATTAGAAAACCATGGGCAATGATGGTAATATAACTGACGACGTCTATATTTTCATGAAAAACATGGTGTGTGTCCGATGTGTGTCCAAACATTTGACTGGTAACTGTGAAAGAAACTGTCTGGGAGTCTTCATATAACCAACTCTGGTCCTCCTCAAAGTTTGCCCCCCTCTGCCTAAAGTGAAAGAAAAGGTGGTGTTGGTGGTGTAACCTCCACCTCAGCTCTGCCCTCCTGCCTCACTGAACCTGCTTTGCTCAGATTCAGATTTTATTTGTCACGTGCACAATCATACACAGTACAATATGCAGAATGCTTGTACCCCTGGTGTTCAGACACATTTGCAGCTGTTTCTGCGTCTTTCTTCCTGTATGCTGACATAATATTATTAAATGTACTAATATATTTTTATTTGCTAACCCTAACCCCGTATTTGCCAGTATGATTGTATGAACACAACCCCGGCTGCTAGATGCCATAAACTCATAGACTCATTTAGACTGTTATTAAAATATATAGAAGAATAAAAAAGTAAGTAGACACCCTAAAGGCAAAATAAACTAAAGGGTAAGGATCACGCAGAGATAGAGGGAAGGAAACTTCTGTACATGAGATAATAAAAGTCATAGAACATATTTAGGTTCAGCAAAAAAATTTCCGTGCTCGCTATACACACCAATTCCTTCCTACAACCCATTGTCTTTGCATCCTGGTGCTGTTCCTGACCTTAAACCTCACACTGTAAAGCGCATTGAAATTACTTGAGTTTTGATTTGACGCTAAATAAATAAAGTTAAATTGAATTGAAAATTCTTTCGGTTTTCATCTTGATTTATCCGATTATAACAACACATGTAGCCTTCACTGCTACGTCTTCTTGTTTGGACACATCTACACCAAGAAACGCCCGTGAGTCACAATTAGCTTAATTTCAGTTTCTATTTTGTTTGATATCAACTAGAATAATTACTCTAACTCTCTCCTCTGGAGAGGAAAATGACTGAATACAGCAGAAGCCAGCGATCAAACTGCCAATCCTGCGATGAGTGGATGACCATTCTACTTCCTGAACCACAGGTGGTAGAATGGGTACAAGAAGCCCTTAGCAGTATCTGGGTATCTAAAGCAGGCAGTTCATAACAATTCTTCACACTTTACGTTCAGCAACCTCACTTTCATGTTCCTCACGTGTTGGTATAAACCATTCAGAAACTGGGAGCACTTAGACTGAGGTAGATTTATTTATAATATTACAATATTCAATTCAATTCAATTCAATTTTATTTATATAGCGCCATTTTACACCAAAGGTTATCTCAAGGCACTTTACAGTGTAAGGTTTAAGACGTCACACATTATATCAATATATGCAGAGAAAACCCAACAGTCCCACTTGAGCAACCGTGGAGAGGAAAAACTCCCTTTAGGAGGAAGAAACCTCCAGCAG
>JAUMHF010000017.1:20009949-20079696 GCA_032359275.1 Microctenopoma steveboyesi | reverse complement strand
GGTCATCTGCCTCGACCGGTTGGGGTTAGTGGACAGAGGAGAGAGAAAAGAACAGCAGGTAACATAGATCATAACAATAACAATGTGTTGTTAGCAACTAAAATACAAATGCTAATCAGTTTTCTGTCCAGTAATTCAAACACTCAATGATGACTGGCATATTTTCTTACCTTTAGGTCGAGCAAGGCTAAATGTTTCCCCCTGCTACCACTCTTTAGCCAGCTATTGCTGGAACCTGCCAATGCTTCCAATTTTCCCAACAGACTCCCACTTTTCACTACTCTTGCTTGATTATCTTCTCAGACTTCTCTCACATTTCTCTCAATTTTAAATTTCTGTAACCTTTCATAACCTTTTCCTGGTATTGTGCTTCATAAAAGTATTGTTCCTACCTTTACAACATGTCATGTGAGGTACTGTTTGTACCTTTTCCCTCAAGAGGAAATAACATACTGAGGCTAAATATAAGTCGCTTATTATGTTGTATATTCTCATTTTTAAATCAACAAAAATGCTCATTTTAGTTCTAAAAATGTTGAGACACTGTAATAGTCACGTTAGGTGGTGTTGGTACAGGGAATTACAAGTTTTTCTATACTGTCACAAATCAAACAAGGTTGTATTGAGTGCATGATATTGTTCTGTGTTCATGGAAAGTGAAGCTTTGCTTCAGTTTAATTCTCTCACATTTGTCAGGTTGCATTTGTAGATAAAAACGCAGACTCCCTTGATTTTACAATTATTCTGCTGGGAGCTTTCAGCTGGTGAAGTTTTGTAATTCCTATCTCTAAGCTCCACACACAAAATTGGAAATTGTTAAATTGATGGAAATTATTAAAATGAACAAAAACGTCTTAGTCACTCAGTGTTTCAGTTAAACTTTATTTGCAGTAGTAGAACATGCTTATGTATTTAATTCAAATTCTTATAATATAATATAATCTTTCTCTAACTACTGTCTGTATGTACAGCAGATCTAGAAAAAATTACACATGGGGGGGAAAAGAGTGTCAAGAGGTCTAGACAGTTCCCTGTTTTAAAAGCTTGATTAAGCAGATGCAGGTTATATGAATCTTCTGAGCCTCGACATGCTGAATTGCTTTCTTCCTTCAGCTGTTACTTCGTGATGTAGTTCTGTAATCAGCCTGCACATTTGGTTAATTATTATGTGTTGGAGCACTGAATCACCTGCCTTTCCCTCAGCCCATTGTTTGCAGTTAGTCCAGGTGACATGCTCTCCTCTAAAAAGTTTAACTTTTCTCCCTGTGCTTCCTATAGAGAGGCCAGGCACAGCACAGCATCTTTTACTGCAGCAGCCACTCTCTGTTCACCTTGCCTGTACTCGTTGACTTTGATGTAAAAAAAAAAAAAACAGTCGTGGCAGTCTGAGAAAGGCAGAGCCCTGAGCTGAGCCCCCAGCTGGCCAGGAGAGAAAGCTATGGGAAACCATTATAAAGGCACTAAAGCTATCATTTTTTTAAACTTTGGAAAATAATATGCAAAGTATAAAATAGTTGCTTATATTTGTGATCAAAGTTCAGAGGAAGCTGGGTAAACTGGGTGATGAATGCTCACGTGCATGTAGATATACAATAATAATGTGCTATTTAATTTTCAGGAAACCAGAAGGCAAATATTAAATCTAACAGCCATGGATAATTTTAAGAATAACAAAAGGATTTAGCAAGAACTAACGATCTTTGTTTCTGTATGAAACACACAGGGCTGGGAGGAGTGAGCTGCAGCATCTATCATCATGAATGTAAAAACAAACACACACCTTCAGGTGAAGCCCCGCAGCCCACCGCATGCTGAAAACACTACAGTCAGATAATGTATCCTCATGCACGTGAGCATGACAGTGGCCTTCCAAACAGCATTTGCATTTAAATGAAGTAGGGAATTAGTATCAGTTTGTACTTCAATGTAAGCATGACCCCTTTGAGTGTATTGACGAAGTGCATGTTGATGGCATGTCTTCATGGCATTTAAATATTTATGGGCTGGGAGTTGTGTGTGGGGAAGCTGGAAAACATACATGTAACATAATTGCACTGGCAAATTCATATGAGGTGAAACGTCATCACTGAACACACCGACTCACAATCATAATAATTCCACAGCGATGGATCGGATCTCTGCCTTCCTGTCATTGGTTTAGGATTTACTCAATCATGGATTTGCATGTGCATAGATGTTGGTTGACAACATACCAAGTTGTTTTAGATCCACCATTTGGCTTACAATCAACTTACATCACAATCCGATGCTGTAAGTACAGCAACAATTCATTAGGAATATTTCTGCAACATCATGATCCTCTTTATAGCTTCAAGAAAAACCTTACCAGCCACATATTAATTAGAGGAGATGAGGACTGGAGACATGAGATCATGAGGGGAACTTGATCACTTAGTAAAACGTGACATGTTAAATGTTGATGTTTCGAAACACAATGGGAATCCAGCTGAAGAAGACGGCCATCTTAATTCTATTCCAACCTACATCAAGCATCCAGCTAACGTGATAACTCAGCTAATCATTAAAGATACTTCTTTAAAGATAGAGTCAGTCAAATCTAAATTCACTCAGCGTGGTCTCATTATCAAATGTTACACGATGAGAATAACTTAACATGCTCCACCTTCCCAATGTGGTCCTTTAGGTAATGATACTGATGTGTTTTAATTTTAAAAAGCATTATTAAATCAGCTCTCATCTCTAGTAGGTGTTTGCTACATGAAAGCAGTGATGGATTTTATCGCTCGTCCTAGCAGGAAACTAATGAAATATGCAGTGTCTTACAAATGCTTCCATTACGTGAGACATCACCTTTTTTTCTTCATTTCCCACGTGTCAATAAGGGGTTTTCGAGCCATCCACGCTATCCAAGAGTCATCCACACCTCCTATTAGAATCTCCGTTGTGACCCTTTCTTAACCATGTCATCTGCAAGAATCTCTGTGAAGCCATGCATAACTTAAAGGGCTCATTGATTGCCAGCAGAATCACTAGGCCTCTGACAGTCAGCCAGCCTGATGAATCTAGAGGGCCGTGTGCATCCGCCAACTCCTCCAGCCTCCACATCAGCGCACTAGTCAATACCGTTTTCTATCGATGGGACACGGAGGAGAGAGGCAGGGGTTTTCATCACTTAAACTGCCCGCTGGTACTGACAGCTGTCAGCATCTCTAAAGGTAAAATCAAAATTTCCCCCAAAATAACAACTGAAAACAAGAAAGATGTCGGACAGTCCATCTTTCACATTAGTCTCGGGTGTAATCACCTGCAGCTGATTGGTGGATGGTAATCACCGATCCTGAGAAGGCCGACTGCAGAGAAGTGCATCACTTAACAAGATGAGCAACTGTTTATGTGCCTAGGTCTGTCTCAGGCAATTAGGACAGGGTTGTTTTTACTTCCACACAACTAGCCCACTTTTTTCAAGAAATTCAAGAAAGCTCCTAATTTTCTTTTCTCTTTGCCCCCTGTGTACTGCTTTGGTATGCAAGACGGGGTGCTTGGCTGCAGTCTTGTGCCACCCTTTACATTTACCCAGGTTCCAAGGTGCATGTATTAAATGAAAAAAAGAGGAGTGCCACGTCTTGGTGTACACACATAGTACAACTGATAGAAGGTGAATGCCACTGACGAAAAATGCGCCAACTGCTGAAGGAAGAGAGCAGTAGATAAAATGGTAGAGATAAATATCCCATCAGCCCCAGGCATGGGATTTAATTTTCCTCTATGAGCATTTCTACTTGGGCTTGGGAAATTGATTATTTATATTCCCATACCTGGTGGAAAGGGCCTGTGTGCATGGTGGTGCGCGAGTATGTATGAAATTCGATAGAGAGCGAGAAAGAGAGAGAGAGAGAGAGAGAGAGAGAGAGTAAGAGAAGGTATGGAAGCATAACCAACCACAGCGAGCCCAGAACAATGATTCGTGGTGGTGATACGGTTGTTACTGAGTTAAATGATTCAGCAGTAACAGGATAAACAGAAAAACAAAACCGTTGTAGCCTGGGGAAAACCAGCATAAACTGACAGGTAGATTAACACCGTCCCACAGGCTGTTCAGCTGCAAAAGAACAACATCATCAGATTCATCAAGGCTATTGATTGATAGCCACTCTGACGCCCACATTATGCATTACAAATTGCATGCTTTAGACACACTGACGACTGCTCCACCTGCAGGGCAGGTTCCACCTCAGTGTATCTATGAAGCACAGTGCGGTTTATATTGCATATGCACACACATAAGCACACATCTGAAAACAAGTACAGCCTGTTCAATCATGTTCTTGTCAGCTTGCCGCTCATAAATAGACTTCAGTTCTCGGTGGGCTCTGTGTACGGTGCTGTAGAGAACAATCTCTTCAGCCACGCACGGTGACATTAAGATCACTTGACAACAACACACAAACACTCCCACGAGGCAGAACATGAAAACACATTTGCATTGACTCGACAACTCAGCAGCAATACCTCCGAAAGCTTTAGGACCCTGCTGGGAGGCAGAACTGCTCAGTGTTGGTTTGAGATAATGACCTTTTTATATGGTTTAAAACTGTTTTACTGCAGTGGTTGGAGAATAATTCCCATTTTGAACACCACAAACACAGTGTTAAAGCACTCATATATGTATATGTGACTGAGTCTAGTTTGTAGCAAAACATGCAGCTTAACAAGAACATAAAAGGGAAGTTAATACGATGAAATGTTAAAGTGTATACTGCTTGAGCATTCACTTGCATATTAAAATAAGCTGTTTGAAGATAAAGAAAAATTAAATACATATAGAGCACGGACATTGTGATGGCTCTATCTGTTCCTGTGGTAATTCTAACATTAACAGGAGCAGGAAGCTTATGTTCACAGGAAATGTCCCCTTGAACAGCAATGAGCCCACAGAAAGAGGATCACCAATGATCTGGGTTTGGAAGGAAAAGATTAGAAAAACATATTTTTTTAAGAAGCATAATTTGTCTCTGCATCGTGTGATTGCGATTCAAGTGATGCCCTTGGCAGTGGCTCCCACGAGAGAGGCTCCTGGGGAGCTGGGCTAATCAGATTGCTTCGTCCTAAATTAGACCTCCAGGGAATAAAATGCCCAAACAAACTGAAACTTTAAGTGTGTTTCTCCCAACAAGGAGCAACAAGGAAGATTCCCGCTGCTGTGATTGGACTACCTCATCTCCAGCGCTTTCTTATCTTGTCCTGGAAATGTTTTTGGGTACATTTTTGTCCCCCTCTAACCCATTTCCAGCTCTTTAAAACACAGCTGTGTCTACTCAGGCACAAGCCGCAGCTGGCTCCCTCAGCTCCAGAGGTCCGGCAACAAAAGCCGACTGTCCAATCAGCTGTCTGTGGCCGATAACAACAGAGAAGTCAACTCTCCTCAGCGAGGGAGCCGGCAGCTCTGCTATCTAACCATCCCCACTCAGGCAAAAAGGTGTAATTAACTGCTACAAATTGCAGGATCCTGTTTCTAATTATGTGCGAATTTTTGCCCCCAAAAAGAGCTTGGATATTGAAGAGGAAACTTGCCACTGCATATATTATTGATGTTCTAAAGTAAGTTGTAAGAATTTGTGCAGAACTTTGCTGAGTATCTTTGCTATGCTAATCTCAACGGATTCCAGGCAACATGTAATTTGAATGAGATGTACCGATGAGTGTGAGGTGAAAAGCAAAGGGCCATCAAAGAAAGAAAAAACTAACAAGGCGAGCTCATGAGCTGCATTATCTAACACAGATAAATTATACATAACCTATGGAACTAAACTTTGATGCATTCAGAAATCACACCATTCAAAGTGATATTCACAAAAAGAGTAGGACTTAGATTAAACTGCGTGATATTTCCAACGATTCTAGTTCATGGTAGATTTGGTAGTTTTTTTTAAAGTAGGATGGTAAAAGGTATTCAGTCATATTACAGCAACAGCTTGATTCCCAGCCTTAGCCCACAAGTGTGACTGTCCACAGTCCACAGGCCAACTGGGGAGTAAAGGTGAGTGGAATATCATGGAGAGAGGAGAGCAGGAGGTGAGTGGGGAAAAAAGGGGGAGCTCAGCCAAGGAGGTAAGCAGCGGGGAGGTAAGATAGTGGCAGAGTTCAGTGGATGTCACTGGGCCCCATTGAAAAACAGAAAGAGTGTATGTAGCAGGGGAACAACCCAAAAGGGCTGTTCAGGCCATAGGGGTGCCCAAATGCCTCATCCAAATGTTCTGTTAATCAACTCCTGAAACACACAAGCCCAGTGATCCAGAATCCAGCAACAGTCCAGTGTCCAAAATCCCCATAACAAGCCTTACAAGACTTTTGTTGGGACAGAATGATCATGCACCAGCAGGCCATACCTGCTCTCCAGCCTATGGGGCATACAAGCAGAGCAACAGTGAGAAAAGGGAGAATCAACAGGAGGTTGCTGGACTGAACCACTGCAGAGACCATGAAAAAAAAAAAAAAAAAACTAAAAGTCAGAAGTCAAACCGGTCACGGATTAATCCTGATGGACAGGAGCTCCAACACCATCAATGTGTGAATAAGTGGGTAGAGTGATTTGCCCAGTAAGGTACAAATTTACTAAATTGGTACAGTCCATCTCCATGCAACACTGATTTATATCAAATGTATTTCCCTAAGCTGCATTTGTTCTGTTTTTTAATCTCAGTGTTACCGAGTGTATAATTATCATAACAGCGTAATCGTTTATCCTTTGTTCAATGTCCATCCATTAATTAGCTTAACCACTTTTCCTGGTAAGAGTCATCGGGTGCTGGAGCCAATCCCAGTTGACACTGGGCAAGAGGTAGGGTACACTCTTGACAGGTTGCCAGTTTATCACAGGGGTAATACCAATTAACCTAACGCCATGTCTTTGGACTGTGGGAGGAGAGAAAAGCCACACAGGACTGCGAAGGACATGCAAACTCCATTAAGAAAAATGCAGCAGCCAGTTTCCCTTATAAATATGCTGTTCTATTGCAAAATTAGGTACCTGCAACAATTCTTATAAAGTTGGTAAAACAACATATTGTTAAAATAGAATTTTTTCATACTGCGCAAAATCAGGAAACACACATACTATCCTGTTTAGGCTCCTGAGAAAATCAAGTTGCAGGTGTACCTTAGAAATTGTGAGCAACAAACCTGGCAGTTTTATACTGAAACTTATTCTTATGTTTAGATCAGGCTTCAGGATTAGTCACAAAAACCATGAGAACCATGGAGCAGGGCAGTCAGGTACACTGCCCGAGCCAGAACTGTGCAAAGAGATAAAATAATGAATAATAAGAGAAATAATAATGAACTGATTTTGGTTCCTTCGTGTATTGTGTTTTGCAAAACAAGCAGTATTTTGTCCTTCAGGTATGAGGAGAATAAAGTGTAAAGACACTGTGCAATCCTGGAGTCAGGCAGATCTACAGCCACCGACGGCTGAGTTTTCTTGTATGACGGAGGTCAGGACAATGCCTTGGAGGTTACAGGCTTAAACATTTGAGAAATTGGCCTTGCTGCTTCATGCATAATTCACATCAGGACCTGTGTGAGGACAGATATGGTGAGGAAGATAAAAAGGTCCGACAGCTCTCATATAACCCCCAACATTATCTCAAAGCTAACAGTGTCCGTCAGAGATGGCTTGAGCACCTTGATCTTCATAATACTTCTCAGAATCATTGGGAAACCAGGTTTGATATGATAATTCTGTTGCTCAGCTCTCCAATCTGCCATATGCCCGACCTCTCTGTAAGGAGAGGAATGCAGCTGGCTCTCCTCACTATTAATCAGCCTGATGTGGGAGGTGGGTGGCAGTGGTTGTGGCTGTGGTGGTGCTGGGAAGAGGATGTGCTAGTAGCAGCCGGATGCTGGCCAACATACACACATATCCAACTCATACACGTGTGAAAATAGCTGGTTCAGCATTTTCCTGTTCTCCTTTCTCACCTTCTGTCTATCCTCTGTAGCTCCTCCCCTCTTGGTTTTCCTCTTCCATTGCTCATCTGTCCTCCTCTCCTTTCTTCTTCCATTTAAAAGCATCCAACATCCATCACCCCTCAGCACTGAGAGCAGGGTGAATCTACAGAGTGGACAAAATATGAGTAAATCAGGAGAAGCTACTGTCTCCATCAGTCACTCTGCTCAGGTGAATCCAGGTAAGAACTCTGATGCCAGATTGATTTACCTGTTAAATCCAATTCAGTCATGAAGGAAAGGTGGAGATGAAGGAGCACTGGACCGAGTAACAAGAGAGATATGAAACTTAAGAAAACTGAAAAATGGATTGGGCAGACATGACTCAGACACAGTAATATTAGAAAACAACAACAGAGTCAGGACAGAACATTTAGAGGAAAGCCTAAATATTTCACATACCACAAAGCTTAAGACAGTGAATACTCTTTCAAGAAAAAAGTGCTAAATATATATATCTGGTACTGAACCTATTTGTGGTATACAATGGGTGGTTTTACCCATTAAATGTTGAGTCATGGAGACGTTTCAATCTGCATCCACAGAACTTTTTCAATCTGAGGGAAGTCGGTCAGGGACATTTTTATCCTCATATGAGGTTTCACCTCACACCTGCCATGAATAGGCTTGTTAGGAGAAACAAAGGCAGGGGAGGGGTGTGGGTAGATGTAACAGCTCTAGGCCTGGCAGCTCCTCCTGCACCCATTAAGTGAGTTGTTGAGTGTGGCCAACCTGGTGGGCGTGTAAGTTTGGCCTGCTTTTCCTGGGGACGGATGAAAGGGCAGCATGATAGCTGTGGTAGCTTGTGTCTAAGGCCACCTGAGTAAGGGGGTTGTTTATTCACTCCCCTCTCAAACCACCTGTCTTCTCTGTCCAGCATTTGTACATTCTGGTCCATAAATGAGTGTCTGTTGTCCTTCAGATGAAGGTACACAGCTGATTCTGGCCCTGAGGTGTTGATCCTCCTGTGTAGGGGCTGTTTGGTTTCTGCAACGTACAGCTCGGAGCACTCCTCACTGCACTGAACAGCACATACTACATCCCTGTTCTTCTGCTTTGGTATCCAGTCTTTGGGATGGACAAGTCTCTGTCTCAGTGTGTTTGTGGGTTTGAAGTGGATAGGTTACCTTTTCTGTCTTTTAGACACACCAGCCATGTGTGGAAAAACCAGGAATCTTCCGACCCCACTGTGGCTGTGACAAGCCAGTGACGTACGGTGAGGTTTATGACTGGTGAGGCACCGTTCTCCAAATACATGAACCCAAAATAGGAGCTTAGATTTCAAAAGGTAAATCTTTTAGAGTGCTTACTTGTTTGAAGCAGATCAGATCCTCTAGTATCTCCTGTTTTGAGGAAAATCCAGTTTGGAAGAATTCTTCAGTTTAGAGTCTAGCTGAGTTTACCGCTATAGACTTGGTGACACACTTCGGCCCTCTGGAGCATGCAGCCCATCAGTTTCCCCCATCACTGTACTTTCTGCCTCACCCTGTGTATTTTCACTGCACAGTTATGAACGATCAGAAATACTACATATGTCACACAATCACTAAACACATCAGTCAGACCATGGCACGTGTGCTACATGTGTCATCATGTACATAGATGATCAAAAGAGAAACAGCAATGGACATGTGCCAACCTCCGCCGTCAGCCCACGTCTGTGTTACATGTCACAATGAAATTTCTTCTTTGCATTTGACCCATCCCCCCTTGGGAGGAGCAGTGAGCAGCCACAGGAAGCGCTCTGGGAGCTAGCGGTTAGTTTCTCGCTCAGGAACACCTGGTGTGGGGGATGGGCTGGGTGCTGCAGCTGGGAATCGATCCTGCTATTCCTGCATCCCAACCCCCTCTGCCTTAATCTACCAGGCCGCCTTTGTTAATCACTCGTTGTCCTGCTCACTTTCAAGGTGTTTTTTACTCACTATTCCTCGTTTATTTTTTAACAGTGTCCATTACAATTACACACACATCGTTGGTGATGAAAATTAGGCGATGACATCATTCAGTAACTCTTAGGACCGCCAGGAGCTATTTTTCTTACGCTGTTTATGTCATCATATCTGAAAGCAGTTGAGGTTTTGCAGCTAATGGCTCGATGATATCTGTACTTTTCACAAACTACTACTGTTTTTACTCATTCCTCTGACTCTGCTTTTCATAAACGTGTCTTGAGCAATATGACAGAACTACAGTTATCAGGTATTATTACAATTTATTCTGAAGCAATGCATGAACACGCCAGCGTGCTGTGAATGCTATAGAAGATCATCTATGTGCTATTCTGTGTGCTTTGTGTGTCACAAGCTCATTGTCTGAATATCAGTACACAGGCAGTACGCCAGAGGATAAAGACGGTTCTTTATGGATGAGAGGGAAATGCAGAGCAACAGGCATATAAGTGCAGAGAATGAAAAGCCTCGTTTCAAAATGGTGGAAATTTTACAGAAAATTACCTTTAAAATCCCACGTTGTGTTTTTTGTTTTATGTAATTTTAGCTGCCATAAAGCCACAGAAGGCTCCCAGCTCAGTGCTTTGGCCTCTGCTTCACTCTGTAGCTGACAGCATCAAGGCACTGAAATGGATTCAGCTAGTTCATATCTTTCTGACAGACTGAGAGAGATACAGGACAGAGGGACAGTGCTTTTGGACGTGTTCCACAGGCTTTTAGAAAAGCTCCCCTGTGTTTTACTATTGGAAATATTTGCTTTGGGAAAATGGCTTTTAGGGCGAGGACACAGCATTAGCCTCAGGGTACAGTATGATGACAAGCAGATGGTCTGCAGTGATTTGTGCCTTGGTTTTTGGTTTGAAGAAACCATTGCCTTAATGATAGGCGCTCTATATAAAGGTGTTAGGAACAGACAGTGGTGATTTCTTGATGTTGCATTCTAATTATTTTTTTACAATTATTTTCCTTTACATTTTATGCCACCTTTTTATTAAAAGGAGATTAACAGCCCTACCCCAACTTCATATTATAGATGACGGCATCCTATTACATGGGGCCAGATTAGGAAATAGGCTTTTGCACCTGTCAGACACCAGTGACTGCAGTGTTCATCTTGATCCTCGTCGTATCTACGGCAGAATTGTGCAAATCGTGTTAACAGACGAAGATTATGCATTCGGCTCAATTTACTGAGATCACACTAGTTGTGACTGTCAATTTAGTGGGAAGAGTTCTCCACCTCTGAAAATGAGGCAAAATCACAGAACAGAGAAATAGTAGAATTGCTGAGAATATTCGTTTATACAGAATATATAAGCAAAACCTGCTGATTTCTATAATCGATGGGCATCAACCATCAAAGCAACATCCCAATCAGAATCATTTGATGTGGTCACCATCAACCACCACCCCAGCCACACCCAAACAGACCGGCTGAAGTAGATTAGTTGTGTTTTTTATGGATTTTTGTGAAGGGTACGCATGTTTCACAGACCAAACTTACCAGCTGCAGTGAAATGCAGAGGTTCAGTCTGGCTGACATCAAGCATTGTGGAAATCATAACTGGCCATCTGTTTTGGGCTTTTAAAGACACTCGACATGCAGGGACTGGGAATTGAACGGCTCTCCCTCAGGTTTGCAGCAGTCCTCTTCAAACCGAGGGAGAGTGGTTTGATTCCCAGTCCCGAGACTGGGAATAGAAGATACTTAAGTGTCATTGCACAACATGAGGTACAACAAAATAAACCCGAAATCAAACATAATAAGGTCAATTCAATTTTCTTCTCCCCATGGCAGCTTTGCTTTTTCCAGAGCAGAGAGATTGGTAGCTTGCAAAGCTTTGCACTCAAAGTAGCTGCACCAACAACGTTGTTCACTGTAACATGACGACGTGTAAAAATGAATGCTGACAACACCTTCTTCTTTCTGATTTCTTTTACATTTGTGTGTCTATGTTTGTTATGCTAGGTCCAGTTTTGTCCCATTTTCTTCCCATGTATCCAAAACTTTACCATGGTTGTGTTTTACCTTGCCAGTTTTTAGAAAACACACAAGAAACTCATGTGTGCCTGAAGTCAAGGCATCACTATGAATGTCTTTCCAAGATGGCGGTGAAGAAATCTGAGTGAAGCTGGACATAGTTAGAATTCCTCTCAATGAATGAGATATGAAATATTAACCTTGTTTTCTATCCTAATTGGCTGAAGCTTCAGAGAAGGTGAGAGGTAAGGTTGAGAAAGCACTTTGAACACAGAAAGTAGGAAAATAGCGAGCGACATTCCTCAGCAGCTCAGAGAAGAGGAAAGGGTAGCACACCGCGTCTGTGAATGTGAGTCACATTTAATGACTCAAGCTGTTTTTCCTCTTCATTTGTTAGCATGCTACACATATTTCCACCAGTGTTTGGGAATAGGCCTACTAACCTAAACAAATAAACTTCAAGATTACAGTCTAATAACAACACTACATGTCTGTTGAATGAGACACTATCTTACTTATTTTTTTTCTGTTGCAGTTAAAATCTAATTTCACTAACATATTTGATATATTCACAGAGTACCAGTGTTTTTATTAGCTTTGGACTTTCCAAAAGAAATACTTATTCATAAGTTAGATAGTTAAAAAGCATGACCACACCTGTCATTCTTCAACCTTTTTGAACCTGCACTGTTTGAGTAAAAACATCCGCCCACTTTAACTAGGTTATTTTTATTTTTATTGTGCCTAAAAGTTTGCCACGCAACTAGTCCCACACGCTTTGTCCAAAAAATCTTGTTCAAACTTCATAATGTAGGTCTACCTTTGGAATCGTGTGCGTGTCATTAAAAAAGAATTATCTTGTGGTTCTTCTGTAATTGATTACTTTATATCCAATTAATTCATATGGTACTGTGTGTCATGCACATATTCGGTCACTAGATGAGGCCTTTGCTCCACCCTGACTACATAATAAAGCTACGCCCCTTCATACCGGTCGTCAAATACGCATTACGATGCTCAACCTATCACGGTAATGTTTCTCACACCTACCTAATGTGATTGGTTTTGGTGCATCTGTTGCTAAAATGGCCAGGCCTTCCATGCTAATAGCCTTTAGCACTGACCATAGCCTTTAGCACTTAGCATGGAGCTGGGCTGTGTTTACGCCGCTATGTGACCGGTAAGTTGTTTTTAACTGGTAGTTAGTGGATGAAAGCATAATGTAGGAACGGATAAATAAAGACAGTGTATTCGGACGGTTTATTTGAGGTTGGTTGAGTTTAAATGACCACGAGTTGCACGTGTTTGCTGTATTTTCTGACAATTTAATGACTAAAATGTTTACGTTAGCATGTTTTAAACGACTAACATACAGTGTTTTTGTTTTCACAGGTAGAAATTCTTTCTTGTGGTGTTCTGTGGAGCACTTGACACTGATAGGTCTGAACGTGCTCCTCTGTCCAGCCAGGACACTGTGTAGGGGTGGGAGGGACTGTTCAGGGGTGAGTAGGAGGAGGACAGATTCAACATAAATGTATTTGTACTCCACTACTGATCTCTGCGCCCCTCTTGCAGACTGTACATCCTTATGCTGCCCCATACATTGATACCATAATTATCCCATTACACTTGCAGTGACGGACCCGTCCATGTGGTGCATGTGCCCCCACCCCTCCCGTGACCCACCATGTGGTTTCCCCCATGTATTGTGTGCTCACCACCACGGCCCTGCCTTTTTCCGTTCAGCGCGGCATGGCGCCTGGCTCAAACATCCCACGTGGCGCACCACATCGCGAGGCAAACACCCCGGCGCAGCTCAGATCAGCTCCACCACGCAATTTCTGCAGGAATTGCTAAATCTAGTTTCATTTCCCTTCCTTTTCTGCACCGTATCCAGTTTTTGCACACCTCTGTGTTGCCTTTTAATTTCCTTTGCTCATTTTGTTTGTCACATTCATTTTTATTTTAATTTGGGGAGGTACATCGGCTTAACACTTTTTCTTTATTGGTCTTTTTATAATCTGGAAAAAGAAGAAGAACAGATGATTGAATGTCTTTATTTAAATATGAAAAGACTGCAGCTTTTACAGCAGGGATCATATTGTCTCACATAAAACACCTTGGCTTAAAGAAACAACATAATTGAAGTAAAATTTTAGATAAATATGCATTCAAAGTCTCACCTTTAATTGAATCCTTCCTTCTTCTTCAGACAAAAACCTGGGCCACGGCAGCACCATTTATTTGTTGTCCTTCATTTTGAATTATTACAGAGGGGGAAGAAGGGAGCCATTAATTAGACAGGGATGTAAGATGTCTCAATGCCAACCATTTGTCTTGCAAGTGATTACTTAGAGAAAAGCTCTTTCTTTGATATGTGGCTGAAAGCCACAATATTCTCAGGGAGTTGTACAGGAATGAAGATAAAGGGAGGGTATCATTCAAAAGCACACAAACCCAAGGCCAATATTGATGTAACCGCAATGGCTACTGATCTATTACATAGAAAACCCTACAGTAACTGAAACATTATATCAGCATGATATTATCACCTTGACTGTACATTAAGTCATTTGTCCAACAGTGGGTTGATGAATATCTGAACCCTGTGAAGTCTTCTGAGATCTCTTTTTAGCAGAGAATGGCTGATATCCGCAGATGCTTCTTGTTAATAGCAAACTCGATGTTTTTAAAGCAAAGCAGCTCTAACTCATTTCTCCAATCCTATTTCATTGATTGTACTCCCAGCTCCACTTAGCCTCTGTCATTAGTTCAGGGGTTGTTATTTTCAGCCTAAACCTGTGAATGTCTGAATCATGGATTCACTAATAACAACACAATAATGTGTGTTTTCTTAGTTCTAACTGATACTTTTCAATGTACACATAAAGTTAGTAAGTGGAACATTTTACATATTCAATGGAATTATGTCAAGTTAGAATTGATGTAAAACCTTTCATAAAAAAATATGTACTTGTTCATATGTACCTCATATGTACCTGTACTTCAGTAAACCACACACATGTGCGTTTTGCTGCAGTGTATCAGCTAATTGTCTGTGAACTAGTTAGAGCTGCTTCCTATTCATTTAGTCACAGAAATGAAACATCAGTGATGCAGGGAGTCGTACTGCTCTATTAGACTGTTTGCCTGCTTCCTTATAAATCTAAGTCCTTTGCCTGATCATGACTATTTGTAACTTTGATAGTGCTGTCGCTTGCAGCATATAGCTGACTAGTAAAACAGATCCATCTCCTTACCGTACTGCTCCTCAGTTTACCATGGGAAGGTCCCCTAAGAAAGCAGCCAACATGAGCAAACAAAACAAAAGAGACACAAACACATAATAGACCATAGATAGCATATATACTGTAAATATACTGCAAAAATATAAATGTCAAATCATCCCAAAGACCTGGAGCGGTTGATCGATACGTTACTGATCCTCATTTACGCCTCTCTGTTTATGTCACTGTCTCTCTCAGCTGTCTTTACCTCTGCTCTTTCGTCTCTGTCTGGCTGTCTCTGTCTGCCTCTTCCTCCTTCTGGTTGCTGTATTGCTATCAGCACTGAGTCAGAAATGTTCCTGTTATTGATGCACACCAGTGCACAGCCTCTGACAGGAGCAGACAGCATGAAAAGAGAAGCTGCTGAAATAAATACATATGTAATGAGGAAAAAGGGTCCGCCAAATGGCTTGGCAATTTGTATTTGTCAAAGGCTGAGCTCGGGTTGCATTGACGTATAGATCTATAATGGAGTCACTTCTTAAGTCATTTAGAGGGGTCTACATAAGGCATCACACCTTCTCACCACCTCTCTCTTTGGAGAGCTACTAGATTAGCAAGGTGCACAATTTCCCTCATTATAGAAAATTGTTTTGTCCAAAGGAGACTTGAAGTCACTCCAGCTTCCTTTATGGGGAAAATTACACATCATTTCTGCCACCAGCTTTGCAAAGGTAAAAGATACAAGCTGGAGCTGCCAAGTTGAGCACTTGAGCACAGCAATTTCTATGAGCAACCGCACTCACTTTAAGCCAGTAAATTCTGCTGAGATTTTCCAGGACTGCCGTGTATTACAGGCACAAGTGTCCACACATATGGTCATATCTTTATCTTCAGATCCTGGTCACATCGACGTTGCACTCATAAGGGATAAAATGCACCAGGATATGTGTGCTCCTGCATTAATGAGCTTGTTGAATAGAAATGTGAATTGACTTATTTAGAGGGACTCGAGTGCTGACTTTCTCTTCCACAGCATCATATCAGTTAAATTATGAAGGCTTTATCATCGCTAAGCATAACTTCAGGTCAGTCTTTATTCAATTCATGTCCTTTTTAGATGAGCAAACTGCACGTGACACCTACTCAGTCAGTCTGGGACTGACTGGTGTACTGTGTGTCCGACCATTTCTGATGATCAGTTCTTTTGACAGTCATACCCGCTTCTCACAGCGACTGGTCAGGTGTGAGAAATCAGGCTGGGTGTGAACTTCTTTTTCTTAAAGCTTTCTTATTTTGTGTTCTGCTTTTTTCATGCGTACAAGTGTGAGTTCAACACGACTGCTTTCAAAGAAGCGCCTGTCTGAAAATGTCATTCACTGCACTGCGACAACAAAGACGCACAAAAGTCACAGAGTTCTTTGTGAGACCACACAGGCAAAAAAAACATGTTGTTTGAAAACTCACGGAATGAAGCACAAATTCCACTTTTGAATTTCACGCTCAAGTTTGTTATGAAAAATAAAAATGCCTCAGTGTTGCTCCTGGTGGCCACAGAGGGAAAAACGTCTCACTTAAAATAAGCGACCAGTTGGTATTTTCTGGCCTCCAGTGTAAATAATGAACCCATTAAGGCTTGGTGCATCACAATCACTGAGAAGGACACAGTGCTAGGAAACGCAATTAGACACCAAACTGAGATTGTGCTTTACTGGAAGTGTTTTCACAGTGCACGATCACGTCTCTAAGGAGATCTATTTCCAACAATCTCACACACACATCCCAAACAAGACTACTTCACTGCACGTTGAGCTCTGATGTCAAGTAATTGCACAGTCCCTGCAGTATATTTACAGGTTCACAGCGAGAAGAACTATTTTCTGAAAGGTGTGATGCTGTTTGAGTATTACTTGAGTGTAAAACCATAGATAAAGCCATTTGTTCGGTGTTGCCTTGCTGATGATAAGGTGGAGGAATGGCACCACTGTCCTCCTGGATACAAAGTAAATAAGGCAAAAATGCTGCACTGCCTCGTGTGTTATTGAACTTTATTTCCTTATTGTTAAAAACTATGTAAGTCGTCAGAGCAGTGAATATCATTCCTGTTTGAGCTACACTACACAGAACTATAAATATATAACTGACCACCCTTTAAAAAAGGTTTAGCCATATATTTATGCATGCTGCAAAAACGTATTATTTTACGCATTCTCTATGAAATTGCTAAATGGGACAAGTCGTGTTGACGCTCAGCTGCTCTAGCTCATGTTTCTGGCTTCTGCTGTCTTTGTGCATTAGCCTCATCTGCCATTGAGCGAAACTTCTGAAAAGACCAGGCCCAAGTGTGAGTTCTGGTTTCAAACAAATGTTAGAGCCACTGAAAACCCCACTGCAGCCACATGCCAGATGGAGTCACAAACTGGACCTAAAAAGCAAAGAGGCAGCGTTCTTTTTGCACAGAGACAGCTAACAGCTAATGGTAGCTTTGCTGAGACCGGCTCTGTGAAAGCAGATGCAGTAGTGCCTAAAACAGAAGGGGAGGGGCATGGGGTGATAGTACTCTGTTTAAGAAAATCGAATCTGCAATTAGTTATAGGGCCTTTAATGTGTTGACAATTTGACAGCTGACACAAGTGACGAACACAAACAAACCCCAAGCATGCTTATCCCACGAGTCAGTGGGATGGACGCACTGAATCACTGGTGGTTCAGTCACCAGTGTGTTACCATTCAGCCCTTTTAGAGAAGCAAAGATTTTACTGCATAATCCTTTTTGAAATATGTTGATGTTGGTACTATTAGTCCATTAAATTACACTGACAGGTGTTTCTATTATTATGTTCAGCTAAAGGCTAACGAAATACCAGAAATTCCTCTTCAGCCTGGTGAATTTAATAAAGTGTGAGTGGCTGAGTGCAGGTGAAGGTGAAGGTCACCTTTTAACAACTGAAATGTAAATATACACGCTGTCTCTAAAGGATTCAGTCAAAACGAGCTGAATGTCAATCACGCTAAATGGAAATACCCCCACACTGTCCAAGTGGTTTGGAAAAACATGCAGTTGTGCTCATTGTCCGAGACTCCTACAGTATTTTGCTGAATCTTTGCTGCGCTGCATTTCCCCAGAGGAGCTATTATTCAGCAATGTGGCGTTATCCTAGAGAACAAATGGCTCAGAGATACAGTCTAAGAGTTTAGTTTTAGGATTATTTGTTGGTACTGCAACATAGTGGGAGCACAGCACATCCACTACACTTGCTCGCTGACTTGTGAGGCAGCAGAAACAGCTAAACGCAGAACACATCTCTTACACCAGAGGGAAAAGGTGTGTTACAGTATGTGTATGGATGCACGTCTGTGTATGAAAGCTGCAATCGTGTTTAATCCTGAGCGTTATTCAGTGGTGGAAATTGTTACATAACTCTTTTCTTCTCACAACCATCCGACAGCTTTCATTCATCCTGTCTCATTACTGCAAACCATCCAGATTTTGAGCCTTTGTACTGCGGCCAATTCAAAAAGTACTACTTGAATTTTCTCATAATGGAAACGTACGTATTGACAGCAGCTGAACATGACATAGGCTACTTTATTTGATGCATGTGGTGTTCATGAGTTTAGTTAGTGATTCGCACATTGCGCCTCGGAAGAATATTGTCAAGTAGCTTCTTCTCAATCAACAGCACCACATTCTACAGTGTTTTTTCTTTTTCTTTTCCAGAATTTATTCAGCTGCATTTCGTAAAGACAGCAAGCAAATTACTCACACTGCTAGAGCAAATGAACAGAGGAATTAACATAAACGCATAAGAAGGCCTAATTTCCCTATATCACAAAAAAGCTAATCTAAATGCAGAAATATATTCCCTTTATTATGATAGATTATCTAAAGAAAACGGTTTTAGGGTTTGTGCCAGAGCTGCAGTACTGTCAGATAAGACAGATGTGGAAATACAGATGAAATCAACAGAAAATCGCACAAGTAAGACATTTACAATATAAAATTCATAGTGAAATCAGCATATACATCATTGTAAGGTGATTATGAATTTGGTCCTGGTCGCATTGGATCCCATAAAGTAGAGAGGCAACCACCCCCGCTCTGGGATAGTGTACAATGAAGTTGGTCCCCGAACGAGTCAGTCTCAATGGCTCAATGTCAGTCTCATGTCTCTGGTGATGCTCTCAGCCCATGAGCAGATCTTTCTGCACAGGAGGTCAAAGGGTGAGTTGTCTGTTGTCCCTCTGGACAGTGTCATCTCAGGGGGAGTTGGTTTAGCTGACCCCACTACCCAGGTCTGGAGATGTGCATGGAACCCCCCCTTATCTCTGCTATAAATGGGGTTAAGCAGTCACATGGGCACTAAACCAGGGAGGCCTGGTGTAGTTTTAAGGATGAAGGTTAGGAAGGAAACAGAGGCGTGTTTACCACAGTGCAGCATCCCCTCTCCTTTTAACGGCAGTCTGTAGATGTCTAGGAAACTAAGGAGACCAATTGCTGGAAATTTGGAAGAGACATGTCCCATTTTTGCCTGATACAGGATTCGAACTGACAAATATTCCTGGCTCTCGTTTGGCAGACTTTACATTTCAAGATGTAGGATGGAGTGAAAGTAAACTACTTGTGAGGTGCTCTGCAAGAACATCTAGGAACTCGTGCTTAGCAGAGTATTATATCTAATGGTGTAAGGTTTAGGGGGTCTTTCTGTTTCATCCGCTATTTCATTTGTTATTTTGCAACTGGGAACTGAACGTTTCCTCTCAACGTCTATTTTTGTTTAAGCTGCTAATATTCACAGCTGATAGAAAGTGCCTCTTAGAAATATCGCTCACACACTTGTTACAAATGAGCTGTTGGCAGAGTTGCCAGGGCAACAAGCGCCGTGATCTTTGACTGACGAACCACAAGTGCAATCCAAACATCAGGAAGTAGTTGGTGTCTCATACGCACTCGTGAGGAATCCATGGTTCTCTCCTCTAATGTGCCCACAGCTGCTGCACATCTCCACCATTCAAATGACGTGTTTGGAGCAAATGGTAATTTCTCTGTGTAAATGCAGCAAGCAACAGTGGGTATTTTTAGTTCGTAGATAATCAGTCAATCAGAGAAACATTACACAGTTTCGCAGCACATCTGGATCTTTGGCTGTGCATGGTTTGCAAACAGCCTGCGCTTTGCTTCGGTGAAGAGTGAATCAGATCCCTGTGGACAGAGTTAAAAAAAAACATGCGCACACCAAGTTCATATAATAAGTCGTGCCTTACATGATTTTTTTTTCTTCATTTCCGCTCGCTATCTGGAAGGCAAGAAAAATAGGAAGAAAAAAAAACGCTCCAGCAGCATTTCCTGCTGACAGCATTACTACTCCCCCTGCTCCCTGTCTCTCTCTCTCCCTCTCTGGCTGTCTGATTATCTCTCTCTCCCCCATTTCTCTGCTTTTCTCGCCTCTTCTGTGTGTCCTCTGACATCAGAGAAGCGTTGTAGCTTCACCAGAAAGCCATGTGATAATGTTCATTGACTGGATTCTCACGCCAGTGCCCTCGTCACTCGAAAATACCCTGTCAACTCACAAACACGCAACGGCGCTCTCCCTGTGATGTGTACACATGCTTTACACCGCCTCCTTTATACCTCCAGCGTTGTCATGCTATCCATCTTGTACAGGAGCATAAGTAGAGGCAGCATTACAGGAGATCTGGGACAAAACTGCCTTCATTTATTCCCTCAGTGTGGCAGTAAAGCCCAGCGCACAGGCTGAAATCCCTGCCTTTCCCACTCTGCATGTCCATCTTTAACCTCCTCATCTCGTCTCACTGTCTGGGAAAGCAGTGCATTGTGTGAGACACTAACGGCAGCAGAGGCCTTTATCTTGCAGGGGAACAGAATTATATTTACAGAGCCGCCCCCAGCTACAGCACACACACAGACATACATTAAGCCTCACCCATGCACCCAAAAAAAAGGAAGGGAAATGGAATTCAATTTGAAAGTAGCACGTAGAAAGACAACAAGGGGGGTTTGTCTGTGCGTTTGTTTGTTTCTCCCGCCGCCTTGTTATGCAGCACCTGGAATATCAGAATTAATAAGAAAACATGATTTGCATTATTATGGTGAATCATCAGAAAAACAAAATAAGTTTGTTGATGATGAGCATAGACACAGCTCAGCATCGGCCTGTACAACACACAGCAATATGTCACCAGTTCCATTCAAATGTAGACGTGCCGGGCTAAAATGATTGGCTCTTTAATTAATTGCATTATCATCAGCAAACACAGTGATTTTCTCCCAGCCACGAAAGCTCCTGAGAGAAGACAGATATAATGTAGCTATGGCCACTATCCACTAAGCCACTGCAGCAGCAAATCAACAGGCGTGGGGCTGCCACATAGTCACAGTGCCCCCTACTGGTCAAGGCTGTATCAGCACCCTGAGAGAGCGTTACCCTTGGCACTTCATCCAGCCACAAAAAGCCAAGGGGAGGGCATTTGTGCACACAGCCATGGGACACTCAGAGAATGGCATCCCTTCAGAATATGAACAGGATTTTCTGCCAAGTGTTTGGCACTCCATGCATACTCAATTTCAGGGTTGCATTTAATAGAAAACAGCTTTACATGATAGTGGGATGTGAATGCGCACCATTGAGATGAAAAATATTCAGCTTCCCATGTCATGCATTTGTAGGCTGCCAGAAGGAGGCTGGAAAATGGAGCGAGAGTGCATCCACATCGGCATCACAAAGGTTCAGAGGCTTCCAGCACACAAACAGATGTAGGGAGACGTATTGTACAAGTGTGTTCAGACTACTTATTCTACATCTCCGTTTAAAGACATGACAGGGTCCATGTCGTTTTTATTTAGCTTCTAAAGACCCTGCTGATAGGCTATTTGCATGGAGACAATTGCTAAAGCTGACCCATAGACACTTTACAACGAAAAGACAGCTGCTGGAGCACCGTGTCTTCGTAGCCGTTGTAAGGTTTTACGGGGATACGGAGAGATTTTATGATTCACAGCTGGAAGCAACTGTTATAAAAATGGATTAGACGTTTTAGACCATACTTTGTTGAGGCAACAAGCCTGTTAGGAATTCAGTGTCAGGTAAAGAGTTAGTTCTGTGGTTAAATAGATGTCTTCACACGCCAGAGGAACCCTCTGTGGTTGTGGCGCTTGACTTGACTGTCCGAAATCATTAGAGACATTGAATGTTAATGTTTGAGATGATTTCCCTTCTTTAACCTCTGCCTCCCAGCCTCTGGCTCTAACACCATGACTGTCCACTACTTAGAAGAGACATGCCAGACATGGACTTGTTGTCCTATAGTGATATGGTTTGTTAGAAAACAGCAGCAACAGAATGGACATATGGTTGAACTGGGCAGAGCATATGTCCCTCAGAGTTCATGCTCGAGTCTGTCTCTACAAAGACGACAGACCCAAGCCAACCTTCCGCAGGCAAAGAATCTGCTCCTAGCTTCCTCTAGCGGTGCACACTCCTAAGCGGAAAGAGTGTGCACCGCAATAATAAAGAGGAGAGATGCTATAGACAAGAAACGTGTAAAAGCTAAACGCACTAAAATGAGAATGTGAACATCTGTATCAGGTAATGTTACTGCAGGGCTATTTTATTCTGCAGACATCATCTCTGATTTGATTTAAATATACATACTGCAGTACATGTAATATTTTTTATCCTTTAAAATCTACAGGATAAACCGATCCTTAATGGTACAGTTAGAGACTAATCTCTGGAAAGTGTCCACCCAGAAAAGATGGGCTCCCACTGTATCATCCATCTGTTCTCTACTGTTGCATAAAAGCCTAATATACGCTATAAACACATGAAGATATATTAGAAAGTTGTAGTTACAGTTTATTAGCTGTATTAAATATTTATTTATTATATGAATATTAATAGAAGTTGTCTTGAACGTTGTTTATTAATGTCATAGAAAGGATAAAGGAAAAAGCTAAAGGGCTCACAGTGGATTTCCCCTTCTGTTCACATGCAGGACATCTTTTATGAGTGCTGAAAGAACACAAGAGGTGTACAAGTAAAATTAACAGCTCAATGGTTCTGAATTTGAGAGGAGGAAACAAAGAGGTAGAGATGTGATGAAAGTTGATCTTAATGAGCCACCGGAGGATGTTGTAGCTGCACAGAATCCAGTGTAAACAACATTAATGAATATTCTTCGTACCTAATACTCAGCTTCACACTGATGGTAATAATTCATGTTGATTGGTACAAAGTGTGCATGATGTATGACTGATGGGTGTTGTATCGTACAGACGCCGTCCACCCTAAGTAGTGTCCCGTCAAAGCAGTGAACGATCACTGGAGGAGTGTTTTTGTCATGTTGGCATTAACTGATCTGACAGGGACAATATATCAGTTCTGATAAAATGTTTTCCTGATTTGAAATCTGACCCTTATTATTAGTGTTAAATTGTGTCATGTTGAAAATAAAAGAACAATTTATAAAAAAAGAAAGAACAAATAAGATGTCTGGTGAATGCACATCTACAAAAGAGTGTGGATGCAGGAGCCAGAGCCTGGCACGCTTCATAAAGACACTCAATAATCTGTTTCAGGCATCAAAATGAATTAACAAAGATGTCACAGCTTTAATTATTAATCAATTACACAATTGTATATGCTTGACACATGATTATATATTATACATCAAAGGGCATGGGAAAAGTGAGAGATATATAGCATAAGATGAGCTGTACTCAGACTGAACTGTGTGTCCCTATACCTCACTAAAACCTAACTAACTAGCTAACTAACTAACTTATATTTCAGTATTATTGTGTTGAATACCTCATCTGCATCAATATAATCAAATAATGAATAGGAAAGCAAAAAGAGAGGCGGTGCCTTAAACTTAACTACAACAATTTAGGCCAAAGTGCTAAAACAAGCTGGAGTTAGACCTAAAAAAAAAGATGAAGAGGATTTCATCGCTGTGTCTTTGCTGATTGTGCTGCACGGAGCTGTTTCCTGACAGTAGTACTTGTTCCTGCGGAACCAACAATGCTACCGGGGTGTAACAGATGACTGCTCTATTCTTCTTCACCTCCATTTCCTCGACAGTAAGGGGAGCGCTGTTTCTTCTCTGTACGTTTGTTCCAGTCAGCAGGTTCACGTGGACGCCATCCAACTCCCCTGCAGTCTGCAGGGAAACAGAAGGTCTCTGCAGTAATCTGTTGCCATTTCTGTTACAAACCAGCAATTAAGTTCACTCTGTGACAAAACAAAGATTTTTCTCAATGTAATCTAAATAGCAAGTGATTTTCGTCTTGTTTAAAAAACACCCACATGCAGGCCCCCATGGGGATTCAAATGACATGTAATTGAAGTTTAATGGGTCTCTGTGGCAATAACAAGAAGCGATGAATATTAATATTTTAAAAAGACAATAGAGCTCTGAATGAGTTTACGAGATGCTACAGTGTAACATACCAAAGGCTGAAAAAAAGCATCTGCTAGCGGCAGCGTGACCTGCTGAGTGCGAGCAGAAGCACGCGAGTTTATTCTGATTCCGTGTTACAGTTCAGCCAAACTCAACGCAGAAACAGATGGCGCACTTAGGAGTAGGGGCGACACAGAGAGACACAGAGAAGCTACTGCAGGAGCCTTCCTCGCAGATTCTTCCTTAGAGTGGACTGTAATTATTACAGAGAGTTAGCAGAGCTTCATGCTGCTGCTGTCAGCATTGCTCTGCTTCATGCTTGTACACATTTATGCTGGTTGGTGCCCAGTACAACCACAGGCTGCCACCGCGAGCCACATGCCGAATGGAGGCGGAGTGTTAACATCCTGAGCCTAAAGGGGCCTATAGCTGTGATTTCTAACCAGATGTAATTATAACCCAGGGGGCGCTCGTGCTACTTGGGATTGTAGAGTAATCTGACAAAATGGAAATTATTATTTGAAATCAAACAAATCCACTTATTGACTCAGCTGTAACATCTGAACACAGTGTGTGAAAAACAGGACAACAATGACGGGCTTCGTGCAGGTGATTTTACCCCGTGATTATTTTCCAACCATCCCTGCACTTGCAGCTTCTGATTGGACCTGCACTAATCAACAGTGCAAAGACAGCCGGTCACTAGGACCAGGGGTGCCTGAAGAAGGGAAATTTGGTTCATCTGAGGCAGTGTGAAAAGGAAAAATAAAAAAAGATTGGGGGCCACAGCTCTTCATTGCTCTCTTTGGCCCAGATTGTAGCGTCTGTTAACTTAAGACCAGCTTACCTTGAATATTTAACTGAGGCAGACAGGGTGCAGAGAAGTTTCAAAGGGCCTTTATAAAAATATATATTTCATTCTGTATCCCCACCACTTCCTGACAGGCACCATCACCTTACATGCACTGAACTCAATTAAAGTGCGCTGCTGACCCATTTCCCCAGCAAAGAGCTCAGTGAAGTTATCTGGCGAATGCAAGTTCACGCCTGTGTGTGCCCAGAGGATTGTGGCTTCAAGGAACACTCTGAGATCAAAACTCTGAGGTAAGCATAATCACATGCAAATTTGTAGCATGCACTGAGCTCAAAGAGATGAGCAGAGACAGACTTTGAGCGTGAACATCCTTTTGTTTTTCTAAAACAGGCTAGACCACAGTGGCTGCCATAAAAATAATCATAGGTTAATGACTACTTAAAAGAATTGGTTAAATCAAACACACAGCATTCTTACTTACTACCTAAACAATAACTTCCGTGCAGAATAACTTCAAAGAGAATCTATTAGCAGATGGAGGGATAATGATTTGAGGACACTAGTCCATTAAAAGTCATTTTCTACCCAGAGCTGAAGCGAGAGCTTGTGGGTGTATGAGTCCAGTTCTGCTCCTATCGGCTCCACTGTGGAAAAACAAGAGCGCGGAGCCACTGGGACATTCCTGTGAGCGTGATCAGCGCTCCTTAACTATTCTAAACTGACATCAATGGCTGTGCCGGAGTGATCCCAGCGGACCTTGTTAGCTCTATTTAACGGCAAAATGAGTCAACTTCTCTCTGGCACTGGCTGCATTGTTGTATTACAGTAGAGGGTGAATGGAAAAAAGGATTTCACACTCATTACTGGAGGGACGGTTTGTACATTTGTGAGAGCACAGAAAGACACTTCCATACAGCGAACCCATTAAAACATATGAGCAGACTGTTTCCCTGACTCTTCATTCAGACCGTCTAGACGGCATGACCTCTGACCCCTGACTGTTAGGTAGCCAGTATTTCAGTACTCAAACATCCTACCACATTTTATTACACGTTCCAATCACACGAAGCTGCTACTACACTCACTCATACCAGCTGATCCCCTCAGTCACCTGTAACACAACAACATCCAACATGAGCCTGTTTGAATCGTCCTGATGGTTTACTTCAGAAGCTCATTACTTTACCTGGACACTTTCACAGTGTGTGCTTTCAAAACCACCATAAATACCAATGTCAGAATTTATGTGATAGTGTTGCTGCATCAAAATAGTTTTAGGACTCTCGCTCTACACAGCTATTACCGTCTACTGCTGGTGTTAAAAAAGAAACAAAGTTTGGGTTGAGGATATAATGAAGATCTAAGGAAGAGAAATCGTTGCTGCCCTTTGAGAGGCTGGCTGACATTTCCTCCATCTTGCCAATCAGATCATCACAAATCCTGTCCTGCGGGTGAAGGCTTCTGCTCTTTTGTCAGCTTTAGTTTGAAAGATGACCCAAGCAGACACTTCCAAAGTTTCATCGGGCATTTGTGTCTTCACACTAAGTATCTGAGCAAACTTTCTCCTCACTTTGCAAATGCTGTTGCTGTGTTCTCGGGCCATGAAACGTAACTTGGACCACATCAGGCAGTGTGGGTTAAAATGCAGTATGTTCAAAACAACACTGCAGTGACCTGATGACACATCTCCGGTGGTCCTAGCCAAAGCCCAGACTGCAGCTCCTTGAAGAATAGGATAAACTGCACAACTCCAAATGTGAGGAGATTATCTGAAGCTGCTAAAAGTGTTTATACATTTTACATGTACAATTACAAATAATTCAGCGTCTGAGGACTTTCTGAAGCCACTCGAGAAGCACAACATTCACCAAAAGACATGAATCTTTTTGGCCACCTAATTGTGAAGTGAATTGGAAAAAATGCTCTTTACCAACATGATTGCTTCCTTTCAGGCTTGACTGCACATCCTTGGTTTCCCAGAGGTTCAGGTCTACGCCTCAATTCTTCTGGTGTTTGAATTTCAGGACTTTGCTTTGTTAGATCCAAGTTGATTAACAGCGGTTTCATTTGGGCTTTTGAATATTGGGCAAAAAGAATTCGTGAGCATAAAAATATGTTTGCGGGATATTCTGGCAACACAGAGAGTCAAGGTGCATATTGGAGCAGACCAAATGAATTCAGACACACTATTTTCAAGGTTTACTGTGTCTTTCAAAATTCAAATGTTTATTGCCTCAATGGTTTTTGACCCAACAAAAATAAAGACACAAACTGTTGTCTGTGTTCTGGTGAACATCTTTCTTGTGGAACATGTGGAGAGTCGCGTTGGCAGAGGCAAACATGTTGATAGGATCTCAACAAGCAGCACAGAGGTCATCAGGAGCTTCTTTCAACGAGACAGGCTGACCGTTACTCGCCGCAACTAATGTAGTGAACTCCCAATTTCCAAAAACACAAGTGTACCTAAAAAAGCGAAGAGAAGAGATACTGAAGGTCTGTTTGCAAACGACTAATGAAGATTAATAGTGACTGATCAGTGTCTCTGGGTGTCTGCCAGAGATGTTTGCTGCATCAGAAACCGCTGTTGGTGCTTGTGGTATTATCTGTGAGTGAATGTGCTCATTTCAGAAGTGTCCATGGAGCATTTTAAAAAGATTCTTTAGAAGTGTTTCGCTGTGACTGAGGTTCTCAGCTGCTGGTGATGAAGGTCAAACAGACTTCCTACAGTATGTTGGTGTTGAGGCTGTTATTAATAGCTAGAATGAGGGAGGAGTGAACTACTCCACCGCCCATCCTCCTTAGTTTAGCACGTAAATGAAAATATATATTCTCTGGACATTTTACGACTTTGTTATTTACCTAAACTAATGATTTAGATCTTAACACCACCAGCAATATTTAAGATTGATGCACAGTGAGTTATTGTATTTTGACTACAGTGTGGTCTTTGAGTGTGATAGTAGCTTCCCAAAAAAGTGTGTGTGCGTGCATGTGTGTGTGTGTGCGTGTGTGTGTGCGTGTTAAGGCAGGGTCATTGAGTAGTAATAGGATTGCTCGGCCCCGCTCCCTCTCTGGACACCCTGGCAAAGACAGGCCTCCTAAATCATCCTCACATCTCTGAGCAAGATGGAGGACCAGGCGCCATCGCTCCCCACCCTCTGTCCTCGCTGCAGCCATCACCACCCTCCCCACTGTGGCACAGCTACTGCTTGCCGCCGTGATTTCCCTCAAACCTCCAAGAGGACTGGAATAATATCAACTCAGCATTCTGTAAATATCCACTGGGAGAATGTACTCTGGTTCATTGCAGCTGTGCCACAGTTACTGTATACGAGCTCTGCTGCTGATCCTTAACTTCTACTCTTTGTTCTTGAACTTTTCATCTCATGACTCCTAAAAAGGAAGCGGCGTGTGAGGTGAGGTGAGGTGAGGTTAAGGAACCTACTCAGCTAGTATTATTCATTATTCATCTTCTGTTCTCTTATTCCTATTCAGGGTCGTGGAGAGGCTGGAGTCACTTACACCTGATGTGTACACTAGACCAACATGAAATGTTTTGTGTGTGTGTGTGTGTGTGTGTGTGTGTGTGTGTGTTAGTTTCCACTCGTGAAGCAGTCCACGGTTTAGACGGTTTGTCCACTTTAATTTAGCTGATCAGAGATTTCACACACACCAAGGCCAATAATAATGGCGAAGTACATTTCTACCATTAGTCTACTGTGTCCTCTACTGTTGTGACAAAATGGAAATGGATTTACCCTGTCTAATCTGTTTCTGTTTCAACAACAGAGCCAAGAGGTCGCAGTCATAAAACCAGCAGTGTATTTGTAGTCCCAAACAGGGGCTGAGGTATATCAGCACACTCAGATCACCTTCCCCAGACCATGAAAATAATGGTCAGCTTTTATATATATGACTTTGGACTTCAAACAAATACAAAAGTTCCTTAGTCCTAAAAACTTACCCCGAATAAGATGACAGTATGTTGCCACAGGCTGACTCTGAGGAGCTCTGAACAGTGTGACTTCTCAAGACAGATGAGAACGATCATACTGTGAGCAGCTGAGGAGGAAATGCCAGTGGCACTTAAACTTTATTCCAACACAGACCTGTACACACCTAACTAGTGATTTAAAATGATTCCGTTCATTTAAGGCTTAGCTGGAGTGGAAGTTCTGTGTGCACAAGGAGAACTAAAGAAACTAAACACAAGCCAAGGATAAAAGTAACACCGAGACCAGGGGAGAGCAGGAATGGACAGAGGTGAGGAAGAGCAGAAACAAACCCGCGAGAATCCAACATTGACTTTGTTGATATTTGTGACATTGGTGAAGATCAAATCAAATTCAGAAATCCAGAGAATCTGAGTCACCTTTTCTAAGTGGTACATTATCTACTACTGGGGTATTTCTACTTTCACTGACTGTAAATAAGGAATCTAAATACTTCTTCCACCACTGTATGAACTCACTATAGATCCTGGTCCTAATAACCTTCATTTGTGCTAAAGGTCCCAGAGCTGCTATGAGCTCTGAGCCCTGTGGGTGCAATAAGCTGGAGAGAGACCGTCTACGTGACATTGAGTGTGTTGCTAAGATAGATCAGTCTACAGGAAACGCTGGTGCTTTGATGAAGTTAAGTATAGTGTCAGTCATTGTCTCTTTTTCCAGCTCAGCTCAGATCAGTGTTGCTTTAAAACTATCAATTAGGCAGATAGAGTCAATTATGACAACAATAATTAGTTCAACAATGTCAAGCTTATCTCATCTTTGGCAGATCCGTTCTAAATGTGGGGATGCACCCTGTTTGTCATCAGCCACTGGAGCTTTACAGACTTATCTGCCAGTGAAAACAATCTTTGTATTCTTCTACAGTATGTTGGATTTGTTCATTTGCAACGATTATATAGTTGCTTTTCTCACGTTCCCATCTTTCCCTCTGTCTGTCACTCTCAGGATTTTACAGCTTCAGCTTACTCCAAAAGCTTCTGCATCCCTATCACCATGACAACCAGAAGCAGATGAGGCTATCTCGCTTTAAAAAGATAACTTTGACAGTGTTTTGCTCCATCAAACAAAATGCCCACTGTAACATATTGAGCTACGAACGGCTTGTTTGGTCTTATCGAGTGATGTTTTGTCTCAGGGTTTTGTATGTTGAACGAGCAGAGTGGAAAAATATTTTGATATGGATGAGAAGAACTCCAATGGTTCAAATAAGAAGAGATAGGATGGTGATGAACCCAGCGAGATGTACAAGATCCTGCAGTTAAGAGAAATAAAAAAGGTTTTATTTATTCTGATTTCCAGAGGCAAAGCACTGCAGGGCTGAGGAGGCAGAACACTTTCTGCAGCGTAGAGAGCATGGAGAGATTAAAGCAGCTCCTTCTTTATTTATCAGCAGGTACAAATGCTGCTGTGTGTCTGCGCTGCTGTCAGTCCATCAAGATCATTGTCTGCTTTTTACACCGGTGGCGCTGCCTAACAGCAGCAGAACCACAGATAGAAACAGGAAACCAAACCATTCACAGAATTTAATAGCTCTGAAACACAAACACTACTGCTTAATGCGTAGAATGGATTTCTATCGTCTTGAATCATCAAAAAAACAAAAAGATTTCTGTAGTTTGAACATGTGACGGATCAGAACCAAGGAAAGAGTAAAGACTCCTTCTCCTCACACAGGGGTTTCTCAGTGTGACTTGTTCTTTGAGGAACTCTGAATCTACTTTGCTCCTTACATGATCTTGTGGCTTTGGTTCAAACCAGTAGCCGTCTGTAGCCACGTCCTGCTGGATGTGTAGTTCTTTTATAGAGATTTGAGGAAAGATCTCCGACAGCGCTGATGATGACTCATCGAGGTCAAATTCCAAGCTGCTTTCTGGCAAATACTACAATAATAGTACTACTTCAACCCTCACTGACTGCACGGACATGTGCCCCGAATGCTGTTCGTTACGAAGAGCCCTGCAACACAATAGTTGTTTGCAAATCCTTGCAACATCTGGCAAATGAAGTATGAATAGGCACAAAACTGTTCAATGAAAAAAGTAAGATCATGATCATATGAAAAAATCATTTGACTTTTTCAGCAACTTCTCACAAATGATACAATTAACCACAGAGATTTAAACATTTTTTTTAATTAGGAGAGAAAGATGACTTTACATAGTTTATCACCCCAGTGGTGACAATAAAACATAAATAAAACATTCATACAAAATGTTGCAATAAATCACAAGTGGAACAAGTCGTATTTTTACATTTGATTTGTTCTGTACATGAATCATATTTACACATTTGCCCTTTTTTTACACTGTTGAGAATTAAACAACTGTGTACCAATTTTATAGTACAAACATTTCCTTCGTTGCGATGCAGAGGTATAAAAGCTCTCCTCTCTGTCCTGAGAAGATGCTGGGTTCTACTCTAGTGCATTTTATCGTTAAGATTTAAGGCTACGCTGGGTCATCGTCTCGTGACGTGCGTCTGCTGATTGTCCCTTACAGAAGGAGGTCTGCGGTTCTGCCCGGTCGCCCACTTCAAACATTAGACCTTCTATCCCTCGTGGTAAAGCTTCTGCCGACTGGTTTCAATGAATAACCAATTACAATGTCTGACAACTTATTTGTTTCTGTAGTCAATTACAAATGCCGTGGGGGAAAATGTCACCGAGTGTGAGAGCCCACGCTCATCACTTTATCACTGTGTTGCAGTGACCTGCTGAGAAAAATGTGTCAATTTTGCACAGCAGGGAAAATATATATCAAAAACAAAAATAGAAAAAATAGTTTGAAACTTCTTAGTTGATGTTGTTTGTGTTATGTGGGAGGGAATTGGTTTAGTCATAGGTGCAGTGCTCCCTAGTGGACAAAACACACCTGGAGGGGAGGAAACAAAGCTAATTTCTCCCCGTGTCTTTGACAGGATTACACCAAAGCCATAAACAAAGACATGAAGCGGCTAATTGGCTGTCCCTGTAAGCCTCCTGGACGACGCTAAAACAAACCAGCCCGGACATAAAGTTGAATCCTCAACACAGACACTGAGTTACAAACAAGCACTTAAACGTGAGACAAAAGTGGCAGCAGCAGTGAAGCAGGTCAGCTGCACACAACTCACTGGAAAATGATTTTTTTACCTGTCCTGCAGGTAGCCGTGCGGCGGACAGTCTGGGCTTTAGTGGGGCTAAAACACAGGCATGTGAAACACTAACAAAGCAAACCACAGCATTTCTGATATACTTTTAACACGTCACCTCACTTTGGATCAGCGTTGCTTTGCATTAGCATCAGTGCCCTCAATTAAAAAATCCCACAGAATATGAAGATCTGACCTTTCATACTGATTAAAAAGAAACACGCATCAACATGTTAGGGCCAAAGTGCGTAACAACACTGATGAGTGTTGATTCATTTGAAATGATCACAGACTCAGCTGTTCAGTCATTCAACAACCTCTGTAGTTTTTAGTTCATGTCTTCTCTCATTTTGTCTAAGCAGCTCCTTTGTCCATAAATTACCAGCCTCCATTTCTTAAAACCATCAGCCGTCTATTATCAGAACTCAAAGCGGGAGGTTGAAAGAGAAAGTTGAACTCTTAAACAGACAGGAGCCATTAGTATGCTACTTGCAGAGTTACATGCAATTAAAAAAATGAAGGAAAGCCCGGCAGCCCGGCGCTCCGACGACGGATGAGGGCTGCATAAAAGCCCACTGACAGGCATATAAAGTGAGGATCAACCTAATATCCAACTAAAGCTCTAAAACACACTAAAGGATGTGAATTGAGCCATTAGACAAAGAGAGATGTGTCTCAATCCTCCCATTACTGTTGACTGTGAAAAAACAGACACATATCTGAAGAGATTCACTCCAAAACGGGAGAATATCCTTATTTCAAACAAATGGAAGCCTCGGCAAGAAACATCCCGGAGACTTTTCAAATAGTGAGTAAAGGAATGTCTATAACCGCGTCAGCGTGGATTTGAGAAACAGGGCCGACAGTTTACGCAGAGCTTCTGTGCGTGTGTGTGTGTGTGTGTGTGTGTGAGTAGCAGCGAGGAGTTTGCAGTGCCACGTGGAGCTGCTCTGAGTGGACCGTCCCAGCTCTTACAATCTTTTAAACCACACATTTTCCTTCAGTTCTAATGACTACTTTGGAATAAGAAACCGTGCGCACTGCTAATGAAGGTTTCCTATTTAATGTGCTGCAAGTGTGTGTCCTCACTTACAGCACAAAATATCACAAAGTAAAACAAGTGGTATTTGAGTTTAAAAAGCAAGAAACTATTCACTGCTATTTCTTGCACTTAATCTTACTAGCTTGAGCTCATACGCCAAATAAAAGTCTTTTCCAGGTGATTTCAAAGGCAAAACTCTGCTAGCACCGGAGCCCTAGTACTCCACAGCGTGAATGCACTACTACATGGCAGCAACACATTCTTCTGCATGTCAGAAATGCATGATGGACCGTTGTCGGGGAGCAGGATCAGGAGGAGGAGAGCCGCTTCTCTCAGCAGAAGAAGATCTCTCCATCAAGAGGAGGCTCGGGGAGGTGGGAGTCTGGGAGGATGAGAAGACAGGAGTCAGTGTCACATTAGAAGAGAGCGATTCCTCCTCGCTGCTGGTTTGTTCTAACATTTATTCTATATGTGGGTTTAGTGAGGAGCACCACCCTGCTTCGCATTGATCAAACCCTTAGCACAGTGCACCGAGCCGGCATCCAGATCCATTAAAGAATTGACAACAGCTGCCTCAGTGAGCAGCTTAATGTGCTGTGTGCGTGTTAGCTCACTGCTCATCGTTTCACATCCACAAATGAATTTGAACTTCCATGCACTTTCTATGGTTTTCATATGCTTCTCACAAACACCTGAATTCAGCACTAAACTCCTCCACACATGCACAGGTGGAGGCAGAGCCAAAGCAAAGGCTTCTTCAGACCGCCAAAACGTGTCAGGTAAATTATTAACCTCTCCCATTCTCTCAATAATGCAGCAAATAAATCTGAGCTGTGTCAGCCCACATTATTGCGCAGGCTTTGAGTGCAGCGCGGGTTCATGCTGGCATAGTGACGAGGTAAAACTCTAAAATGTGTTTTCTGTGCTTCTCTCACAGTAGTAATCACAAAGAATCATCAGTTCCTTTTAGGAAAGCTGATTTATGGCACATGTAACATAAACAGCAACTCTGTACGAGTCAAGTGGGCAGAATATGCTGTATTCAGTAGATAATCACGTGACCTGAAACCGACGGGCACTAGGACCCAGAGGAGACTGTTGCAGACTACAATGAGTGACCTGGGAGAAATGTAGAGCAGAGTGGACTGCAGCTGCATCCACTACAAGACAAAGGAGACAATGAAGATCAAGACGCAGTGTGATGCAAGAACACTTTGACTTTGAAGCTGCATTTCTTTAAAACGCCTCAGCAGCCTGTTCCTCCGTGACACGCTGAACAGACGATGATGTGTGCTGCATATGATTGCTGAAGTTTTCCAGCAGAGGAAATAATAAAGATCATCTACTAAAAATGTACTTTTCTACGTGTTGTTGGAGTAAACATAAGATCTGGAAGCAAGAGGTTTTTTTTCCACAGATGCTTGTAGCTGTGTCTTTTCTGGATCCATACAGGAAGCATAGTTTTATCTGTAACGAGCGTCCAACATACAGAGGACAATGCACGGTCACATACTCATTTTAGAGCTGAGCTGTCATAATGTTGTGCACGTCTATGCATTACAGTCGCAGCAGTCTGCTACAGCACAATGGATGCGTTTGTTTTAAATCTCGTGCAGCACGAGTGGGCGGGGAGAATATAAAGTTACGGACACAAGAGGAGACGGAGAGAGGCAGCTCGGTTAGAGGGAACTAAAGCTACAGTAGGTGAGAGTTTGTGAAGTTTGATTTATTAATTTAATTGTTGTCTACCAGTAAAAACAACACAGGGTACAGCCATCCATATTCTAAATTAAATTACAAGCAAGAAAAGTCCTTGACAAAAACAATGACTGAAAACCTGCTGACTCACTGTGGGACAATGAATAATTAAACTAAATGCAAATCCATCCACCGCCTCCTGCTCACCAGTCCCTACCTGCCGTCTGTGTGCTCCCACCTTTGCCCTTCTTCTTCTTCTTCTCCTTCCCCTCTTTGCTCTTGCTCTTTGCCAGCTGCAGCAGGCTCTTTGAGATCTGGTTGTTGGCTTCACAGCCCTTGATGTTGGCGTTAGTGGAGGACGAGGTAAAGGGATTGAGACTTCTCCCTTTGGGCTTGGACCGTTGGGGCTGCAGCCTAGGAGGAGCAGAGGAGAGCTCCAGAGGATCCAGCTCCAGAGAGTGGGAGCTGCCGGGGAACTGGGATTCGTCAGACGTTGTGGAGGGAGTCCTCTGCAAGCACAGGAAGAACGATAGACAAATGAACAGATGTCATCTACGTCTGTGTTTGCAGGCTTAAACTGAAAAAAAATAACCAACATTAACGCTTCCACAAACATTTTTACGACGGCAAAAGTCTAGGAATATAACCGTGCTGTTTGGAATATTCGTTTGCTAGTTAATAGAAAAGAGCTTTTTAAAATTCAAGTCTCAAACGTCAGCATCCATAAACATCAAGTCTGCTCAAGTATCATCACGCGAAACCTGAAAGCCTTCCAGCTCGGTGAGTGTTCCTCTCTACCTGAGGGGGCAACTAGGGGCGGGGGGGCTGTCGTCCTGCAGGGAGCGACGGAGCATGTTGTCGACATTGTTAGGATTTTAAGTGTCCCCGCTCACCTCTGCTAGACGGAGCTCCTCCATCTTGTTGAGATGCCGCTGCACGGCCTCTCGGTCCCTCTCCAGCTTCCTCTGAGCATCTCTCAGCCTCTCCAGGGCTTTCTGGTACTCCTCCTTCTTAATGAGGAGCTCCTGCTTCTCCACCTCCATTTCCGTGTGCTGCTTCAAGATCTCCTGCTCCTGCAGTGGTTAGAAGGTGCGTTGACGGATTTATTGACACGTCAATGATAAAGTGCCTTTTTTTTAAGATATAGAAAGTATGCGTGTGGCGACAGGACAAGTCTGCGGGGCCTTTCAACTGGTTTATATCTCCAGTGTCTGAGAACTAATGAATGAAAGCGAATGGGTTTAACATGTCAGGAAGACATATTACAGAGAGAGAAACTGAATAATTTAGTGTTTGCTTGTATGTCTGAAGTCTTTTTTGAAGGTAGCAATCACTGCAGAGCACTGCATGACGTTCCTGGTACAAGGCTACAGTGTACTGATCAATTCAAAAACAGTAGCAGGTAAATTACTGTCCTATTAAAAATGTCAGGGATTGCATCATTAAATGGATACTATATATACATATATGCAACTATAGAATAATACAATGATCTATAGGTACCTGTACATGCACCAGCACCTCCCTTTCAGTCAACTGCTGTTCCCTGAACTCCCAGTCCTTCTCCCTCCTCCTCTTCTCCTCAGCATGAGCAGCTTGTTGTCTCTGCAGGGAGGCCATCTCCTGCCGCTGCTTCTCCAGGCTGCGCTGCTTCTCCTGTTCAATCAGGGAGCTGGGCCGGGAGGACGGTCGCGATAAAGACGTACACGAGGAGGAGCGCTCGCCTAGGGACTGCCGCTGGTCCTCTATGAAACTGTCCTGCTGGACGACCACCGCCTGTAAAGACGAGGCAGCGGGTCAGACATAGCCCCTCTGGTACTGTGTGATATTTGCCTAAAGCTTTAATATATTTTTCTACGCTCTATACATAGCTACACCACATGTAGTTTTCAAATCGACGTTGGCAGCAAAAGCATCACAGAGTGGCATCATTTCAATTCTGATCTGGAAGACTTGAATGCGTTATATCACACACTACCTGCAGAGTGCTGAGCAGCAGATGCAGGTTGGAGACGCTGTGGAGGACCTGCTGTAAAAAGGGAATCAATGAGCATCACGTAGCTAAAACCTGTTGACACGATGTGGCAGGACAACCCTGTCCTGCTGCACGGAGACAATCGTTTCACTTTTGGTGTCTTGCTTACTGCTGCACTCGACCATGCTTGATGAAATAAATACAGTTTAAATGTTTGAAGTATTCTGTGAAGACTCAAAAACTAAGGTGCTTTGTTTAAAACTACAGTATCCAACAGACAAAAATCTACAGTACAACAGCACTACTGCGTTTGCCGCTGCCTCAGCTCATAAACAGACTGATGCTGATACAGAGTTTTGACAGTTTCCATGTAAACAACAGCTCTAATTTAATTAGAGGCAGGAAGTCAGAGTTACCTCACTGTTCCTCTTCAGCAGCAGCAGCAGGTTGGCGTTTCCTCCCTGCACACACACACACACACACAATGAATACTGTGGTGATGCACTCTCATTGTGTGCATGTGCGAATGCATAATGAACAGTATATATCATGTGATCATAGCTGTGGGCGTACTGTAAATATCACTGTATGAGGCTAGAATTATAGAAGATGAATACAGTATTGCAACAGTCTTACAGCTGTGGGTTAAGCACTCAGTTAAATATCTTATGTATTATTAAACTTATTTTATTTCTCCAACAGCAAATGCATGAATTAACTCTGTTTAAGACTCACACTCGCTTCTTTTACTACTGAACTCTCTTTGAACTTTGGCTCAAAGCCCAGGATGAAATGTTAAGAAAAAAAAAAATCAAGTACTTGTCTTTTGTTCCGACATCAGAATTTACAAGGAACAGTCTGGTCTCCAGTTAATTTAGAGACAAGAAAATGCTTTTGTTAAACAGCGTACTACAGTAGCTTGGCTCTACTAAAACATTTAGGAAACAATTATGTGCCGTCCAGCTGCTCGGGGTATGCAGGATAAATCACTATAAAGGCCAGCATCCACTGCAAAACTACAACCGCAGCACCTAGAAGCAGCTCATTCAGTTTCATCCACTGTTCAATTCTTAAACAACTGATGGTCGCCATTAGCAACGAGACCTGGCAGGATGAGTCAAGAGGCTAATTCACTGGGGGGAAAGAAGGCAGCTAAATTCATATTGATATTATTGTTAATGTTGGAGGACAAATGCTCCCCCGCACATTGCCCAGGGTTCTCACTGAGAGCGTGGGGGCGTAGCGGCTTCAGAGTAAGGAATAATTGGCTCCTGAGACGCTGACCTTCTTTAAAACGCCGTCGGACTCCGTCCTGCGCAGATCTCCCGCCATATCCTCACTTTCGTTTCTGTCTCCACCTGACATAAAGAGAAACCGCAGGGGAAAAGGTGAAGCTGGCAGCCAAGAATCTTCAATGAAGAAAAGACAACAAACAGAATCATTGGACCTGCTCTTAACACAAAATACATTCAATGTCAAGAGCAAGGGTATGGTGGTGATCATATTTTAAAGATGAAATATCTTTTCTTCCGCATTTTTTCCAGGCGAAGCTTAGGAATCTGCCGACAGTATAACTTATAGTATGAAACTGATGAGCAGCAACACTGACCGGCATCAAAAGTGATGAAGAGATTCCAGATGCATTAATTATAACAAGAGACATAATATACATCAGCTTTATCAATCTCCTGTCATCTCTCTTTGAAATCGCTTGGAAATCTGAAGATTTTCTTTGTTATTGCAGCACATGATGAAAATCCGCTGACCTACAGGTTTGGACTGTTTGTGCAGATGAAATATGATCCCTCATCTGGAAATGATGCACATCCTGTTTTTGTGTTCATTACCATGCTGCTGCTATTTGCATTTCATTCCGTCCACACTCCTACAAGTCATTTCACTGCTGCTTTTCCTCCCTTCAACCTAAATACTAACAATTTAGTGACTACAAATCTCTATATCGCATCTGATAGTCTGCCTGTCTCCAAAGTTTCTACAGGTTTATAACCAAACAGTAATAAAGTATCATTTGAAAAAATATCCCACTGAGGAAAATAATCTGTAGTGTCAGTGTTTTGCACCACTGGTGTAGATGTTTGGAGTTCATATGCCACACTTTTACAAGTGGCCTAGTCTGAGTTTGCAAGCTACCAGTTCAGAGGTATCGCCTCTGGCCACATCTCCCCCAGGAAGCAGCAGCTCAGCTGTCTAAAATGTTTTATCTGCCTGCATTAGACAGGGGCACGGTGGGAAGTGCTGGGTGTGGTGCCTGCTGTTATGTGAAAGGGAAATCTTTTCTTTTTTTCAGCATACGTCAACCTGTGGACCAGCAAGTGTGGGTTTGGTGTGTTTACCATGTGGTCTGGTTGCATGTCCACATGTAAGCCGAGGTCTACGTACTTTTACAGCTGTGCATCTGGTGACTGTCGAACCCTCCGAAGGTCTCGGCCCGACGGGGCAAACCCGCCTGTCCTGTGCCTCCTCCCTCCTGGACACTGGCCATCACTCCGCCCAGACTGCCGTTCACCAGAGCCTGTAACATCTCCACTAACACACACACACACACACACAGGGACAGAGGCAAACATCAGTGTGCAGGTCAGTAAGTGAATTAAATCAGCTAACTGAGTTACAGTTCAGCTCTGCACACATGAATCCCACCTGTTATTGGCTCCCGTTGCTAAGCAACTATTGACAACCTGTTTGAACCTCAGAGCCTTTTTACTGAAAAGTTTGAATATCTTTACCATGCGAGTTTCTATAAACGCGTGTTCAGTTTTGGTATCCATATGAAGACAACGTGTAGCACTGTGACCTTTCCACTAACAACAAGAGAAAACAAAGCTGATGCTGGATGAGATGCAGCAGAAAAGATGACGTTACTGCCAATTCACATAGAAAAAAGGACAATTGTTGCCTCAGGCTTTAAAGGCGGGAAGTGAAAAAAACACTTTGTAATAGTGCAACTGAACCTTTTCTGCTAGTTTTGAAATGTGCAGAAAATTCTTTGTTAAATGTCACTAAATCTGCAGCCAGTAAAACAAAACATGCCTGTTTTTTTTTAATTGTACTTGGTCTTCTCATTAAACACAATTTGCTTGCAGCAGAACTGAGAAATCTGTTCGAGCTGGCCGTGTCTTTGTGTGGTTTCTCAGTCAGAGCACCACAGTAACTCAGCTCTTTCGGGGGGCAACACAAACAACACACTGTTTATTATTTAAAATGCAAAAACTGAAATCAAGCCAGCTCCCAGTTCATTCAACAAGGGACAGTGATTTAAAACTGAACCGTGCTGCACAAATTAGAATGCAAAATATTATTTTTAGACATTTTCCTAATTTTTTATAGGTTTTTATAGGTTTAGGTAAGAAAAAAAACTGTGAAATCTGGTTTTATGATAAAACCAAAATAGTTTAAAGACACTCAGGCTGGATAATGAATACTTATACACTATATGCAGTAGTCTCATTTAAATCTGAAGTCATCTTACTGTGCAGATAATGCAGTGTTCTTTCACTTCAGTCTCTTTTAGTCACCCAGTATAAAGTCTCTCTATCTCTCGCTAAGTTTATTTCTCAGCTCGTGCCGTTTTCTTCTCACACACGCACACGCGCACACACACTTGATGAACAGGGCTGCCAAAGCACCAAGAGGAGCTCGGATGACATCCTAAAAACACACAGTGACTCCTTTTTAATGTTTTCTCTATCCAGTCACATGAAATCATCCAGGAAACTCAGACACCATCTCCCTCACACTTCTGCTCACTAAAGTTCTGTTGAGATCCTATTACCAGGCAATTATCCTTGACGCATTAGCACGTACGAAATGACTGTGTCATTCTGACTGTGACCTGTGAAGTGTTAAGTGTCCAGCTTCTGTTTGGAATGGAGGGTTAGTGGTCATCTGGTCCTCCACATGATTGACTGTAAGTGGTACTTTTGGACATGAGCACTTAATAACGAGGGGCAGAAGAAGTTTCTTGGAATAGCATCCTGAACTGTGGCTGAATAGAACTGAAAATAGCAAATAAGTAGTGCTGGTATCACTGTGCACAAACGCAATAAAAAGCCTTTCTGATAGGACACATTTGGACGTGTAATACCCTGACAATCACAAGTGCAAGAAATGAATTAAAGGTCTGTTCAGGGCGCGTGTTCTAGTAGCAGGGTTTACTGTTCCTATTGATTCCCTGCCTATTGTGGACGTTAAATATGAAATGGAGACATTTTAATGCTATTAGCGAGAAGTACTCGCGTTTCCTACTTTGACAAGACAAAATGGCACAGCTGAATAAAGACCTTACTAAGACTAAGCTGAAAAGTCTTGTGGTTCAGATTCAAGCACATGCAACTGATTATGTAACTGATCCTTTATGATGAGCATGTCAGGAGAATGGGGCACAGAGGGAGAGTACTGAGGTGACCTGATGTGCACAGACCAGGATTCATGTAAAACTACTTATTCTGATTGAATGTTCATTAAAAACACCGCCTGTCTTACCTTCCTGCAGAGCATCCTTCATGATGGATGCCCCCCGAGGCACCTCCAGGTTGCAGGTCGACCTGAAGTAGGGCTCGACCTGCTGGCCGGCCTCCTCGCCCGAGTTCAAGCCCTCCACCATCCCCCTGAAGAGCCGCACCTTCTCCTCCAGCAAAGACATGATCTCTGTATCCTTCTGCCTCAACAAGTCTGAACAGAGAGTAGGAGAAGGAAACATTTTGTGGTATTTGAACCAAATGTTCCCTTGTTTTCTCTCATTCAAACACAGTAAACACGTTCCTCTCACCTCTCATCTCTTTGGCTTTAGTCTCCAGTTGTCTCTTATCATCTTCCGTCTCACTGGGAATCCCTTCATCTTCATCCTTCTCCCTATCCAAGCAAGGACAAAAACACAATAAATAACCCTGAAAAATATCAGAATCTTTATGCGTGTTCAGCTACAACTGTGATAACGTTTACCTAATGATCAGACAAGTCAGGTACAAATCTTTATATTTATCATGTATAGCCCTGTGTCACAGATTTGGATCATTGATCAGACATTAGGTCGATTAGGAGGGGGAAAAAAGCTCTTAAAAGATGAAGATTAACTGTATTTCTCTAATTTCTCTCTTTATAAATGTTTGATTATCTCAATTTCAAAATGTCAGCTTGTGCATTCTGCAGAGGAAACAATTCTTTAAAGAAGGACCAATGAAAAAAAGTCATTAGCTCCAGAGCTAGTTGCAACCACTCAAGTTATACAACACGGATACACGGAGGACAACAGAAAACCTCAGACCATTTGCTGCATGTCACGGTTTCTTTCTTCAAACAGCTGAAGCATTGACAGAACACTTTTTGTTTTAACCCCCCCCCCCCTCATTCCTGCCAATACTTGATCTCAATTTAGTATTTTGACGGAAGTGTGGAAGAGAAACAGACAGTGCTAAATCGCTCTCCTTCCCGCTGGCTGCAGTCGAATAATCCTCTGCTTTTAGTGAGCTGCCCTTGAAGCCAATCCAGTATTAGATTGTCCCTGAGTACATCCCATCCGCAGGTAGAGTAGTGCTAATCCTCCTGACAGCACAGCGCTCTGTCGCAGCTTACCGTATATTACTCTCTAGAAAACTGGGCTGGGTCTAACTCCAAGGTTACAACACAGACGTACCGTGGGTCAACTTTCAAAGGCCGGCGCTGAATGCAAAGAACTGTAAAGAGTTTGTTCTCTAGTACAAGTTATGGTTTGTTCTGGAAACAAAGCAGCCTGAAGTATTTGCATAATTCCTTCATAATGCCAAAAGCAACACGTGAATCTTGCATACTTACATAGACTGCATGGCTTCCTGGATGAGATGCATCCAGGTGTTTCGTTCATCCTTTGAGCTGGCCAGAACCTCCATCATCTCTGGATTCTGTATGCCTGCTGTGATGAGGAAGAGGCCGCGCTCTTCGTTTGCGACCTCCCGGACAATCAACTTCTGCAAGGAGATGACTGTGGAGCGCTGGTCCTGCAGGGAGAGGAGGGTGGGGAAGAAGGGGAGTGATTGATGAAGGCGACAAGGAAAGACAATGGAAAAAAAGATCATAGTGGGAGGGTCACGGAAAAAAGGGGGAGGAGGGAAGACATGATGAAGAAGGGGAGAGGATGGAAAAGGCAGAAAGATAGGTGGGTTGAAGCAGATGAGAAATGGAGGCGGAGAAGAGGAAAAAGAGAGGGATAATTAGGAAAACGGAACGCAGGGGACAGCATGATAGAAACAAGTGCAAAATAAAAAGGGTGAGAGTGGGGGCAGGAAGAAAAAAGAGAATTTGAGGGAGAAAAATAGCAAAAGAGATTCTGGTTATCTGCTTACCACAGTTTCTTTTCCACTGTGTCTGGTAAAAGTCACGTTCTAACCACATCCCAAATTCTCTCTCTCTTTTGCTTTCGCTGTCATACTGCGTTAAATATAAGAACACCATTCAAAATCCATGGTCACTGGCTGCGTGTACCGTTCGTGATCCTCAGAGCTGACTAACCCTGCTCTGAAGTCAACCTGGTTCACATCCATAAAAAAACACGTTGGTCCACTTTTCAATGTCAACAGCCTCAGCTCTCTTTTTTTTTCTTAAATGACGGATGTGATTATTACGCCACAGGCCGGCTTCTGTTTTCAACCCCCCTATTGCGTGTGTGAATAAATGTGTGTGTCATGCTGTGAAACTGTGAGTCCTGTAAACATGGAAAAAATGACATAAACCTATATGATTTATCACAGTTGGATTAGATGCCCAAGGCCAGAGATTTATTAGGTGCAGCTAGCGTCAGAGCTACGGGAAGACAATATTACACAATGGGAAAGCTAAGCGGGGCAGCTAATGCTAACGGCAACAACAGTAGAGTGGGAAAATATGACAACTGCATCTCTGGCAGAGCTCATAAGATCTTTATTACTGAAGGGACTAGAGGGAGGGAGAGAACATGGAGGGAACAGCGTAAAGGGCGGAGTAAAAGATGGGAGGGAGGGAAGAAGAGAGAGAGAGAGTGAGAGAGAGAGAGAGAGAGAGAAAGAAAGAGAGAGAGAGGATACTGCAGCTGGAACCTACCAGCATGGCAAAAACATATTTCTGGTCTTTCTCTTGGAGGAAGACGAACACATCCGATAGGAGGAGAGCATGGACATCTGTGGAACCAAGAGAGAAGTTAAAATACATAAACATTTCCATAGTCTACATAGTAAAAGTCAGTAAAAAAGCTCACCCTTCAGCCTCCCCTGACTGTTCTTCAGCTGCAGAGCTCCATCATGGATCAGCCTCCTCCTCAGCAGATCCTCCCTGGCGAAAATCTGACCGCTCTTCATCATCATGATGGACTTGCTGTCCATGCGGCCGTGGAACTCCTTCAGACGGCGTTTCTTCTCATGCTCATTCACCTTGTTATCGACCGTTGCGATCACCTCCTTCACAAGCCGGACAGCCTCCGCCAGGTCATCGTAGTCTTCCTCGCTTTCTGAATCCGACAGGTGGCGAGAGGTTAGAAAGGTCACAGCAAAGAGGCCACGGAGCACAGCAACGTCATTTCAAATACGTCGTGGTACTGCTTCCCTTGTTTTCTGTGTGAAAAGTTAGCAATCTGAAAGTTTCATCTATTTACGCAGGTGTGGAAAAGCAGGCAAAGCCCCTGCTGCTAGTCACGTCCATTTGGTAATTTAACGACTCTGCACAAACGCACTTAAAGCAGACAGGTTGGGCTGAAGCTGAGGAGGTGTTCACGCACAGCAGAAGGTGCACTGAAATGTTGGTGCCCTTCTTGCCATTTAACTGCCTGCATTTCGCTCGCAGAGAAAGATCTTACTGCAAATGCCTTCGCTAGGAGACATGAAAGCACTTCACGTTGGGGGAGTTGGATTCAGAAAGAGAAGAAAATCGCTGTAAAGTCAGTTGAGCTTCTTTCACATTTCTCGAGTTTTGCCTTATTTATTATGACTTTTCTTTTCTCCTGCCAGTGTAGATTGAAAAACTCTTCTTTTTTCCCTTATATTCTCTTTTCAACCAGGACGGAGCTGTGCTAAAACTGCACTTGTACTTCTGGTCACTGAGATCTAAATAATTGATTTCCTCCTTTGTGAGAAGGTTACACGAGTTACTTGTGATTTTTCTTTCAGTAAGATTATTATATCACAGATATTCTCACAGAAAGTAAGTATATTTTTCACATACCCCAATAATAAAAAACAAAGTTTTTAGTTCACACAATGGGACGTATTTCACATCAGTGCAACAGAGTAGCGCTGAGAGGCTTACAGAGAAATCTCCTGTAGCTTGTTAGTCTGGCAACTGAATAAAATCCAGTTCATATGTGTCTAATATACATGTTTTGTATAACATTAGCATCCACCTGCCCCCCCGTGATTGTTTTGCATCACTGGTCTTAAGCACTTAAATACTAACTCTAACTCTGGGTGTACTGTGGTACTTCTGCTTAGTACATATCAAAGTTAGTAGGAGAGCATCTTCCTAAAGCACCTTAGGGATTAAGTCAGAGCACCCCCCCACCATCATAAAACTATAAACAGGCTTTTGGGAAGGATTAGAGGAAATGTACACAGTGGGAGGCCAGCTGACATGAGCCGCTTTAAATCAGATAGAAATGTGACGTGAATATCTCAGCTCTCAGCTCAAAGAATGCCTGTTCATTATCTAAAAACACTCATCCAACACATGCCTTATTTTTCTCCCAAGATGTTAAACCGTGCGTGGGAGACTCAACTTTAAAGAGGTTTAAAACAAGTGACACTTTGGTGTGTGCTGCTTTGGAGTATTACAACTCAAATAGACTGAGCTGGTTGTGAAGTGAGATGGATTCATGGAACCAGGTAAATATACATTACACACACATTTATATATATTTTAGCACAGTTAGGTAAACGTCCTTTAGCCTCAGTGGCCCAATTATGTGTTAAATAGAATTATTTGAATGACTTTGTTAATAAAGATATACTACCTTTTGATTCAGTTAAGCCATTGGTGAGATGGAGCTTTATACGTTTTATGGGTGTGACAAACACATCTTATTGCAGTGACAAGTACTACTTGCATCTCGCTAACTCTCAAAGCTTTAATATCTTAAAAAAAAAGAACCACCTCGCTAAAATGTTTGAACTGCAAATCAACTTGTTACTTAACATATTCTAGACACTAATGCAACGATTGCCCTTATTCTGTCGTGTTTTCTGTCACTTGTTTAAATAAAAATCCTTTAGATGAAAGTATAATTACTGCAGATAGAGTCTGATCTTTTTTTTTGTTTGCTTTGATAGTAGACTTTGGGTTGAGAAGTTTTGTTGGGCTACAGGTTCAATGCTTTTAGACAAACACCACAGAAGTCTGTGGTGCATTAACTTCCTATTGTGCCCATAGTATTGTGCAGAGAGAGCAAAAACATGGATGATCAGTGAGACAGAGTCGACATGATGCTTACCTTTAGTGTGCTGTAGCATCCTTTGAATCAGCACCGGGTACTTCGTTATCCTCTGGGTAACCAGCAGAATGCATTCAGGGATACCAAGCCTCCGCACAATGCTGCAACTCATCTTTTTCTGGAAGAATAAACAAGCGCTTCTTTAGTAAAGCATGCCCACACAACAGGTGGCTCTAAACAGGACGAGGTTTTAAATTACCACTGACAGACCTTAAAACTCTGCTGCAGAATAATACAGTAAAAACATTTGAGAATGGGCTTTGCTGTCATTATAGATTTGGCAGAGAGACGAGGCTGGGAGCAGTAAAGTGTCTATAATCAGAACAAAAACTGTCTCAAGGGTGATGTGACTTTTAAACCATTTATTCTAATGCATTCACTGAAAGAAACGAAGCATAGAAGTAGAAGAATTTAAAGGGGAGAAAGCATGGCAGCAGGAACACAACACGGCAGAAACCAATGTTTATAAGGACTGTTCAGTGGAAATGACCAGAAAATATCGTTGCAGCACATAAGAGGGAAAAATGTATGACAGTGGGTTTAGCAAAAAAGACTACTGTGACACAAAATAAACACATGAAGGTCTTACTTTAATGAAGGCCTTGAAGCGTTTGTCTTTGGTCAGGAGGTCCTTGTAAAAGTTGACGGCTTCATTGTGGCGGCTGCAGAATCTTCCATAAACTCGCTTCATACTTTCACCAGTGTATCCTGAGAACTAGAGCGGAATTTACCATGAACACACAGAATACGCTGGTCTCTGTTTATATATAATATATATATGCAATATACAGTTAGGGAAAAATGAGGAGCCACTGCAGACGTATCCGTTTCTCTGATGTTGCTATGTAGAGGTGTACAGTAGGTTTGAGTAAAATAGTCTTTTTACTTTTATTCTATAAACTACTGACAACATACCTCCTATATTCCAAAGACACAAAAGTTAGTCAAAATACCAGAAAAGGTCCAGTGTCTTCAGACCATTTGATTTTTACACAACACATTAGTGATGTTTTAATGTTCAGAGATCAATATAGTGGAATAACGCTGATTTGCCATCACAGCTTTTATGCAGCGGTTTCTAGAGTGTTATATAACAACGACCCATATCAACCCATATCTACATCCCACACGCCCCTCTCTTCCTGACCTGGCCGACTAGTAGGTCTCCTATCCTGTTGATGATGAAGCTTCCCTCCTCCAGTTGGCATTCCTTCTTCCTCTCCAGGAGGCGCTGGAGCTGCTGTGTGTGGAGCTCCAGAAGGTCATCTAGAGCAGGGAACAGCCTCTCCACCATCTGCTGCTCTAGCTGCAGCTCTTTCTGCAGGCCTTTGCTGTAGACCTCTGACATGATGCGCAGTGTTCGGATGTGATGCATCTCCGTCTGCATTAGCTCTAAAGCACAACGGGTGAGAGTCAAAGAGTGATACAGACATGCATCCACGCATCCGCTTATCTGGGGTCGGGTCGCAGGGGCAGCAGCCTAAGCAGGGAAGCCCAGACCTCCCTCTCACCGGCCACCTCCTCCAGCCCGTCTAGGGGGACCCCAAGGCGTTACCAAGCCAGCCGGGAGATGTAATACCTCCAGCGTGTCCTGGTTCTGCCCTGGGGCCTACTCCCAGTGGGGCATGCCCAGAACACCTCGCTAATATCTACTTTATTTCTCATATTAGTGAGAGCATGCTTTCATTAACTGAAACTGCTGCAGTGAGTACTGTGATCAGATGTACCGTAGATGACGTCTTGTCTCTTCACCAGCTCTCTGTCCAACTGCTGCAGGTATTGCGGCTCCACACCTAAACTCCACGAATCTGCTTCCAGCTCCTTGGCCTCCGACTCAAACTCTGCCAACAGCTGCCAATCCATCATCTCCGTCCCTGTACCAACAACACAGCCACATTATACTTCATGTATCATTTTCCTTTCTCTCTTCATTTTTACTTCTTACCTTCATCAGTGAGCGATTCCATAGATTCTGTGACCTGGTTGGTTCTGCTCAGGGAGTCAGTGGACTGGGAGAGATATCGCAGGCTTTTAATGGGAATCTCATCAAACACCGGACTGAATGGAGACAAAGTGAGAATAATAAAGGTGTTTTTATAATGAATCAGCACCACAGGCAGAAATTAGGCTTTTGCTGTGTTAACAAATCAAAAAAAGAAAAGTAGCACAAATAATTAATAATAAAATAATGAATTACTTTCATCCAAACATTAAATAGAAACATGAGGCTCCTCATCCCACTAGACATTTACACACGCCACGTTCACACACACACCAGCTCACCCAGCGATGTTGCTTATAGAGAGACTCTTGGACAGGTTGTTGCCGTGGAAAGTCATAATACTGGTGTGTCTCCGTGCTGATGGGATCGTCAGAGAAGAATGGTCTTCTGGGATCAAGATGGCCGACCGCGGGCGCTCCCTCGCCCCACCAGCTTGTCCGGAAACAGACAGAATACTGTCAAGACAGACCTGAAACCCTCCAATGCCCACAACAAATCCTAAAGGCACCTTTGAGCATTGTTTACTGCTGCCATTGTTGTTACTATTTTGTATTATTTCATTTTCCTGTCGAGTTCAAACCATCTTCTTTCCTTTAAAGACTAGGAGAAAAACATTTTTTGTTAGCTTCTTGACAAAACATTTGGGAAATTATCCAGTGGGTTTTGAAAAGCTTTATAAGTCCAGACTATTGGATTTGTTCAGTTCTGTGAAGTCTGCTTAAAACCTTAGGGGTTAAGTTTGTCCATCAATCCTGCGCTGATATATTTTCTGTTTACTTTGGATTACAGCAGAAGATGTTTACTAAAAGATTCTCAGTTGAAGAAAATACACGTTTTGCTAACTTAGGTGAAACAAATTGCGAACAAACGACAAAGGATATGTACATAAAAGTTATCGCTCTCTGTATATTATATATATATGCATATATGTAAATATCCTCACATAACAGCTGGGAGGGGCTTAGGCAATAAATCTCCAAATGATTACTGGCCCTTATGATTACGTATGGAATCCCAGTGTGACACTCACATTTGTTCCTCATTGTGACAGTAGGAAAAGAGCTGGAATCTGGTACAGCGAACTGCTGCATGGGCAACTGGCCAGAAAAACAGAGCAGAAAAGCATAAAGGAAGAGCTGAAATCAATACTCACTGCCGGACAACATAATACGTTAAGATCGGTGGCAGGTTAACTTTGAGGGAACTTTTACCTTCATCTTCACCTTGGCACAAACAGGCAGGCTGTCCCTGCAGCCCTTGTGGACGGAAGCATTACAGTCTGGAAAGAAAAGCAGAACGTTCACTGAATACTAAGAGTCTGCTGGTGGAGATGATGGTGGAGGTGGGAGTGTGTATGAGGGCATGTAGAAAAGGTGGGGGCTCGGAATTCTGACTACAGTTCATAGCTGGCCAGGAAACTCCACCAGCCCACTAATGAAAGCCAGACTGGAGCAAAGCATGTGATGCAATTGGGGGTAATGCTGCTTGTGGACAGAGGGGGCTGGGGAATGACACACACACACACACACACACACACACACACACACACACACACACTGAACTGCATGGGAAAATATTCAATTATGTAAACATTCTTAAATCACCATCTTAGAACAAGGGTCATCCTTCATGATTAAAATGAGAAGGATTCAAAGTCTATGATGCTTCCTTTAGAAACGATCACACAATGTTCACATGTCATGCTGTCAATTATTTGTAAGACCCGACTTTGAAGCTGAAACCTGTCATGTTTATTGCACATGCAGGTAAAAAAAAAACAACAACACTTAAAGGGATCAGTCGGGAATTGTTGGCAGAGGAAGAGCCATGTCTGGCTGTTTCCAGCAACACTGCACCAACCTTCACAGAGACATGTCTCCAGTAGGCAGCAGGGTCTATAATGGACCGGCTGCAAAAGTGGTCTTGAACATCACATGTAATAGAAGCCCATATTTTCCCCAGTGGCTCAGACAACATGTAAGTACGTAAATGAGTAAATAATAAGCAGTGTAAAGTAGAAAAGCGTGATATAAGTGCACAGCAGTTACCAGTTACCAAATAAACATTCACATTAAAATGCATGAGACAGCATCTAAACAATAACGTTAGAAATAACCCCTGACAAGTAACAAGCTCCATTTTCCTTTCCACCTATAACCTGAAAATAAGAACTTATTTACTTATATAATCAAAATGCTCAAAGTATTCACTCAGTAAATCATTTCTATAATTATAACCATCTTAACTTCCTGCAGTCATTTTCTCCTCCTAAATGTTTTATGGGGTATTTCACAGCTTATTGTGAACATCCGAGTAAATTCCAGCTATTCTGAGACAAAGGCACACTGTATCTGTCCGCTGAATGGACACCAGCCAGACATCTGCGAGTGCAAACCTCCTGAAAAACACCCTCACAAAAGTCTGTGGCTCCAGCAACTCAAACCAGAGCGAGTGAACACAACAAGAGCTGCTGCTGCCAGTCTGAAGAATCCGAGCCACATCGTGACCATTTAGAGGGTCTATGTTGTCATGATCACTGCAGAGCTGATTTCTCCTTTTTAGGCTTGTGCAATAAACTACATCCTCTTTAGGCCTGCTCCTGCTTTCGTGTGAGACAAGGCAACAAGTGTTATGTCGTGATGAAACTTTGACTAGTACATCGAAGGTGGTGCTTTCATTTATGAGTCGGATACAGTGAACAGCTGATACTGAACATTTGAGCTGTATTCAAAGGTCACGGTGAAAATAGGTAATCATCGTTGAAGCTGCTGAAGTTTTCTTTACCGTAACCTGTTGATCTCCTATAAATCATGATTTGTCCTATTTCTCGCCCTCGCACCAGCGTACATGTCTGTGCTGTGCTGACGAATGAGGATGAATCGTTTCCATACGGGATCCCAGCACGACGTGAGCTTTGATTCGAGTTACCGTTTGTGGTGCTGATGGAACAAAAGAAGAAAAAGACAAAGAAGGGACCAGGGTACTTACATGTGCAATGGAAAGCCTCTTTGCTGTTGAACGTCTTATTGCACTGGGAACACTGGGCTGCCAGGCCTGAGCTGACTGGCGTGAACACATGACCATTCACAATCTTCTTGTCCTTCTCCTTGCCGTCTTTGTCTTTCTCCCTTTTGTCTCGCTCCTTTTCCTGCACAGATGGAATCCTCGTAATTAAACACTCAAACTACCAACCGGTCGGATGTTTAGGAAGGAAAGGCACTCAAGGTGGTGCTTGGGAGTGTGTGGATCAAACAGATTAACAGATAACATGTGTCAGCGTTTGGACATTCACTCTAGTTGAATCTGAAACTGAGTCCAGCAGAGCGGCATCATTACTCTGATACAGTGCTCAGCGGGGGCCTTTGCATTTTAAGTAAAACACTACTTATGCCGACAACAGACCGTCTCAGCGAGGGATGATTTTAAATGTATCGCGTTTCTGTTGCAAGTTTACCAGGATCACTGATAGGTGGTTGTAACGCTGGAGACGACGGTGTAATCATTTCTGGGGACCATTGTGCCAAATGAAATAAGGTGTTGTCTTCTCGGCTGCTGTAAAGCTCTCATTCAGATGATTTTATAATAACTGTGCAGAGGGAGACACATGACTGCTGGCAGAGACGCGCTGTCTGGGAATCCACTCGTTGACCTTTTTTATGAGAGACAGAGAGTGGTCTTTCTGCTGCCTCTTCATCAATGGATGTGGTCATCGTCAGCTGTTGGTCATCTCTGCACAATAAACTGAATTACAATTCCATAAAGTGATGCAGAGAAGAACAGAGCTCTTATTCTCTTGGACTTACATCACAGTGTCTCCACCCAAACCCAGAGGAAATGGAGTTTCCAGCTCATTTTAATGACCATCCCTGGGCCTGTTGGTTTGAGCGGACCACAAAGCTCTGACATACTACAGCTCATTTGGTTCAGTCGATGCAAGATACCATAAGACTGACATCCAGGCCACAGCAGGCCTGGATGTTTTAAAGGCCTTACAACAGTTGGCATTCGTTCTTACTTCCTGCAACAACAGCTGTCTAACCAAGGGTGAAATGCACTGACAAACATCTAGGAGGCAGAAACCTAATAAACACTCTTCATTACTGCAAGAAGAATTGTTATTTCTTCACCGTTCTTGTTTATATCTAAAAATGAAAATGCATAAAAAACACAGTAAGGAGAGAAACAAGAAGACATTCTAGTGCTACGTAATAAACAGGCAATGATTTCAGGAAGAAAGCCTCCTCACTAGCAGTGGGAACAGAAGTCACTTTGAACACGATACTCTGATGGTCGAAGAAACCAGAGCACTCTGTGAGCCTACCTCCAGCCAACCTTTCCATGGGAATGAGAAGCCGTGGCTCCCTGTGAATCTCCTGTGTAACATCTCTGGCTGTGGCTGAGTGGCTCAAGCTAGTAGCTGCACTAAGGCTCCATCAGGAGGGCTGCAATGAGGAAGTGACTGGCTCACTACAGGAGGTACTACTTCTGCAATGATCCCTCAGTCTGATACACACTCGGTGACAACACTGCACAAAGTAGAGCCTTTCCCCAAAACGGACTGACTTGACACCGGATCTATAGATAAACCTTATGCATAGTGGTGAGAAGATGGCATTATTTCTTCATTTGTTCAGTAAAAAAATGTGTGACTGTGGTTGCAGAAGAGGCATTTCTTTATTTCTTTAAAACATTTGTTCATTATGGACACTATTTAGTAATGCTAACGACTACCAGAGCCAAAAAACATCCAATTTAAACATTACGTCTAGACGGGGAGTATGACCTCTGACATGGACAGTGTGGGTGCAAGCTGTGGAGTTTGCCGTCATGCTGTCACTTTAAAAGCATAGTTATGACTCAGGTTAAAGAAAAGTTTAGAGAACCACATCCTCCGCCTTCCTGTTTCACTTCCTGTTCACCTCTCAGTATGTATACACTGAGAGAGAAAGCACTCGGTTTCTGTTTCTGTATATGTAGATTTTTTTCCCACCGTACTTAAAGAGTCCAGTTGAATACCTGTTTTGTGATCATACTGGTCATGATCTACCTGACCATAGGTAGATACATACAGAACAGGATGCAGGAAAGGAGACTGGGGTATGACATGCTGGACTCGATCAGGGGACACTGTGTTTATGTAGCAGGTGCTGTAACCATTTGGCTACTGGGGCGCTTCAACACACTATTTGTTATGGATCTGAAGCACATGCTATTGAATTCATAAAACATATAAATGACTATTCCAAGTACATTATGTCACTCTTGCCATTTCCAAATTGCTGTGCTGATCACAGTGGTTTCAAAATGCAGCAGCGTGGCTTCAAATTGAAACTGGGACAGTAGTGTCACTTTTCTGTCATTAAAATAATTGTATCTGGAAGATTCAACCGCAATTATCATCAGTCACCATGCAGTAAGAAAGGACCACTGTGCTCTAACAAGAAGAAAGGTGAATCACATTACGTGGCTTTGTACTGTGTGAAAAAGGAAGATGACTCTGACTACACTGCACACTTGAGAGTCAGCTCTGTGACCAGAAAATGTGGGTTCAAAACCAAACCTGCGGGGGCAATCGGCATGGGGGAAGTTACAAGAAACACCGGCTTGCCCTGAAGCAAAACATGCAACTTCCAACTGTTCGACTGCAGGCTGACAGAAGAAGATGCAGAGGGCAGCTCCCAGTGTGTATATGTGCTAATGTATGAATGTGGAGCGGTGAGAAGTTGAAAAACATCCTGATGTTCAGTTAGAGGAGAGGGCTCTATGAAAAGGGGCATGCACGCTGCACAAAGGAAGGCCACACACTAACTTAAAACAGTAAACAGAATAGGGTGATTATAGATAATATTATAAAGACACATTAACATTTTCTATTCAAATGGATTAAAGACATTTGCAAACTCCTTGTCCCCTTACCCTGGTCTTTTTGTACATCTTGTTCTTGAGGTAGCTGAAGGTGCGGCTGACTTTTGTCACACTCTTTCCCTCTGTGTCACTCCGCAGAGGCCCAGGCTCTTCCTCTGAGATACTGGAACACACACACACACACAATCTGATTCCTGAAGAGCTGTTCACACGGTCCATAAAAAGGTTCCGTGGAGAACCAGCTGACCCGTTCCAAGAATCTCTCCACACAGTTAATATGAAGGTGCCAGCAGCAGCAAAAAAAACTATTTCCTAGTAGGGTGCATGTGCAGCATTGGACTGACCTGTATGCTAGGGATCCAGAGGCGCTGGAAAACGACCTCATACCTGCAATTAAAACAGAAAGGAAGTGAGCAGTAGGGCAAAGATTCATGAGCTGGTATAAACAGGATGGAATTATTATTATTATTGTAATATTACTATTTTTAGTCATCTCCGGTAGGAATTTGTTTGGGGGTCGCCCCTTAAGTAATGATCGCATTGACCTAATGTTTAGAAAAATTATTATTTATTCACCCCAAAGGCCTCCCGTTCCTGACTTTACTACAAAAACCAGGCAAAGAATAGAACAGGCTACTTTTAATGTCCTTGAGAAAGTATTTAACCTTTGGGTACCCTTGCATAGCTGTGCGGAGGCCAACAACAAAATGACTCTGGCACTGATGAGGGTGGCCAGCAGCAAGGCCAAAAGTGCTGGCTTCATATCCACCGCACTAATGGCTGCTAGATAGTCTCAAAATACAATGTCACTTTTCCCCATAACCGTTCATATCTGTTGACTTGGCTGTAGCCGATGACACTCAAGGAATAAATAACAAATAATAATAATCCAAGCACTAATCACCACAGTCTCTGCGTATCTGGTAGCAGCTGAACACTGGCACGCATCTTTACCGAGGACGTACCCTGCCTCCTTCTAAGCAATCGTTCTGTCTAGAATTCTGAGAAACAAAGAAATATGCATGGCATGTCTTGCCTGCTCTGCATCAGAAAGTCAAACTTAAATTGGATAATGAGGGCAAAGTCTTGGCCTGCCTGTGTTGCTAGCAACACAGTCACGGAGACAGAGGCCGCTAATGGATATATCTCACAGATAAGCAAAGAGAAGGAGTGACTCAGTGTCTTTGACTAAAGGTGACAAGCTTACATTTATCTGGAGGGAAACAAAGGCCTTCGTCAGTTCACCTGCAGTGTTTATGATTGTTCTTTTCCTACTTCTGCTCTTTTTTTTTGTCATAGACAAAACAAAGACTAATTTAAGAAAGGGTCAGCTAAATATTGGGATGGAGGACAGGAGAATGCAAGGTCTGTTTGTGTCAATTTGTGAGCAGAATTTATTAGCACAAAGCCGGCTTGGGTGATTTTACAGGCTAATAATTCCACTGCAAGAATGGTTTTTAAGTGCACGTTCACAACACAAGCAGCTTTATATCACTGGAAAGTTTAGTATCTACAACGACAACCTTTTCTTTAGGGATGGGTGGGGGTTGGGGTCATTAATCTCCAGCATCTACTTGTGTTTACACTTCTGTTACTACAAAGCTTAAAAGCTACCAGGGAGTGCTCTGTGTGAAACTGTGAAAAGGAGAATGTCGAGGATGTCTTGCCGTTAGGATACAACAGGGAACAATTCAGGCCTGAAACAGGAAATGCTACTGTCTGGACTCTCCTACTCTACGTGTACATTACTCACTCAAGGTATCCTCATCATCACTAGATGAAGAGTCCCCATAAATGAACTGAGACTTAGATTTGGTGAGGATTGGGGAAAGGGCGAAAGAGAAAGAAATTCGCCTCTTGCGTCTCAGGCGTCCGATCGCTGCAGGGGGGGGGGGGGGGGTTCAAGGAGGAAAGAATCAGAGTGGAATTGGACCATTTAGTAAAATAAACTTCATAATACTGAGAACCGGGGATGTCAATATAAAGAGAAACTAAACTGGTACAGAGAAGCAGAAACCTTGTAATTAGATGACTCAGTAAAAGGGAACCTGTCAATTGTACTTCTTTTCCCCTGTATTTATTTATTAAAAAACATTCTCATGCTGCATACTGCTAAGTGTTAGCGGCCATGATGTGGTTCAGTGACCGCTGAGGATACTCACCATCGATCTCCCTCTGGCTGATGGCGAGCATGGACACAGACTTGGTGAGCGGCAGGCTCATAGGAGGACAGCTGTTTCGCAAAGGTCGATAGCGCCTTGTTTTCTGCATAACGAGACATAAGGTTGAATCTGAGGTTGCATCACGCCGTAAAAAAGAAGATGAACCCCGACAACGACTACGTGGAACAAAGCACCAGTCAAAGCAGCAAACAGGAACGATAGCCTAAAAAGGGAAACTAGATGATTTGTGACGTGTGAACAATTTGTTTTAAATTCAGTGAGAGTGGAAAGAAGCCACCTGAGGAAACTGATGTTTATTCCTTCTTACTATCCCAGACGTCTCAAACTACCTATGACTGTGTTGATGTACAAGCCTCACACACATTTCTGGTGTTGTGTGATTTAAGTTAAAGATGCCTTGGAGGATTAACCATGGGACTATGAAGATATAACATCAAACAGACAAACTCACTGTGAGACAGTGTGTGTGTGTGTGTGTGTGTGTGTGTGTGTGTGTTTGTTAGCTGACCAGGTCACGTAGTCTGCCATAATCCCCCAGCACCTCCTGCTGCTCTGTCAGAGAAACCAGGGAGCCCCTGTCATCACCGTCATGTCGGGGCATCCTTATGGGCTCCAGGATTCGGGGTCCCTGGGTGGTGGGACGCCTCAGCTCTTCCTGCCCTCCACTGAGGCCCTCCAAGCTGTAACTGTGTGAACAAACAGAAGGCACAGGTGACCCCAGTGAAAGAGGAACGACTGTTCTGCAGACACACAAACTCTCCACTAGTCTCTCTGGACTGTTCAACTCACAGCGGCGTGCAGGCGCGCACCTGTTGACAGACATGCACACACAGCTGGTCCTGTACAGTGTTTAACTACCTGAGTTATCACTGCGCCCCGGAGCAGATTTACAGCTGAATCAGTGAAACGACTTCCAACATCGGCATCAGCATCGAGAGTTCTGCAGCTTTGATTTACAAAACCAATTACGATCGATCTCTGACTGGAAATAAGAGGCCTTGAAAAAGCCGATACAATGATTATGGAGAGGAAAGCTACAGCTACATTTCAGGATGAGCTACACGGCTGCAGCTCTATATTCACTTCGGGGCAGACTTGGTTATAGTTAAAGCTCCAGCAGTAAATCTCTCCTATCTCTACCCCTCGGGTTTGTATGGCACTCCATTATCCAGCAAATCATCAGTCCAACATATTCACACATCAGTAAGCTGGACTGGACGGAAAGAATCATGACTTGATGATTATCAGTGACCAGTACTGAACAGCACTCACCTATCCTCGGGGCTGTGAATGTAGATGACTATATTTGTCATATTAAAACCTCCTTCCTGTCAGTGTTATTACATGCAGTCCCACGGAACGTCCTCAGCACCGAGACAGGAATAACGCTGGCCACTCTCTGCTGTAGGAAGCTACTGACTGACTGACACGGAAGGACATTCACACACACACACACACACACTGAAATAAACACCCACAACAACGGCAAATGCAAATCGAGCAGCGTGTAAATACACCCTATTCAAAGTAGGTCATGTGCCCTCGAACACGCGCACAAAGTTCAGCAAGTCAGCAAGTTCAGCAGAGTGATGGTGAAGAGAGACAGAGGACGCATGAGCGTGTGAAGCGGGTTCACACACACATTTCACACTGTAAACCAAACACTAGAAATGTGGATTTTCTGTTATAGTGATAACAATATCACACAGGAAATACGAGGCCAAGCTGAGAAATACAGCAAGAACAGCCTACGGTACCTATTATCAGTATGGAAACCACTGCTGGGGCACCCTCGTACCTGAATGTGCCCACTGGATGGAGCAGGGGTCTCTGACCACGGGAGTCATGTTTTAATTAGGAGCCTGACAGATAACGAGGCTGGATACTATTGGTCCTTATTAGCTACTCACAGATATATATCCTGGCAGCAAACAGACGTTAAAGATAGCGTACACTCAGCATGCACTTAGCTGAAACTAATGCAGAGCAATATATGAAGATAATCATGCTCCGTTTCTGTTGAACCAGTTTTATGGAAGCGATGATTGACTTTACGATCATTTGGGAAGTCGTAGTTTAATTGTACAGCATCATATGGAGAGGCGCTCCTGTTGTTCAGCCTGGATGAGGTGGACAAACCAAATTAAAGTAGAAAAACAATAAAAATGATCAATAGGAAGGGCATCTTCTCAGTGAGCCAACTGTGTGTATAGTTTATTTGTTGTTCGACTGTAAATGTGCTCAGAACCTATTTCAGCATTTCAGCCTGAATTCTCCATTAACCTAATTCAAAATGGATTCAAAAAGGCTTGCCATTAAAACACTAAAGAAAAACCTGAAAAAACACGGACTAACAACTGACCTGCTCCCTTGCAGAGGCTTAGTCCACAGCCAATAGAATAAACTGCCATCAAGCACACAGAGATGATCAGTGCTGTGTTATATGTCAAGCGCCTGCCCTCACTGAACCCAGTAGGATCCTCCAGCATCTTCAGCCCAAAGTGATGAAGGCTGGGTGCGGGCATGGGGCCAATTGGAGCTGCGAGGTCATATATTCAACAACCTTTCAGGTCCAGGGCGGCTGACTCCACTTTAGCGTTGGTCATATGATCACTTGATGGTCAAGTACGCCTACTCCTGCCTCACTGTGGCCTGTGCAGTTCTTTATGTGGGGAGCAATGCCTTTCTTCATTCATCTAGAAGAATTCTGCGTAACACCATTACGTCTTCCGTCCTGTTTTGGTTTTTCTTACTGCTGTAGCACACTGTATCCTTTAGGACTGAAATCAAAGCTCCTCTGATGTCTTTACACAAAATGTCGTAGAAATATTCCCTACAGGAACATGCTGCACCAAAGAAAGCCTCTGTTCTCTGTTCTCAGTCTCTAGCCAATACAGTCCTCTGAGCCTGCAGACCTAAACCCCCCTTTTCCATGTGTCGGCACTCCAACACAACACAGCAGTTTGCCTCAACCATCTATGTGCCACATTAGTCCCTGCAAATTCCAACAGGTGAAAACAGAGTTCCATTTTTCAGCCTGCAGGGGTGAAGCCGCGGGGATGACACTGTTTCTGTTGTTGTCTTTTTAACAACTTTAACAATACACGTATGCATGAATGTGCTTTATTAGTACCTTCTCCTGTGAAAGGCCGGCTTCCCCTCGCCAGAGCTACAGCTGGCACTGGAGGTGACGGATGAGACGGAGACAGGAAGTGGTTGGTGACAGGAGATGAGTTGTGATGAGGGATGACAGGTCAACGAGAAGACAATGAATGAATAAACTATTCTACTAAACGATGGGTCCATTATCTTTTCACTAGACTGGACATCCACTGGCAACCAGAGTTCATTTATAAAGGTCTAAGGCACAAGCCACAGTGTTGGCTTAGTGACAGACAAACAGATCGCTGCCACGAGGCAGCTCCTTTAGCGTAGTGTTCACAGCGAGCCTGGCAGCAAAATCTAGTACAACTTCAAATATTGTGTAAAAGACGTAAAAATGAGAAGCTGACCTCCTTTGAAACTGTCATTTCTACACCTTTCTATTGATTTACTGAACAAGATGAGAGTCGATTAGCAAGTTTTGCGAGAGATGCTGGTTGGGGGATGTTGTTTGGACAGAGTGAGGCGAGTGGTTTTCTGTTTGTATTAATCACTAATAAGGGCATCTCTGCTCACATAAAGGCTTCTGCTTTCACTCCAACGTTGCGGCCGATGCCTTTTAGTGCCAGGCAGCTACTCAGCAAACACAGTAGACTGAATAAGTGTCATGGTCTTAATGTGCTCTGTTAGTGATGTCCGCCGTAGTACAAAGTAGTTATGACTACCGTAAGTGTGTGTTCAGTCACATTGTGTATCTCTGTGTCTCAGCGAGTACTATTTTGTAGCTCCCTACCATCAGCAGACAAATGGCAACACAGCTGCTCACAGCAGGAGGAAGAAACACTCGACATGGCACAACGAGCTCTAATCACACAGACATCTGCACGCGGCGCGTCTCCTGACTAACACCACACTCGCGCATCAGCAGCTCATGTGTAGGACAAAGGAGTAGGATTCCTTTAACTTAAAGATTTAAATAAGGTCGACATCCCTTCCCACCCATCACCTCCTCTGGTTCATCTCTGCGTCTCCTCCGTTGTTCTTTCCGGGACCCCAGCTATGGCGGCGAAGAGGCGACAGGGAGCGGATGCTGTTACGGGTGAGACAGGAGCGCCGCAGCACCTCTGTCACTCTGTCTTTGGCTTCTTCTTCAGCTTCTCCTCCACCACCACCACCACCGTCACGCCCAGCAGCGATAGTAGACCCACACTGGAGGGTTTCCTCCTCTGGAGTCCAGCTGGAACCCAGTCGGTGGATCCCCTCCGGACTGGAGCTGGATGGGCCAACGCTGGCAGTGTCGTCTGTGGAGGAGCAAGACACGGACACCTCGCTGGCACTGTCTCCTCCCGTCACTGGCTCATCATTCTACAGACCAAAAACATTATTTTATTACTATGTTAAGAAGAAACTGCATAAAGTGATGTTTCATCATAAGTCACACAGCTTAATTACTTCTTCAATGACTGAACTCGATGCCAAACTCCCCATGTTATCCTAGTTTCTATACCTCTATCCCAAAATGAGTTAAAGAGCTCTATGTGGAGTGAAATATAAATGCCTGTGAGTCACACAGGAAGTACAACCTTAAACCCTGAAGAGCTTTGTGTAGCTACTGTTCAGTAACAGGGGGACACCACTGTAGGAATTTACAGTATAACCTCAGAGGAGATTAAAAAAAAACACACTTTACTACCTAGCCTATCACTTTGTGCCATCCATCAGCTTTTCATCACTGAAGGATGAGATGAATCACCAAAACGCTGGAAGAGCCATTTAACCCACAGGAATGGGACATAATGAGGACCAAATGGCAAGGCTTAGGAATAATGAGCCAGAAACAGTTTACAGCAGCGCTGACATTAAAACAAGCGCTAATAAATGACAGCCACCTCGTGAAAACAAATCATTCCCTGGAAACTGTATGCATTCAGCTTTACACGTGACTGTGCATGACTGTCCTGGTGATTCAAGGCTAAGACGACTGCTAGCAGGATGCAACCTGGATCTGGATGGTTTTGTAGTGTAAAGTCGGAGATGTCAGTTGCACCTATGCGACAGCACTGTAAGATAAGTAATGAATAACGAAAACGAGTAATACTGGTAAAAGAAAGTCGTTGGCCTGGGTCTTGTCTGCACACACAGAGGTGTGGGACGGTGCATACAGAGCTAATTTGTAGGTGAGAGCTTTAACGGGGTCTATTGAGCTGCCAGCTGCAGTGTGAGATCCACACATAGAGCTGCTTTTGTTGGAAGGCTGGGAATGAAAGATCTGCTTTATGCTGCAGACACAACTTCCTCTGGGAATGGCAGAACACACGAGAGTGTGTGTGTGTGTGTGTGTGTGTACATTCAGAGCCCGTGTGACTATGCTGTGTGTTTGTCAGTCATATGAGTTCTGCCTTGGAGAATTTATCTAGGATAGAATTCAGCTAAACTTTAAATTGTATTTTATATTTTTGGTTTTTAGATGATGCTCATTTTCTCACATACTATATTTATCATTTAAAGCTACAATGTCTACAATAATGGACATGACACATTCTCAACTGGGTGCCAGAGTTGTGGAGCATTTTTCAGAAATGTTTCTGTATTTCGCATGAACACAGTTTCCCACAAAGCACCCCTGTCTTATTGATAATGAATTTAGCAGCTATGTTTTGAAATGGTCTTCATGGCACATTTTGCACATCTCCGCCGGAAAACAGTGTCCTAACCTACAGCTCTGTACTCCCAGACAGCCGATACTGTCTGCGTCCACATCTTCCTTTGTTGTTTACAACAAATAAGGACATACGGCTCACATTACCAGGAGCTTGTTCAAATGCTCAACCCAGCAGAAACCGAGAGATACACGTATTTTAACTTTAACCAAAGGGTGCCTGGCTTCAAACAGACTTTCAACACAAGCAGAGTGACAGCAGGGACCAATGCTTGCACTTCCCCAGCAGCGGTGTACAGCATGAAAGATGCTTAATAGATGCTTGGCATCTCACTCTTGGGGTGCCGATAAATAAAAAGCACAGGCTGACAAAACTTTATATACAGTAGGCTGTGAAATCCTTCTAGGACTAGTTGCAGAGGCAAAACTAGATTAATGCTGTTCAATGTGAGAAGAGTGAGCCAACAGAGGACCTGCGGAGCAGAGGAGGAGAACATTGAATTTACTGCTGAATCAAATAATGTTTTTTTCTTTGCTTATTTTTACCATCTATTGCGGTTTCGCTATGTAACGAGCTGCTTCAAACTTCAGTGTCTTATGAGAACTTTTTTTTTTTCATTACATACATTGCATTGCTGAGATATGAACCACTAATGTGCTGACATCATACACTGCAAAACAGTCAACAGCAATTTATGTGTCACTAGAGGGGACACTTTCTATTCAGCCAAAAATAATAATAAAAGAAATCAAATAGCAGTGAGACAGACCTTTGTGAAGATGCTGTCATATCCCGGCTCTGCGCTCAGAAAGTTTTCTATGTCGCTGCCAGAATCTCTGTGAGCTGTGGGAGGACAACTGGTGGTACTGCTGGTCCTACAGGGTAAAGTGTTGAACACTGGAGATGGTGATGATCCTGCAAGACACAACGGTAATGTGTTCAGCATTAAATAAAGCAGGTAAGTGGAAAACGATTTAATGTGGGAGATCAGGAAAAGTATGAAGGACAGCAGCATTTTGATGCTACGACTTAATTATAGCAACATTCCATTTCATTATTTTCTAAGCGCTCCGATGTAATGCGTTTTCACAGCCTGCTCTGAAACACAGGCGGACCTGTTAGCCGCTGTAGGAATCTGAGAAGGTGTGAAAAGCTGCCAGATCAATGAGCAACAGTCCCCACTAAAGCCCACTGTGCTCAGCTGCAGAGGCAGACCTCTGTTGGTGTGTCTTAAGGCAGAACTGAAGTGGAGATCTCAGACAAAGTGACAACTGACACGGAAACCTTTTTATGACACAGAAGGATCACATACACCATTAGTCACCCTGGGGCCAAGTGGACACTAGAGGGACTTTGTACATTATCGTGTATTAGCTGCAAAGTCAGAACAACATTTCAGTAGCAATCAAAGACATGACGTAGGCTTAGGTTTAACGCCCACTGTCCACAAGCATCTGCCATATTGATATACACTCGAATAAGTCACAATTTCCCCAAATGTAGCAGAGCCAGCAATGAATCACATCTAACATTTTCAAGACACCAAAGCAACTATATGCACTGCACTCACGGTAAACCTTTGACCCGAATTCCCAATGCTGCTCAACAAGACCAGCTACCCTGTTTGCACACACACAACTGCGCATTCGAGCCCCCTTACTGAATGAGCAGGCCGCCCTAAAGTCTGCACAGTGTACCAATTCTTACGCAGTGAGGGGTGTAATCTTTTGTACATGTAAGGACATGTACAAATAATATCCCACTCCAAACTAAAAGAGGAAGATTATACCAACTCACAGATGTATACCAGCAGGCTTACTTTAGCCAGCTGCCAGGAACAACTGCTATGAGATCATGCACCCAGCATGTTATGTGATATCATTTCTGGGGTCTATTTCTGCCCAAAAAGTGGAAGTCGTGCTTCATCCCTAAGGAACATTCTGTATTCCCTAACCTAATGTAAGAGGAAGTGCTATTTATGCGTGTTTGTGTGGACTGCGTGTGACTGTGGAAGCTGAAGTCTGTGTAATAATTGAGGAGGTAGAAGGAGGCAGTAAAAAGTTACAGAGGGAACATTAGAAAAACACTATATGAAACTCATGGCAGAATATATCAGGCAGCTGCCTCTTTACATCACAATACACTGCTACCACTGCGTAAATAAACAAAGAGATTACCACAATCTTAACTTGAGAGAAGGAACTTATCAGACATTTTAATAATTGAGGAGAACAGAAACTTGCAGCTCTATTGCACAGTGTTGCACAGCTTTAAGAATCGATGCTATAAAACATCAATAATTTCTAATCACTGGGTTTGAAGTGCTTAGAATCGTGTAAAAGACTAATATTCAATTCAGAATCATATTTTTTTTAAAGAGGTTCAGCGGTTTTACTGTTATTAAGGAAATTAAAGTCTCCATAATTGAATAGAACACTTAAAGCTGTGTGATTTCTGCCGCCCGCAGACGGAGGAGGACAATGCAACACACACTAGGTTATTTCTGTCTTCTCCAGGGAAAAGCATATGAGAATTTTACATATTTAATTGCTGCAGTTCTACCTTTTCCATTACTGTGGCTGTCTCTACTCCCTGAGTAAATCAGTAAAGAGAAGTGATAAACATGGGGTTTACACAGGAAGATGTCACCTCATAACCTTCATCATGTTCACGCTCCAAGCATTCAAGCTACACTGACCTTTGACCAGAAGTGATGTAGTGGAGTTTAAATGTGACCAAGGCGGCTGCTGAAGTTGATGCGAAAGCATTTCACCCTGTGTTCTTTGTTCCTCCGTGTATGAAGAACCCTTAAATGTAAATGTGAGCTGTGTGTGCTTGCGTGCTAGGGGACTGGTGAGTGGTGATGAGAGAAATGGATTCTGGGAGTCAAACTCCACCCCCTCACACCTGTCCACCAAAACTAACAAGGCACTGTGAGCTTAGACAGCTGTCTTCCTTCTTTTTCAAACACACACACACACACACACACACACAAAGCACAGAACAGGTGTAAAGTCCTCTGATGAGTCGGCAAGCAGTTGAAGCTGTTGGTTAAATGTCAGCTCACAGACCTGCGGACATAATCATAATTACCAATGTGTTTTACTATCAATTTCACTTTAATTCAGAAGCACCTACATTTTGAATGCAGAAGAAATGTGCCTTGTCAGATGCAGGAGAAAAAGTGCGAAGCAGATATGATCCAAATAAATCATCCCGTCTGAAGCAATGAGTGCAGTGAGAAATAACGGACACAGCGTCCACCGGGCCTCCCTGTCTGAAAACAGTCTTCTCTGCACACTGTCACACGGGATACCTGAGCGATGAGGCTACTTCAAGTGTTTCCACTGAGTGCAGATAATATCAGCACTTACAGACTAAATCATTTTGCTCTTACTTGATCTGTATTTTCTAAGAACCGAGCATGTTAGACTCGTGTAAGGGCTTGTGTGTAACTGGGCTGACTTTTTGTAGATGAAGAGATTTTGATGATGACAGCCTCTCTACAAAGCAGAGAAACCACCGCGGGCTGACTGCACTGGATGCACTTTGATGCCTGGACGACACGAGGTGTGTTGCAACCTCTGTTTCTGTTGAAGTCTTCGTAGTACGGGTGAAGCGATCAAAAACTATACCTGATGAAAGGTGCAGCAGTCTAGTCAAATGAAGTCAGGTTTTTCACTTCAAAATGTCCCCCGCTGTCTACTTTGCACACATTTGAGAGACTGCAATTTAAACCTTCACTCTCATTCATAAAAAAACGCCATTTACAGTGTAGCTTTGTTTTGTCACTGTATTCTTGTCTTGGACCTCACAGCCACACCCAGCATAGCTCCTCCTATATAAATAAGGGTTGCTGTATTAAGTTAAACAACAAAGAATTTCAATATCCTGTAACGCAGCAACCACAGACAAGCTACCAAACGCCTTCCAACATGTTAAGCAGTCATATTATGAGACGTCAGACCAGGCTCTGTACAGATGAGGAAGCTTCAGTTGATGTTTGGTGTGCTTGGAAAGGTATACTATTACATCTATCCACCAAATCTTGAGTCTAAACGATCTTACTATACTCCCTAAGCTGTGCAGATGCTCAGATTGTACAATTCATTTAGATCATATTCTAAACAATATGAACTGGGAACAGAAAACACACAGCGTGTTTAAACACGGACTGAAATGCCTCAAGCAAAGCAGACAAGTGTCAGGCCTGACCTTGACCTAGGAGGTTTGGCGAGTCTATTTTCCTGGACACCCATTTACACTGACTTTTCCTTCATGGTTTGCTTTACTAATCTCATGTATGGTGCAGGGCTTAATTTAGTGTCTGCTGAGTTGTGAGCTGTACCCAGCTCGGAAATCATCTGCTACATGCTAACACGACAAAGTGTCTACAGACAAGCCAGTGGCTCTGTGACACTATGTTAATGTGAGCATTCAAACATGCCCACAATGACGATGCAACGGAAATGTCATGCTCACCTGATGCTGCTAAACCAAACCTTTAACTACAGATGTAGTTAAAGGACAATTTCTCTGAAGAGAGTTCAGTAAAAGCCGTAAATATAAACCTCATGCTGGCACTGGAGTCCCGAATGTTGGGATGTGCATTTCACAGGACCAGTAAACACTAGTTTGAGGTACTTTAAGGTTTAAGGTTATTGGTCTGAAGACCATAGATATGCTAGAGACTTAAACTGGTATGGTTATAAAAAGTGCTGCGCTGCTGGCAACACTATGGCTCCTGACGATGAACACTCATGTTTGTATGTGTGCTACATGTGAGAGGGAAGTGCATGCTGGTGAATCAGTTACTGTCGTACCATTAATGGATGTTATAGGCTGCTCTTCAGTGTGAACATTTGGGTATATAGAGTTTCGTGTGGCTGCTGTGGTGTCCCCTCTTTTGCTAACCTCCATAAATAGCGATGTGGTGAGACGGAGGTTGAGCATGTGGAATGACTTTTAGTGAGAGAAACTGAGAGATATTTCCACCTACGGAAGTGATGTCAACTTGTCCCAACTGCTGCAGAGGAAATCCCACCCGTACCCACCCTCTCATTTTTTTTACTTCTGTTTGACACTACTGGGTTTTGTTCCATATCTTCCTCTTTCCATCTTTGTATTTCCTTTCTTTCCCTGTAGCGTTTCCATTTCCATTCCACCTGGATATCTTTTTTTGCTCCCTCTCCATCTGACAGACTGATGTTTCATCCATTTTCCACCACAGATAAAAGGCAGTTTGTTCTCAGCCTGATCGATCTGTTGGTCGTCTTTATTGAGACTGGTCTCTGCAGACAGACTCATTTTATGGAGGTCAACAAACTTTTCTACCTTATCTTGGTTTGGCAGCTGCCCAGACATATAAATAAATATGTCACCATTTAAAATGTTAAATTTATTTCAAGATTTCGTTGGACACTATGCTGACAATATAAGTATTTGGTTGTCCTTTATGTTTAATGTTAAGCAGTAGATGTTATATTAGCATGTCAATCTAACACAATGAACGCAGTGAAACATCAGCGTCAGTGTAAATATATTACGCCCATATATATATATATATATATATATATATATATATATACTTCCACAAAACTCTGGAGGGTAAAGTGGAATGCTACCAACTGTTCACAGTTGTGCAGTTGGCAGATAGATGTGTCACAGTGCTGCCATTCCTGTGGCATTCATCCACATCCCTGTGTGTTTGGTGTTTGAGCATGAGCGACACACACGCCGAGTCTAGCTCATCAAAAGTAAGCTTTGAATGGACAATGACAGTCCACAGACAACCCTAGATGTGTACTGATGCATACATTCAGATGTTTAATGCCTCCTATCCTTTATCTGATTATACACTATGGATTTAACAAGAAGTTGCATATGAAGTTCCTACTGTTCTCTAACCAGGAGTTTCTGAGAACCACCACTACTGCTCAGTATCGCAAATGTCTCACTCTCCTCGAACTGGGTCCACATATGCTAATGTTCAATCACTTCTAAACAAATGTAATTAAAGCTGAGCTGCACACACGGCTTCCCACTGCTTAGAAATATACTATTAGTGAAGGACACTAGATGGATCAGCATGACATTTCTAGAAAGAGTCAGAACACACAAGTGTGAATGTCAGCATAACATTAAGGCAGGCAAGTGTCATGCATGGCTGGTGTATTCACTACCAATTCACAGCTCTACAGAGGCCAAGTGCTGGGTGAACACTTAAATCTCATTTCAGTACAATCAGATGCTATTAGGCTCCAGAAATACACAATTTTCATATTACTAGACTCAGTTTCCTTTGTCGTAAACATATGCAGACCAGTGTTTTAAAGCTACAGTACTGAATAATAGAACACTGCTGTCCAAATGCAAATGACACAGGTGTGTCAGTCAAGCTTCAACCAGTGTCTGAAAAGTCACAAACATCCATTTACTGTTACTTCAAATGAGAACAGTTCAATCATTTTTCAGCATAGACACTGCTGTAAAAGCCCACCGCGATACATCAGTCACTGACAAGAGACGATACAATAACACAAATATTCCTAAACATTATATATGCAGCACAAGTCATGATCCATTTTGACCAGAAATCAGTGGTCTGGACTAGTGGCTGGCGATGTCTCTTACCTGAGTGTTGAGTGCTGCAGGGCTGATGGAAAGACGCCTCTCTGTCTCGGTGAATCTACAAAGAAACAGGAAGACACTGAATCAGCCTCAGTAACATGTGACCGTCACCCGCAAAGAAATAATGATGCAGACCAGCGTGTCTGTTAGGAAGTGGTGCTTGGTACACAGGATGGGAGGCACTGATAAGACACTCTTTATAAAGGCAGGCTTGAGAGTATTCACCGGATTTACTGGCTACACTCAGGCTCCATCTCCTAGAGGAACTGTTTGGGAAGATCTAACTTTGTGCTGTGTTCAGCCTTCAGATCTCAGTCACACTGACACCAAGTCAAACACACTGGCGCATACAAATACACTCCAACACACACACACACACACACACACACACACACACACACACCATGCCTGTCAGAGATCTGAGGTTTGCTGTAAACACACAACACTGGGGCTCTGCTTCGTCTGCAGTCTTAACTTCTATAAAACAGCTGTGTTTGTGACCGTGTGTTTGTGCGTGCACTCGCGCGCCTGTGTGCGAGCGAGCGAGCGAGAGAGAAAGACTTAGGTCTAGCTACAAAAGCCACACGCACAGGGGGGGGGGGGGGGGGGGGGGGGGGGGGGGGGGG